>VDFB02105785.1:121667072-121800841 GCA_007258455.2 Sequoia sempervirens
CTCCCTCTCCCTCTTCGTAGACCTCTATAACTAATTATTTTTTCCTCTCTATCTCTATCTCTATCTTTATCTCTATCTATTTATCTTATCCTTTCTCCCTCTCTCATTATATGCCCCTCTCTCCCTTTATATATTTATTTCTTTTATCCCTACATATCCCTCTCTCTTCTCTCTCTTTATCTCTCCCTCTCCTTATCTATATCTCTCTTTATCTCTTTATCTCTCTTTATCTCTTCATCAATGTCGCTATCTTCCTCTCTACCTCTATCCTCTATCTCTATCTCCTTACCTCTCTCTCTCTCTCTCTCTCTCTCTCTCTCTCTCTCTCTCTCTCTCTCTCCACCCCCCTCTCTCTCTTTCTTTATATCCCTATTTATTCCTTTATCTCCCTCTTTCCCTATTGCAAGCATACTATGAGCCTATTGGTAATGGAGCTTGATTATCTTCTTGATTCAAAGGTTTTGTTTCAATCATGTTTGGATCCTTCTAAGTGGATACATAGTTGCTTTGAATTTTGTTTCAATAATTTTTGGATCCTTCTAAGTGGATGCATAGTTTCTTTGAACCTATCACTTTTCCAATGAGACCTTTGTTGCACAAACAACAACATTTGCTAATTGGCCTACCAATTGACCTATGCATGCAAAAAATAGACCAAAATTTTCTCTAATTGATCTTCCACACCTCTTCGGTGTACCCATTGCACACCAAGGTGTGATTGCTAGTTGATAGATATTTAAAGATAAACTTTAATTTTGCTTTGGATAGACTTGCCCTAACTTTAATTTTGCTTTGGATAGACTTGCCCTCTCAATGAAACTAAAATTATAGAATAATGCGCGTAGTCTCCGATACTTAGAAATAAAAACATACATGTTCACCATCAATATCAAATCATGGGCAATGAGGGAAAGGAAATGGAAGTAGCTAGAAAGTGTTTTTTCGTTCATGCGCATGCGCGTCTATTACCTAGTGCCGTATTCCACACTCATCTCTCAAATCACACCCTTGCGTCTCCAGTTCGTCAACGATAGATCAATATTCAATGCGCGATGGTCATTTCTTGACTTTCCCCGCGACTCCAATCTCCTATTCCCCACGGGAATGTCTATTTGGTACAGAAAAAGTCATAAAGCAGGTTTCACGGGCAGCAGTTCAGAACCATCAAAACAAAGTCATAAAGCAGGCCTCACAGGTAACAGTTCAGAACCAGACACAATAAAACAGATGGACTGGCACAGATAACCAAACAGCAACAGGCCACCCGGACAATACAGTTTAGTCTGTTAAATAAATGAATTTCGGCTAAAGTGCATTTTCTCATAATTTAATTCTCTATTTCTAGAATGATTGGCACTGTCATGGCAATGCATATATCTCTCGTGTCTTGTGTGCTTTGAGGTAGACTTACGGAGATCATGAGTTTCACCGTTTCCTCCGGCGAGAATGTTTTTCTCTGTTTCTGCATTTCTATGGTGTTAAGTATTCCGTGCCTACGCGTATGCAAGTCAGCGGAGACGTATTGCAACAGTGGTTTCAATTTCACGGAAGGAAGCAAATTGGAGCAAAACAGAAATATAGTTGTCGATAATCTTGTCCGGCACACATACTCATCTGGCGGTTTCAATACTAGCGTGTCTGGACAAAGCCCAGATCAGATTTACGGAGCTCTTCATTGCAGGGGAGACACGACAGCTAAGGAATGCTTCGATTGTTCGGTGGAGATAAATTCTACGACTCAACGATTGTGTGCGCATGCGGCAAGCGCACTAGTGTTTGTTAACGACAAGTGCCGCCTGAGGTACAATACTTCCAACTTCATCGGAAAACTGGATAACACCACCGAGCTATACCGTATAAATGGCGAGAACGCCACAGATTCTGCTGCGTTTAGCTCGGCTGTTAAGAAGCTTTTCTCCAATTTGGCGGCTACAGTTGGTGAGTCGCCTATTATGTATGCATCTGGTTTCACTTCTGATTACTCTCAGATTACCAAGATTTATGGTCTCATTGAGTGTGGAAGAGATATTTCTGGCAAGGATTGCAAAGCATGTTTGTCCAGGGGAATTGGCGGTCTGTTGAACAAGAGTGAAGGCGGATATCGTGTTGGAGGTCTGGGTTGGTTCGGAAATTGCTTTGCTGTTTATCAAACTTACCCTTTCTTTTCTTCTACATTGCCGCCTCCACCACTTCCCCCATCATCAAGTTTACCTTCACCAAGTAATGTTCATATTAGCTTATTTTTTATTTTATTTTTATCGATCCGGGGCTTAATTAGGTTATCTTTATATCGCATTCACTAAAATTGAAAATTGATGTTGCATGCAGAAAAGTTTTCAAACAAAATACCCATAATTCTGGGTTCCCTTGGCGGATTGGTAATCCTCATATTATTGGTGGGATTGCTGTTTACCGTGCGAAGAAAATTGAAGCCTGCAATACACGGGAAGGGTGGATCCCAAGGTATTTAATTAGGACGTATCTTAACGTTTCTTTTCTTTGGGAATTGGAAAAAAAAATTCAAATTTTAATGTGCATAACAATCACAAATTGGAAAGGGCGGCTGTTTTAAGCGGTTAAAAATGATCAGCCTTTAATTGGATGGATGGTTTAATTGATACTTGTGATTGATAAGAACTTCCTATTTAACTTAGATCACTGAAGGCATAGTTGATCGCTTTGGCTTATATCTTTTTTTTCCCTAAAGGATTATGGTATGACATTTTGATACAACACAGCCACGCCAAATCCAATATACATCACAATAGATACTTCTTTTATATCCCTATTCAAATTGTTTAAAACTTCAAAGTATCAAATCCATAGGTCATTATTCATGTGACTGTTTAAAATCCATTTGTTTCTTTGTAATTCTACTTTCACATACCTCTGAGCTTGAATATCCAGGCGGAGGTGGAGAAGACTGGTCATTTAGTCTGCATCATCAAACAACATTTAATTTGGAAACATTAACAGCTGCAACTAGAGATTTCCATGAGGATAACAAGCTTGGAGAGGGTGGATTTGGTATTGTATACAAGGTAAAATTATATTTTATTTATTTGATTTCTTATTATGCAACTGCATATCAATTTGTTTGTTATAATTGATTAAACTAGACATGCTTGATTTTTCATGTTAACATGTTTATCATATGAGAACGAAACCTATTCATACTCATACTAAATCGTATTCATGTTGGCATTTAGAAGCCTAGAGACAGTTATCTCTATAGCCCATTTTCATAAAGTCAAATTGTTTGATAGAAATAGGCTGATAGTCTATGTTTAATCTCAGGGCACTATGCCAGATGGTAGAGACATAGCAATGAAAAAGTTGTCCTTACAATCTCCACAAGGGAAGAAAGAATTTGAAAATGAGGTCAAGCTATTGACCAATATTCAACATCAAAATCTTGTGAATCTTCTTGGATGTTGCACTGAAGGATCAAAAAGTTTGCTTGTTTATGAATACTTAGTCAACAAGAGCCTTGACAAAATACTATTTGGTAAGTAACTCAATTCTATTTAGAACTAAAATTCAAACAGTTACATAAAATGTTTAGGCTACTCTATTGTAATGCTAAAAACAAAGTGAGTTTTTAGATCCACAACGAAGCGGGGAGTTGGATTGGAAAAAGCGTTTCAACATCATAGTTGGAGTATGTCGTGGGCTTTTGTTCTTACATGATGATTCTTGTCCACGAATCATTCATCCGGATATCAAAGCAAGTAATATTTTGTTGGATGAACATATGAATCCCAAAATAGCAGACTTTGGGATAGCACGATTATTTCAGGAAGATGAGAGTCACATTAGCACACGAGTTGTTGGAACATAGTAAGAATTTCAATTATTATTGTTATTTTCTCTCAAAAACAATTGGTTCACCTCATGCCTTTCTCCACTCACAATGAATTAGTTTATGGGTCAATTCCTACCATAATAATTTATTTTGATATACTGTTTTATTTTCATATATAGTGGTTATTTGGCACCAGAGTATGCCATGCAGGGCCAATTTTCTGACAAAGCTGATGTGTATAGCTATGGTGTTGTACTTTTGGAAATTGTAAGTGGAAGAAAGAATACATATTCTCAACTTTTTGATGGAGTCCCTGGCCTTCTACAATTGGTAAGAGATTATTTCTATGAACTTTGTTCTACACCATTCTATTTAAAATTACAAATAATTAATAGCCATTATAAATTTTATAACAAAGTAAAATACAAAACTATTTAAAGCTTTTGACTATTTCAGATCAATTATGCAGGCATGGGAATGTTACAATAGAGGAAATAGTGTGCATCTAATTGATAAACGTTTAGTTGAGAATTGCCCTATGGAGGAATGCTTCAGATGTATTCATGTGGGCCTCCTTTGTACACAAGAAGAGGCATCACTTCGTCCACCAATGTCTACTGTCTACTCAATGCTTTCAAAATTTTCATTTACCAACTTGCCAAATCCCAAAAAGCTAGCATTTGTAAGTGTTACAAATAATGGGGAAGATCTGCCCTCCATGACATACATCTAGATGTTAGAAACACTTCTTAATCATTCTCATCCGTTTCGTCTCTCAGCTATGCTTCCATGATAATTGCATGGCCTTTTTTGGTTCTATGCCAATGGTCAATGGAGGAGATGATGAGTGACTATAGCATTCCAACTGCTTAATAGTAGACTCATCAATCGCTTTGTTTATTTAAGAATTATAAAAGCTTTATAGTTATTAGTATAATGTTTTCCCTATAAAATATTCCTTTGTTTAAAAAATATTAATTTTCTTTTTTCTTTTAGTTTTTGTTCAAAAAATATACTAGAATGATTGTTTTAATATTTCAAAAAAAGAAAAAACAATTGTTTTAGGTAAATATTAGAGTTTATAATATTATATTTTGTTTTATAAAATCATAATTTGATTGGAATGTTCTTTTAATATAATTATTTTATTAATGTTAGTTTTTGATTAAGAAAGTAGGGTTAATGGGACCTGACACTACATCAAAGAGAAATAGGCCTCATAGCTAATAGAAGAAACCCCTAAATTAAATAGGTCACTCAATCAATAGATCTAGCACAAACAAATTAGCAAAATGAAAGAGGATCCCACTACCAACAAAATAGGCCAACATGCTTGTCCACAAAGTTGCAAAGTAGAAGCCAACAACAACAACCACCCCAAGGGTGGGTAGGATTGTAGTCTAGAAAAATATGTCCCTTGCTCGATATGGGAATAATTAATTATAAATTGGATTTAATGTCACCTTTGTCTAGTGTTGTGAGGTGTTTTACACATCCACATTGAGTCTTGGGCCCGTTTTAAGCTAAATTAACCTTTGTTCTAATTTAATGTTGTAAAATATATTTATTTATATCTTTACATTAAATTTGGGAAGCTTGTAAATCAAGTAGACCTAATCTAGTGTTGTGATGTGTTTTATACATTCACATGGGATTTAGGGCCCTTATAAGCTAAATAAACTCAATTTTGACTTAATTTAGTGTTGGAAAGTGTATTTATTTACACTTTCACATTGGATTTTGTGCCCTATGGAATTTATGACCTTAATATCGTTATTAATAGGCCCCTATGACCCCATATTGTGCATCCCAAGGAATATTTCAATCAAAAAGATGACAAAATCAATGTAAAAACTTAAATTCTTCACTCCTAGACATCCTAACTGGCAAAATAGTCACTCTAGACCCATTCGCCACCTTGGGAAAATGAGTCCCATTTGAGCTATTTTTGAGGCTTTGAGTGGGAAAAGTGGGTTTTTAATTCAAAATTTTCCTGTTGGCCTTGGGGATCAAATTAACGGTCATGTGAGTGGATTTCCTATATAACAAAGCCTTCAAATACTCATTTCACACAAAAATATTTACCCTTTTTTTCCTTTATAAAAAACAAGAAACATCATACATTCATGAGATCAAGCTAAGCAAGCAAGAGTTAAGCATTCCAAGTCTTCACAAGGCCATCAAGATAGCTTTCAAGATAGCTTCCAAGGCATTCAAGAGCAAGATTCTTCATCAATTGTTGCAACAATTCAAGATCCATCATCATAGAAAGGTTCTAATTGCATTACTTCATTATCTTATTTTATCATTTGGTTTAATTACCTACAAGGCATTTGCTCAAGGAAAATGCCCATTCCCTAACAATCAACATTTTCTCTCTCTTTCTTTGTGTGATTGTAGATCTAGGTGTTTTGAAGAATTTAAGATCATTGAAGAATAGGTTACAAGGTTGTTGGAGTTGTCTCCCCATTTGCTAGGTCATTATCTTTACAAAAAGTCACCTATAGGCCCGAAATTGATAGCTTTTGATATGAGAACCTAGAGAAGCAGAAAGAGCAAACTAAGAAGTGCAAATCAGAACTTTGAATTTCCAAAAAATCTAAACTAAACTCATTCGCCAATAATGGGGAATAAGTCCTACTCTAGGAATTTTTAAGAGATCTTTGCAGATTTGGATACCCATTTGGCTGAAACTTGCTCTGGTACAGTTTTTCAGAATTGGGACTGATTCACCTAGAATGGAAAATTACTCCCAACAGGCCTAAAAAGCAAGAATTTTAGGATTTCAGAGCTCCATTACATCTCTCTCCATATTCCAGGGGCACACTTTCAATTTTGTAGCTTTCTATTTTGTTTCATGGTCATTTCTAGGTCATTGTGCATAGCAAACTATTTTTTGTATTTCATTATCTTAAATTCCAAGTTTACACTTGGTGGTGAACCCCTCATTATACATCATTCAATCCCTAGAACAATCCCTTTTCTAGATTTCAAGCTCCTTTGCATTGAAATATCAAGGGTTCATTCTTGAGTGAAGAGCAAGGAAATGGTCTCTCCTATTAGGTCCAAAACCCTAGAAGCAAAAGAGAGTACACACCATTTTCTTCTTTTCATTTTGGTGAACGTACATATAAAGCATCATAATTCTGATTTTGAGTGCATTTACATCCTAGATTTAGCTTACATTAACTTTGCATTAGGGTTTTCATTAGTTAATTGGCATGTAGGATTTCCAAATTTTTGCATTTTTGCATCTCAAATCATTGAAAAACATCTGAAAACTGCATTTTCATTTAGTATTCACATCGTACAACATGAAAAGCACAAAAATCCATTGAAATTTTCTATAAATTTTTTGAAAAAAATCCTTAGTGGGACTCATTCACCACCTTGGGTGAATTAGTCCCACAACAGATCTAAAACAACCTTTTACAACAGTAAACACCTTGTCTTTACACTTTTTTTTGCTGCCATTAACTAACTGTTTCAATCAATGGAGTTTCTATTACATGCATTTCATCAAATCTAGCTTAATTTGGTCAATTTCATGCATTGCTTAATTTCAAATTTGCATTTTCACATTGTTAAATAGCATAATCAATCAATTGTTATCTTCAAAATCTAAAAAATTGCATTAGTCTTTTGCATGTTTGTTCTATCATTGTTGCATTTCAATCTTGTAGAACAATGATCACATCATTTTTTTATTACAAAAGACTATAGTTATATCATACTTCATGTTCCATTTTCTAATCTTGTTGAATGTTACAAGAAAGCTTTGTTAAGTTCATATGAATATGAGGTCCTTTCCCTTGTCTTTTTGTTCATCATTGATCCCTCTCCTAGTATCCCTTCTAAGAGTGAGTTTAGTCTAGTGAAAGAAACCTTGGGTAATCATAACAATCACATTTCTTCTTCTCCTAATATCTCTCCTACTTGTGACAAAGATATTTTAGTGTTAGAAGAACTAATTGGTGAGAGTTTTGAGAACCTAAGTTGTTTCTCTCCTCTTACCTATCCTATCAGGAAAGTCATTACTAAACAAGAGGACATGTTGATATGTAATTATAGTGATAACATAAGAAAAAAAGATACCATTGAAACCTACCTACATTCATCTCCCAACATCTTTTCCTCTTGTAATGATGATGAGGATATGTTTGTTTTAGATGAGAAAACCTTTAAGATCTATGACAATCCTCTTTATGATCCTTCCCCTACTTATCCTATTTTGGAAGACATTATGGGACAAAGGAGTGAAAATTTAGACAATATTGAAAAGCACACTTTTTCTTCTCTTAGTAGATCTCTCCTAGTGGTGATGAGGATACTTTGATGTTAGAGAACACAACCAACGAAAGTTATGAGAATCCTACAAAACAAGACAATAACATCATTAAAAAACAACACAATCTAGCCATCAATCATTCCCCTACTTGCGATGAATTCATTTTAGAAGAAAAAACCTTTAAATTTCATGAACATTTAGTTTTTGATTCTCCTGAAAACTCTCCTCCTAGGGAGGATATCTTGGTGGAAGAAAATTTGAACATTGACACATATAATGAAGCTTCCTTAAGTGAAGTGCCATTATAATCCCCTTCACTAAGAGATCATGCAAATACATACAAGATTCTTGAGGTTATGATGACACAAATTGGATCTCCTTTAATTAGTGAGCTTCCTAAGTCACCTCCCATTAGCGAATCACATAAAAAAAAGAGATTTATTGAAATCTATGATGCAATCTAACAATGTTTTATAGCAACCAAAATATAACATAGTTTCTCAAACATGTAGTGGACCACAAATCGCTCCGTAACATCACCATTACCTCAACATTATTTTCCTAGTGCTCCTTGTTCACCTATTCATAATATAGTTGAAGATCTTAAGAAGAATCTTGCTAATATATCCATATGGCAACTTATTCAACTATCACCTACATACAAGTTCCTATTTCAAGAAATATTGCAAATAAAGTAGGAGGAGATCCAAGCTTCTATGAAATTGAATAATGTAACATTCTCTTTTCACCCCCCATAAGTCACACAATCTGAAATCACATTCCCTAAACAAGAATTATCCTCACTTGAGATCCAAAAAAAGAATGAAGCCTTGATGAGAAAGGTGATCATTAATGAAACTGCAATTATGCACACTCTCATAGACAATGGAGAATAAATTAAAGTTTGTAGCACTTACCTTCTAGACAAAATTGGCATGGAAAAAAGCCTCATTCAACTTAAAGATGTTCATATTCGTGGCTTTGATAACGTTAATAGGCAACCACTAGGGATGATCACATTACCTATTGAGGTCAGACCTGTAGTGTTTCCTACCCCTATCCATATCATGCAAAGAGCCCTTTCATACAATCTTCTCCTAGGGAGACCATGAATTCATGCTATCAAAGGAGTCACATCTACTCTCCATTGTACAATGAAATTTGAATACAACAACAAGATATACATGGTTGTTGTATATGAACAAAGTTATGAATTATATGATCACAACATTTCCATCTTCTCTAATACTTTCATTCCAAGATCAAAAGTTGATCTTATACAATTTAATGACAATCCTTCACCTAAAAAAACTCCTTAGTGATAATTGGGGGTCTTTATATTTTACGCCTCGTTCCAATCAAGAATCCAAAATCTCACCCTCAAAGTCCAAAAAGTCATATACAAATGATTCCTCTTCAGATACAAGTTCTAATGATGATTGGGGTTTTACACCCCCCTTTATAGGAGAGTGCAAAATTTGACAACCTGAACCAAAAAAACCTTGTGTTTCATATGCTCAACTTGGTTCTACATCAACAACATTAGCCCATGATAGCGATGGGGGCTATCTAACTCCCATCCCTCATGAAGGGATGATGCATAACTTTAAAAAGGATTTGTGTTCTCATGAAGAAACCAATCCTTCTAAAAAACAAAAACCCCCTTCATCTAAATTCCTTCATCTAAATTGAAATACTTCTATGGTATTGGATACAATCTCCCTCCTACAAGGTTGATGCAAGAAGTTAGATCCACAAAAAGCTCAAAAAGTGGAAGTGTTTTTGCTGTTTTTCAAAATTTATCACACTTGGATTGAAAATTTGAGGCACTTACACAATGAATCTTAGAAAAAGTTAGCAATATGAAATTTAGCATTTTGAATCTATTTTTCAAATATGTAATTTATTCAAATACTTAGATGATGGAAATTAAATTTTGATAGGGATGCAAAAAACCACTTTTTAAAAGTCATTTTTATTTTTACCATACCATGTACGTGTACAGACACCACTTTTTGACCCAAATAAAATTATTTTTCTAATTCCTTTTGGGGAAAGACAGCTAACAACATGAATATTGATGAGGAATTTTTTTGTAATTTTTTGTTTGAATATTTTTTTTATTAAATTCTTATTGGCCTTAATTGCTATTTTTAAAAATCAACGTGTATGAACAGTATAATTGGACCTAAACTAAATCTTTTTTGAATCTTTTTTTTTTTCATTGTGTAGAAAATTTTATGAAGATTGATGTCATATAAATTTTTTTACAAGAAACTTAACCAAAAAAAAGAACTACTAAAAAATTAAAAAAAAGCCTGATATTTCAAGTTTAAGGACTAGTTTTCTAAGAAATTAATTAAAAAATAATAAATATAATCCATATTAATAAAAATTATATATTTGGAAACTAAACATCGTGTTCTCTAATGGGTTTTAATTTTATAGATTGATTCAGAAAAAAGGTCCATTAGCCATATTGCCAAAGTTGGAAATTCTTCTTCAATTTGCCTTAGTTTTTTAGTTGTAGGTCAAAGGCTAAGGGTCGGATTGCCAAGCCTTTCCCAAGCCTAAAACCAAGGCTTCATGTGGGTTGGAGGTTCAAAATTTTAATAACATGTACGTGTCATTAAATCGCATAAATGTTATTTAAATAGAAAGTGTATGCGTTATATAACACATATGCGTTATCTATTTAACTGTTGGGTAAAGGGAACGAGTATACATTTCTTATTTATCCATTTTTTCCCAATTTGGAAAATATTGATAAAGGACATTTTTTCTGCAACATTCATTTTTTGCAGTACGATCCGAAAGCGCCATTTTTTGCTTTTTTATTGTAATTTTGTCTTGTGCAGGGCATATTCTATTCAAATTGTTGGAAGAGACAAATGCAGGTTGAATTTTATAAAGTGGAATCAAATACAAGAATATTTTACAAGAAGATTTGGAAAAAGAGAATTTTTGGATCTATTCATGATGTTTTTGTACTTCAAAGTTTATAGAAGAAATGATCTTCATACTACATATTTTTATTTGAATATTTGAAGGCGAAGGTAATATGAAAAAAGGTTAAGAATCATTTTCTTTTTATCAAAGACAGTTTGGTAACCATGGGATCAAAGAAAAGGAAACAAAAATAAATGTAGAAAGGTAATGACACCCAAAGAAATTCAAGAAAATAAAGAAATGGAGGCACAAAGACAAAGGGATAGAAGAGAAAGGATTCATCAAATGAAAAATTTGGAAGCATCTAGTTCCATGAATCTTGAAGAGGAAACCATGAATGATAAGATGAATGTAGATGATGCAAATGTGGAGATGGTGAATATGGAAGAAAATGCAATTATGGAGACAAACCCAACTATGCCTTCAACTTCAACTTTGAATGATATGTAAATAGCACCTATGCAAACAAATTCAAGTATGTCTTCAAATCCATTTGCCAATGATATGAAAAATGCATCTATTAATTTTTTTTTATCCAGGTATGTCTTCAAATGCAAGTCTTTATAATATTAATCTTAGTTATTTACAGGAAGTTGGATACACTATTGATCATATCAATAATTCTAGGGTTGAAATAATGCAAAAATAAAAAAAATGATGAAATATCTTATAAGAATGCAAATGAGAATGAAATCCCTCATATTGATGAAAATGAGAATGAAATCCCTTTTATGTTTGAAAATGAAAATGAAACCCCTTGTGTGAATGAAAATGAAACCCCTTGTTGTAAGGCCTACCATTTGATACACCCTTTTGACTATCTTTTGATTTGATTATGTTGATACTCTATGTGGTTTAGACTATTTTGGATAATCATTGACATTGAATTTTATGATGGTTTCCTATTATGATGCCTATGAGGATTATGTGTATGTGATGTTTTGCTTATTGATATGTTCATGTTTATCTGATGATAATGGTAGGAATGGATAAATGGTTAAGATACATGATTGATAAGATGTTAAAATTGAATTAGGTGAATATGAGACTCATTTATAATGCTATGACTTGATATGAATTGATAAGATATGTTGTTGCTAGATAAAGAGTAATTAAGGATGTGGATTTATTGATTTATGAATTGATTGTGTTATTTGTAGATGTATAAAATTGTTTATTTAATTGTGGATTATCTTGCATTGGATATATTAACAAGTGGAAATTGAGTGTGCAGGTACACGCCCATGGCCAATGGGCTTGGAGGTAACCAAGGGTACCCAATTTGTGTTAACCAAGTGAAACCCACTATGGTCCATTTAGACCTTTGTTGTATTTCATTTTGTGATTAAAAGATTTAGTGTTGAATTTTGTGACTATGCTTTTAAAATGAATTAAACTTTTGGGTATGTGCAGGATCATCGTGCAAAACATAGGCCCTTAAGTGGCAAAAAATTTAGAAAAATCAGTGTTAGGCAACTTGACGTAAATATTTGAATAAGTTATCTATATTATTTCAAAAATATGTAAGAATAGAATTTGTAGAAAATTGAATGTAGTTTAAATACTAGGTTTATTTAAAATAAATAAAATCTATTTGGTGAAAATTTGAAATTTCAATGCGAGTACATAAATTTTAGGGAAAAATAAGAAGTAGGTGTCATGCCACCCAACCATAATAAAATGATAATATTTTTTAATATTTTAGATATAAGTAGAGGACTCATGTCTGATGTGATGCATATTTTTTGTAATTTTTTCCAAGTAAATAATTAATTATGAATTTTTATTACAACTTTTAGAAAATATAAAACTTGCGAACACCTTAACTTGGTCAAAACTTTATGAAATTTAATTTTTCTTTTTAATCCTATAGTATGTGAAGCATAGAATGTGACACATGTTTCGATTCAAAAATTGATACCATTTGAAAGTTATAGATGTTTTTCAATCAGCCTATCGATTAGACTTTAGTCATAATTCTAATAGAAAATGAATAATAATTATTTATTAAATTCAAATTAAATCATAATTTATATTTTTGGAAAGCTAAGAATCTCCTCTAAAAACCCTTTTCATTTCATTAATTTTGGGTAAAAAATCACCCACATACCCCCATAATATTGCCACTTTTAGCTAATTCACATGATCCCTCACATTACACTTCGATGAGGGTTTTGGGGAATTTTGGAAATTTTTTATTATGTTTGAATTTCAATTTCTTTTTGAAGGTTTAAAAAGGTTGAATTAGTCCTTAGAATGGGTTAATTGACCCTAATTTAACCCCTAGGATGGTTACCTATGGGTTAGGGGTCAAATCAAACCCATATCTTTGAAAATTGCAAGTTGTGACCCTTCTTAATTAGCCATTAAGAAGGGTGACGGATTTTGGGGATGGGATTTGAGTGTAGGTTCTAAAATTGCATTATGAGATTTGAATGTCTTGTTGAGTGTTGAACACTCTTTGACCTTTCACTTCCCCAAGAGTTCTCACACATGTGTGAGAACCTCAGGGGAGGTGTTTCCATAGGAGTGAATAGGATATTGACATTTGTCACTCTCTTCCAAGGGATTCCAACCTTGGACTCCTATTTCAAACACTTGGGAAGCCAAATGAGGGGTTATTTTTCAGTGGGCAATTTTAGTTTTTCTTGATTTTGGGGAAGAGGAAGGAGTAGGGGAGCTCTTCTTCAACTTGATATTTGGAAGCTTGCACAAAAAGGTTGGTTTCAAATCCTTCTTTTTGTTTTATGCAATGGTTGTTTGAATGCTTCTTATCCTTTTGAATGCTTGTTTTTTTTTTTGTGTTGTATGTTGTTGTTTTGGTGGGATGGGTGTTGGATTAGCTCCTCTTCAAGGAGGGTGAGCAATGCATGTGTGGGATAGAGAAAGGTAGCACCTTCTTGGGAGTTTTCTTATCACTTTGCAAAAATGGATAGGGTATGAGTACCCATTAAAATGTTGGGATTGTGGATAGGGTATGAGTACCCACAAAAATGGAGGTTTTGGATGGTTGGATTGGTGATATGTGGTATAAGGGTGTGAAGGAAGAAGGAAAATAAAACCCCATTATATACTATTAAATGGATATGAATAATTGTAAAAATCCCAAGATCAAGTGCACCTTGTCTCTCCCTTAAGAAATCCATGAGTGTACTTTCTATGTGTGTTAAAAGCCTTGGGAAAAAGAGTTTTGTTCATTACATGTGCTTGTCTATTTGTTTGATTGTTGTGTGTACCCGGGGTGCTTGGTTACCTCCTAGCTCGAGGGGTGGTTGGTTCTCCAACCCAAGGTTGGGAGGTGAGCACACCCGAATGGCCATGGGAAGAAGTTGTTCTATGCAGATTTAAGATCACCCTTGCAGCTTGTGTAGAAGGTTTAGGAGGAAATATATATTTTCTTCAATGTGCAGCTATTTGTATTTTGTGGGCAAGCATTTGGAAGCATATAAATGTGCATAGACACATTTTGAATGAAGAACTTGTCCATTTGTATGAACTGCATACCGTAGTATGAAATTGGAATGTAATAGAACTAGTCTCCTTCTTGTGTTGATTCAAATGAAGAATATATGTTGCTTCATGGCATGATTATGTAATAATGCTGACTATTGTAAAAAGGATAAGGAAAGAGAATACTTTGCTTCAAGATAATGCATATGCATAAACATAATTATTTTGTTTGGGTTCCAATGTACTTTTGTATTTCAATGTCACAAAATGAAACGATTAAAGGAGTGTCTATGTTTCAGTTGGGTTTCCAATAGTATATATGTATCAGGAAGAATTCACACTTAAGTGTGTAGATATTGTTCAGTGAATAAATTACTACCTTTTTATTTCGTAGTCATTATGGGTTGGAGTCAAGGATCTATGCGTTATGTTTAAGATTTTCTTAAATTCGTTGAGTCTACCCTATTATATTCATATGCAAAATGAATAAAGATTTATGTAGAAGAAAATGTTATTCTCTGATAAGTAATGTAATTTCCTTTCACTGTTTTACATTGTTCCATTATTATTCTAAAATTTGATTATTCTCTAGTGTGACTCCCCTTCCCTCACGTCATTATTTTTGTAATAGAAATATATGTAATGAAAGACGAGTATAATCCGTGTCTGTATATTTTCTTTAACTTACTTTGGACATCTAAGTTTTAGCATAACAAATTAAGTACACGCTGCCTGAACAAGATTTTTGTGCACTAGCTCAACCTAAATTTGAATACTTCAAGGATGGGAATGAACTGTGTAGATCAAAATGACTTAAAACTAAAATAAGAACAAATAGGGTAGATTTAATCTTAAATGCGCAATAGTTTCCCATACATCCATTTTGTAGGCAATCTGAAATGGAGATATTATTCACCAGATTCTGAACAGATGTCCTTCTGTTTCATTGCCTATTACAAGCATTCGTGAATATATGACACCTTGTTTCTTGTTGCCATTGGCTGCAACAATACAAAATAGACAGTAGATAATTGTTTTGAGAGGCCCTCACTCTCTACCTCCTGCCAGTGCCTCTATGAGGCTGTAAGTTAAAACAGAATCTGCTTCTTTTGGGGTGCCGTTGGAAATTATGAAACCTGTGCAATGTTGTTAAAGCAAATAGATTAAGACTTCATTAATGAGTAAAATGCATAGTTGCCCAGGCAAAAAATAAAAATTAAAATAAAAAAATAAAAATTAAACTTGCAAGCTACAGTTCAAGAAAAAAGAATGTAATACTGCAAGGCGCGGCAATCTCGTACCTCTATCACTTTCTGCAACGTCCAATGGCTGCCCCTATTAGTTCTACTCTTATTGACCAACAAGAAACCAGAAACAAATAAAAAGAAAGATCGACGCAAGTTTGGCGCAATAGGATTTAGAGCATCGAGTAAAAGTTTGATTAAAAGACTCTAGGGTTCTCTTATGAGGTGCTTAGCCTTGGGTTTAAAAAAAAGGGTTGCCAAAAAATGGTTGAGCATTAAAATTCAAGTCCGCATAATTGGTAGGTTGGTGCTCCATCTTTTCAAACGGACTCCAAAATAAATAGCACGATCTAGTCCTGTCTATGCCAGGTTCCCCCTCTTTAGGGAGGCAGTTGAGCTTTGTCAGGAAGTTACCTTGCCTTCTCCATCTTTAGAATTAATGAACCAATAGAACTGCTACCTATTAAATATTCCCTGATCATTCTTGTAGCGTAGTGGATAGCCATCCAGTCAAGGGCATTGACATTAAGGTTGAGTAAAATTGTTATTTATGGTGCTGTCAATAGTATTGCACAACAGTATCTTCGTCATGAAATATTAACGTTGCTTTTTAGTAAATAATCGGAGAGGAAGTAAGGTAAAATGTAATTAAGACAATATATTATTAGTAAGATAGCGATGGCATTAAAAATTACTGACGACATTGAGAATCAATTCAACGCCTGCAATAAATTCCATATAATTTATCTCTAGCCTCTCACGTTTCTTCATGCCTGGAAATCGATCTAGATTTACCTTTAGATCCTGTCGCTCGAGTGGACGTTAGCACATAGAGAATAGATGGAAATAAATTCCCATGCAAAAATATATATATATACCTAACACATTAAATTTTACTAGTGCTTCGTTGAAAATTCGCAGGGTTTAAAACAAGTTTGAAATGCTCTGTAAATGTGGGTCTCATAAATAATAACCGTAGCACCATGAGATAAAGTCTCAGGAAATCTTGTTTCATTGTATTCCATTGAGTTTTTAAATTTTTATTTAAAAGATGGCCTTTTGCTATGTCACTTTCTCGCTAACATTTTTTTTATATATTTCACAATCAACATAGGCGTCTTGTTTTAAATATCCTTAGCTTTGGGTATCGGTGATCCATGGATTCAAAGCTTGGGCCAAAAATAAATAAATAAAATTTCATGTGTCAATGGGTAGAACGTCCACCTAAGGCCCCATGTTGACCTTTCATGAGAAGCCACTTTACCTTTAAAAAATGAAATTCCATCGTGGTAATCTTTAGGTTAGGTTATCCCTTAAATAAGGTATAAGGGAATATATCCCCATATTCTCAAAGAGAATCTTTTTAAACGAAATTAAGAAAGTTAGGTAGTTCTCTTTCTATTATCCCTATACTTTCTTTTTTTTCTTTTAATAAAAATAAATTAAATTAAATAATAACATGTATATAAGTAGGAGTAGTAGAATTATTTGTATATGTTATTTTTAATTATTCTTATAATACTTTAAAAATTACTTTTAGAGTAAATTATTTATACAAGAATAAGTAAACAACTTGACTATAAATAAATAGATATATATAATAATATCTTTTGATAATGATAATAAACAAAAATAAAATAAATAAAAATTATTATAATGTTAATAATTAGAGGTTATTTATTATGTAAGTATATATGCATTATACGTATATTTAAAAAGTCTCCATTCTAAATTTTTGTTCATCGGGATTAATGACTTGGAAGATTTAAGGTATATATTTATGAGGAAAGAAAAAGGTCAAGGAGGACATTATTTGCAAATAGGTTGTTAATCGAGGATAGAAAGAAAAACAATAGAACTTAACATTTGATAATTAAATTATAAATAGCCTACCCACTCTCGTATTTTGAAACCAAGACAAACTATTACATGACATTGTTTGCAATTTTGTCAAGATGAGTTAAATGGTAGGGCTAGCGAAAATAGATTCATAATAGTGTATTATCAGTTATTCTTAGGTTTCAACAAACTAGGTTAATACATTTCCTTTCTCCTAAGTATTTTATGAAAATGACATCCTTTTTAGTTGGTAGGACAGTTCCTAAAACAAACTATAAAGGTGATAATTTTCAACACTTTTGTAACATAATTCAAAAAAAAAATATTGGTTGTGCTTTTTCCTTCGAGCAAAATTTACGGCATTACACTTGTATGGATGAATATGAAAATATTATTTTCACAATTGGAAAAGATGTGCTAGGTAACCTTCTTGGTAAGGTATCTTGGAGACAAATGAGAACTTATGGAAATATAATATATGGAATTTTTTTATAGAAAGAAATTAGGATTTCAATTTCAACTCATGGTGCAATTGATGACAATGTTGAAAATGAGAAAAGTGATGAAAAATTAGGCATTTTTGTAAAGCCAAAAAGGAAAGATGATTCAGTAGAACAATTCATATCTTGTGTTGCTATTGCCATTGATTGTATAGGTAAGAAAAGTTGATCTAAAGATAAGAATGTAGCTCATCGTGCAATAACAATTGTTGTGGTTAATAAAGCATCTTCAAATAAAAGAATGTTAAGTAAGATTATTAAATATATAAAAGTAAATCTTAAAACTTTTATAAGAGCTGGTAAAAGAAGAGAAAGTATTGAAAAGGATCCAATTAATCAATGTTTGAGTTTTAGTGGTAGACTCCCAAGATCAGACATGAAATTAACTAATAAAATTAAATCTTTAATCAAATATTTTTTGCATGATAATACAAGAGTATCACCTAACATTAGAGATGTCTTAAAATTAAAGGTGGGTTCCAAAATTCATGAACCTCATCCAAAGCATCTCTTAGATATGACTCAAATTGATTATATAAAAAAAAAATTAGATGATTCAATCTTACCATTTAATATTAGCATAAGTCAAAGATCATTCAAAAAGTGTAAACCTTGGTATGTTAGAATTAATAAACAACAAATCTCTTGCCATTGTAAGACTCATGTACAATTTCATTATTATTATGATATTTTTCGATAGATATGATGCACTTTACATGCTAACCAAATTATGTAGGACATTTGTGGTATTAACATGCCACCTGAAACAATCAAAGATTTTATAGAAGGTTTGTTTTGTAAACCCTCTAATGGAAACTTATTTTATTTAGAAGCATTTATTTTTGGAGAATGCGATAGATTGTAGCGCTCGGAAAATTAAGAGTGTATTCAATCCATTTAAATCAGTATTAAAGAGAAATTAAGAGTATTTCCAATTTATTCAAACCATTATAAAAAGGTTTCCAAGAAGTCAATATTGTTCATAACACTTCCAAATGATCTTAATAAAAGAGAATTTAAATTGCATTTCATGTATAATAATAATATCAATGTAATGTATCAAGATTATACAAAACATAAATGACTTTCTCATATACATATATTCAACCTCACTTGGAAGAATCAACAATTCTAATAGAAACATCTTTTCTATGCTAAGTTATAAAAACTTTAACTCCTCAAATCAATGTTACATTAGATACTTTCAAATCATACTTCTATTTCAAAGTTTCAACAAAGAATGTCAAATACATATACATTTACAATGGGCTTCTCGAGCCAATTCTGAATAATACACAAGTACATCAATAGCAAATAAAACTTGGAACCACCAACCGCCATGACACCTTCGGTCTTCTTGCGAGCTGGGGCCAAGAATGTGATTTAGGCGCCCTTTCCGCCCAACCATGAAGTCCATGACTTCCCCGGGTCCCTTCCTAACTCGAAGGAATCCCCGGCCCTGCATAAAGGAACCTAGCAACCCGAAACAGTAAAACAAGAGGGAACTCTCGATGTGTGCCTGAAGCCTATATGCATTTCTAACATGAGAAATAAACACATTTCTTGCAACAGGAGGTGGCAGAGACTCAAATACATATATGTTTCTAGGCTTTTAAAAAAAACAACCCATCTATTTCAATGGTACAGTGCTTGGCCAAGCATAAATAATACAAGTAAATGGTAGTTTAGAAAAGGTAATACTACCATCTCTGTTGGCCCACCTTCGGCACCCTGTCCCGGAAGTTACCATAGTCAAGTATGAATAAATACCAAAGCAGAAAATTATGCATTTTCGTACATGTTTCAATCAGTCAATTAATTCTAAAAGAATTTCAAATATGAATTTCAGAACATCCTTTGTAAATTCAGTAGTAAGATGTCATTTATTCTTTGGTAAGTAACCCTTTTTGATTTGGATAAAGGCTCTGTTTTAAAGAAGAACATATATGTCTTAATACTTTTCAGTGCACTAATAGAAAGAAGGAACAGTGTTTTCTGTTTTCAGTATGCATTTCTATTCTTTCCAAGCTCAGGCTGACTGACAGTTTAATTCCCAATTTCAATACAAGTTACAGAGTAATAATAATATACTGAAACAGTGCAATTTATTCAAAAATTCTGAGGTTTGAAAGATAATCTTTCATTCAAATTTTGATGTTGTATTCCTTTACTCAGGATTGTTCTGCTGTAAGTAAGTATATGTTTAAGTAATCAAGATGCTTTCCAGTTTACATGGTTTCTCAAAAACATTTCTATTCTTGTTTCAGGTTTAACAATTCTGAGATATTTGTGTATAATTAACAGAGTTCATACTACTTTCTGGAAATGATTTTCCTGTTTTCAACTTGTATTTTGGCACATATATGCATGGATATCTCTATATATATATGTATATATATAAATATATATATATATATATATATGTATGTATATACAGCCAAATGTATATATATATATATATATATATATATATATCTATGTGTGTGTGTGTGTATGTAGAAATTCATGTACAGCTGTGTGTAATTTGAAGAAAGAAATTCTGGTTCTTTTAAACTGTTCAAGAATTCACTGGCCGTGCACACAGAACAGGACATTTTACAAGGTTTCCTTACTGGCATTGAGCAACAAAAGGCTCAGGGGAAGCCCTTGCCCCTCCCATGGGGAGGGGGCAGACTGTGAGGGGCTCGCGCCTCCTCCATAGGCCGCGGCCTATGGAGGGCGCAAGCCTCTCACAGGGTCGCGTCCTTCCCATTGGGAGGACAAGGGAATAATATCCTTCCTGATTCCTATGGATAGCAATTTCAAAACTCAGAATAAAGAAAACATTTGCCCAGTATAAACTGCATTCGAATTTATCTCAAAGACAATTTTGAATTTGTTCAGATGACAGAGTTTTTATGCAGACATTATGTGCATATATATATATATATATATATATATGTATATATATGCACAGGAATTCAGAATTCATGTGCATATATATATGTATGATTATATATGTATTTCCAATTATACTTCAAAGCAGTTCAATAAGTTGCAGATTTTGTTACAGAATAAAAACCCTAATTCTGAAGAAAGAATGTGTATTCTATATTGCAACAAAAGAAGTAAACAATTTCCCAAATTTAAAAATGAAATTGAAAAGATTTCTCAGTTGTTTGTGCTCATATCATGGAATAAAGCATTTCATTCCTTCCATTTCCTTACTGCAATTTTAAATTTAAAAGAAGGCAAAGTATGAAAAGAACCTGGCAAATTTTTGCTTCCAGTGCAGAAGCCCAGCAATACCTTCTTTGTCTCTGTTCCAGAACTCTCCGATATGATTCATTCAAAGTCTCCTTTTCTCTCTTAAAGCTCCCTACCTCTTTTCGAGGATCATGCATAAAATTTCCAGATGACAGATAAAATTCTCATGCAATTTCTAAGGATTGCCACATGCCATCTGCTTTGTTGGTTTTAAGACAGAATTTCCAGAGCCCAATGTTCTCTCGGGCTGTTCATTCCTCCTTATTTTTGGAAAATTATATACAAAACAGAATTATATCCCCTTTTATGCAAACCTAAAATTTTCATTTATGCAAACACAATATTCTATTCTTTTATTTATTTTGTTTTATTTTTAATTATATTTCTTTTAAAACAGATTTTTCCTTTTTGTTGCTCAAATGTAAATGGGGAATAATTAAAATAGAATAAGCCATATTATTTCCACAATTTCTAAGGTTAATTAAACCATAATTTAAATTTTCTATGCTAATCATTTTCATGCAATCACATTGAAAAACAAACATGACCTAATGCAGCTACATGATTTAAGTGGTGTGTGTGTAATCAAGAGCTTCTCCTCTTTTACCCTGTCGGAAAGCTAACCTTCTTTTCCTCAATCACACTCTTGGCCTTCGATCACCTTGGCCTTCGATCACCTGCCACTCAAATGCACTCAGGCGTGCAAAAACGAAAGTGTATTAGTAACCATTGTAGAAACGTAAATTTAAAAATTAAATCAACATTCCTATTTTATATAAATGCACTCATAATTCTTGAAAGAAAACAATTATTTTTCTACATTCCCATACATCAAAGCATAGTATCATAATTCGTATATTAAATCCCATAAAGTCATGGTCAAACGTTATCAAAATAAATCATGGCCAAACATTATCAAAATAAGTCATGGTCAAAATAGCGTCAAAGTAAGTCATGGTCAAAATAGCATCAAAGTAAGTCATGGTCAAAATAGCATCAAAGTATGAGACGTGACATAGATGCACGATAACTTTTCATTATTAGGAGAATGTATGCATGAAAACAATTTAGATGAATTTGGACAACAATTAGTGGATGTAAAAAAAATAAAAAATGTTGACTATTCTTTAAAACATGGTAAAATTGGAAAACATTGTGAGCTAATTGTGGAAAAATTTAGTGTGCATGCATTTATTATATAATTTAAAGATAATATTGTACCTAAATATGTTAAACACTCTCGGTATGCTCATTGGCTTGATTATCAATTTTGTTTATGTAAAAAACACATTCCCAATTGGAATTATATTGTTATTTGTTGATTTTACTAAAAAATATACTCTTGCTCCATAAGAAGAAACTCAATCACAATATTATAATTCCTAGTGCAAATAGAAGTAGCTATGTTTGTTCATATTATTTATAGACATGTAGATAATCGATTACATTCATATGAGTTTGTTCAATATTGTTTTGATATATTTTATAAAAATTTAAAAGAGAGAAGAATTCAAATGAGAGAACATCTCCTATGGTCCAATAATTACATGGGTCAATTCAAGAATGCTAGAATGTTTTATTGGTTATATAGAGTTCATAAGGAAAATAATATCCAACACGTGGAATTTTTTTGAAGCTGGACATGGTAAGGGAGAACACAATGGACTAGGTGCATGTGTGAAAAGAGCTCTTGCTAGAGAGAAAATAAAATATGAGGATGCTGCAAAATTTAGAGATGCACGTGCAATTGTAGATTGGTGCAATAACAAATTATCTAAAAAAACAAGTGAGAGCTCAATAATTCGATGCTTCTTTTGGTTATTTGATGAAAATGATATTTTTTCTCAACAAGATTGTTAAAAAATTAATGGATCTACAAAATGGCATTCATTTAAGAGTTTGAATGCAAACACATGGACAATATGGACAAGAGAGCTGGCATTCTTTTGTAAATTTTGTACTACAGGTGATTGGGAGGTATCTGAAAATACGGAATGGGTCAAACAATGGTAGCAAAGAGCCTTAACACCTACATCGACACATGTTCAACATGGAATGACAATTGAAGATAATCAAGTGTTCATATTAGATGATTATGATCATATTTCAGATCTTGTACAAGAAGATACATTAAATTGTATTGATTTTATATGTATGCATATTTATATGTGAATTGAATATAAGTCACTCTTTATTGAATTTTTTGTTTACTTTTGCAAGACATGTGTATGTTCTTGTTGCACTTGAGGGGAATGAAGAGGAGACGTAGTATTGGTTGGCTAGATGTGTTGAGAGAAAACATAAGTTGGTACATTGTAGAGTAGATGATTACAACTTTGAGTATCTAACTGACTCAATGGTTATTGTTGGAACATGGCTTCGAAAATATTTGATAAGAAAGAATGGCTTGCCTGCATTTGAAGATTATGAAAGACACAAGAAGATTATACATTATTCACATTTGATTTTGGCAACCAATATAAAACTAGTTAGATATCAAGGGAGGCCTGCTAATAAAGTGTTATGGACACTTTCAATGGATGATCATGAGAAAATCATAGATGCATTACAAAAAAGAGTGGATACAAATGGTACAAAAGAGTAAATAAATATTGGTAAGTATATAGTTGTATATATATTTAATTGATAGTCAACATGTAGTTAAAAATTTATCACATATACATGTCTATATATATTTGTATTTAGTCATTTTCTAATTAATTTTTTATATCATTTTTTGTTTTAGGTCTCCAAAAACTAGATGCATTACAAAAAAGAGAGAAAATGCATATATATTACAATGGAATTCAACTCAAGAGACAAGTAACAATATATAGTTCTAGATACATGTAATTGATAGTATAAATATAAAACTAAATAATTCATTGTCATTTTATAAAAAAATTATAATTGATTTCATATCCCCTTAAACCATTCTCTTAGGACCCCTTAAGCCATCCTCTTATGTACCATTAATCCATCCTCTTGCATCCCCTTAATTCTCTCTATTAATTCCCCTTAATCCATCCTCTTAGGACCCCTTAATCCATATCCTCGTAATCTACCCTTAATCCATCCTCTTGTATCCCCTTAATTCACTCTCTCAACAACCCTTAATCCATCCTCTTAGGACCCCTTAAGCCATATCCTTGTATATCTACCCTTAATAAATCCTTTTGCATCCCCTTAAATCTCTCTATTAATTCCCCTTAAGCCATCCTCTTTGGACCCCTTAAGCCATATACTCATATGTCTACCCTTAGTCCATTCTCCTACATCCCCTCAAGTATCTCTATTATTTCCCCTTAAGTCATCCTCTTAGGACTCCTTAATCCATCCTCTTATGTACCACTAATCCATCATTTTGCATCCCCTTAAGTCTCTCTATTAATTCCCCTTAATCCATCCTCTTAGGACCCCTTAATCCATATCATCATATATCTACCCTTAATCCATGCTCTTTCATCCCCTTAAGTCTCTCTATTAATTACCCTTAATCCATCCTCTTAGGACTCCTTAAGCCATCCTCTTATGTACCATTAATCCATCCTCTTGCATCCCCTTAAGTATCTCTATTAATTCCCCTTAACCTATCCTCTTAGGACCCCTTAATCCATATCCTCATATATCTACCCTTAATCCATCCTCTTCCATCCCCTTAAGTCACTCTATCAACACCCCTTAATCCATCCTCTTAGGACCCCTTAAGCCATATCTACATATATCTACCATTAATACATCCACTTGCATCCCCTTAAGTCACTCTTTCAACACCCCTTAATCCATCCTCTTATGTACCATTAATCCATCCTTGTATATATACCCTTAATCCATCCTATTGCATCCCTTTAATTCATTTCTTAGGATTTAAGTCTTGGAGTTAAGGGTTTATGATCTTCATATCCTAGTGTTTATGATATACTTAGAATAAAAAATCTATATATGTTTTAAGGGTTTATGGTTCGTCTGCTAGGCTTTAGATCCTAGGGTTAAGGGTTTAGAATCTTCATATCCTATGGTTCATGATATTTTTAGAATACAAATCTATATGGGTTAAGGGTTTAGGTCTCATCTCCTAGGATTTAGGTCTTAGGGTTTAAGGTTTACAGTTTCTAGGTTTCATGAGATGCTTAGAATAACCAATCTATATGGGTTAATGGAGTAGGGTTCATCTCCTAGGTTTTAGGTCATATGGTTTAGGATTTAGGGTTTCTAGGGTACATGAGATGCTTAGAATAAAAAATCTAAATGGGTTAATGGTATAGGGTTCATGTCCTAGGTTTTAGGTCACAGGGTTTAGGATTTAGGGTATCTAGGCTATGTGAGATGCTTAGAATAATAAATCTATATGGGTTAATGGTTTAGGTTTCATCTCCTAGGATTTAGGTCCTATGGTTTAGATTTTATGGTTTCTAGGTTTCATGAGATGCTTAGAATAACAAATCTATATGGGTTTAAAGGATTTAGGGTTCATCTGCTACATTTAGGTCCTATGGTTTAGGGTTTAGCGTTTCTAGGGCTCATGGGATGCTTAGAATAATAGATCTATATAGGTTAATGGTCTAGGGTTCATCTCCTAGGCTTTAGGTCCTATGGTTTAGGGTTTAGGGTTTCTAGGGTTCATGAAATACTTAGAATAACATATCTATATGGGTTAGTGGTTTAGGGTTCATCTGCTAGGCTTTAGGTCTTATGGTTTACAATTTAGGGTTTATATGGTTCATGAGATGCTTAGAATAGCATATCTATATGGGTTAATGGTTTAGGGTTCATCTACTAGACCTTAGGTCCTATGGTTTATGGTTTAAGGTTTCTATAGTTCATGAGATGCTTAGAATAACAAATCTATATGGGTTAATGGTTTAGGGTTCATCTCCTAGGCTTGAGGTCCTATGGTTTAGGGTTTAGGGTTTCTAGGGTTCATGAGATGCTTAAAATAACATATCTATATGGGTTAATGGTTTAAGGTTCATCTACTAGGCTTTAGGTCCTATGGTTTAGGGTTTAGGGTTTCTACGGTTCATGAGATGCTTAGAATAACAAATCTATATGGGTCAATGGTTTAGGGTTCATCTGCTAGGCTTTAGGTCCTATGGTTTAGGGTTTAGGGTTTCTACGGTTCATGAGATGCTTAGAATAATAAATTTATATGGGTTTAAAGGGTTTAGGGTTCGTATGCTAGGCTTTAGGTCCTATGGTTTAGGGTTTCTAGGTTTCATGAGATGCTTATAATAATAGATCTATATGGGTTAATGGTTTAGGGTTCATCTCCTAGGCTTTAGGTCCTATGGTTTGGGGTTTCTAGGGTTCATGAGATGCTTACAATAATAGATCTATGTGGGTTTCAAGGGTTGAGGGTTCATCTACTAGGCTTTAGGTTTTAGGGTTTAGGGTTTAGGGTTTGTAGGGTTTATGAGATACCTATAATAATAGATTTGTATGGGTTAATGGTTTAGGGTTCATCTGTTAGGCTTTAGGTCCTATGGTTTAGGGTTTACAGTTTCTAGATTTCATGAGATGCTTGGAGTAACAAATCTATATGGGTTTAAAGGGTTTAGGGTTCATCTGTTATGCTTTAGGTCCTATGGTTTAGGGTTTAGGGTTTCTAGGGTTCATGAGATGCTTAGAATAATATATCTATATAGGTTAATGGTTTAGGGTTCATCTCCTACACTTTAGGTCATATGGTTTAGGGTTTATAGTTTCTAGGTTCCATGAGATGCTTAGAATAACAAATCTATATGGGTTTAAAGATTTTAGGGTTCATTTTCTAGGATTTAGGTCCTATGGTTTAGGGTTTAGGGTTTCTAGGGTTCATGAGATGCCTAGAATAACAAATCTATATGGGTTAAATGTTTAGTTTTCATCTACTAGGCTTTAGGTCCTATGGTTTATAGTTTAGGGTTTCTAGGGTTCATGAGATGTGTAATCCCTTTAGGTCATCCCTTTAATTCATTCTCTCAACTCCCCTTAATCCACCCTCTTACATCCCTTTAATTCATTCTATCAACTCCCCTTAATCCACCCTCTTGCATCCCTTTAATTCATTCTATCAACTCCCCTTAATCCACCCTCTTGCACCCCTTAAGCCATCCTCTTAAAGGACCATTAAGTCATAGCCTCTTACATCCCCTTAATTGACCCTCTTGCATCCCTTAAGTTGCTCTCATAATTTTCCTTAATCCATCCTCTTAGAACTTGTTAAACCATATCCTAGGGAACTCATGACACGCATCCCCTTAATCCACCCTCTTACATCATTTTAAGTCATTCTATGAACTCCCCTTAATCCACCCTCTTTCATCCCTTTAAGTCATTCTATTAACTCCTCTTAATCCAACCTCTTGCATTCCCTTAATTCATTCTCTTAACTCCCCTTAAGGCATTCTCTTAGGACCCCTTAAGCTATCCTCTTAGGTCCCCTTAATCCATCCTATGAAAAATAGTAGTTGAATTTGTAATGAATTTATAAGATCCAATTTTCTAAATTTTACTATATATTGTTCTTTTCTTGCATGAATTATTTAGTTAAAAAACTCATAAAAACTATAGTTAATATACTTACATTAATTATTTTTGCAGGTTCTCATCAAGTCGGTCTACCATGTGATTGTCACTATAAATTTTTTTTATCAAGAGACTATGTAAATATCAATTTGTGTTCTTGACCTAAAAGTTGATAAGCTTTAATTGTATCTACATGCACATATATGTTTCATCATGTTATATACTTGTATTAAACATCAGTATATATTATATATGTTTGTTCCATGTATGAACTTCATTGAACTTATTAGTCACTTTTTAAATATATTGTTTCTAATTTTATCTTATACAAATCATGTCTTGTATTTACCACATTTTATATAATTGTTTAATTGTATAGATTATACATTTTATGCATACAAGGAAATAGATTTTTGTTCAGTGATTCAAATATTTGCTAGAATTGGAAAAAACTTAAAGTTACCTACCCTTAATTTATTATGAATACGATCTAAATTATTTAAGGAATGTTTTAATTTTTCACCTAACCATGTGATAAATTATATATATGAAATTTGATTATAGATCTATAAGAATTTATAGAGTGCATATTACTTGAAAATTAGATAAAATATCTATACATACATGAGTGCATATAATCATCAAAATTAACATAACACAATCATACTTGAGTGCATATATAATCATCATATTAAAGTCAACTGATATAAATAAACACAAAAATGATCATATTAATCAATATAATGCATGTGAAATGGTCCATGAAATAACATGTTCAAAATGTATATGTCAAGTCCAACACATATATTTAAATAAAACTAGAGATCTATAGTCCATAAAATTTAAAACCATCTAACAATAAGGGCGATTAGTCAAATCAAGTCTCCTCTTTTCTCCACATGGACTAGATGTACCTGTATCATGCTATAAAAGAGTACAAGAAACTTGAAATTAGATTAAAGTTATTTAGAAATTTTGATATAATTTAACATATAAACTTGGAAATATAAACTTGATAAAAATAAATTTAATTAAGTATCTAGTAAATACAGTAAAAATGATTTTTAATATGCATAAATTACCATATGATCATGTGAATCTATTGAAACATTTTTTTCAACGGGTAGCATAACTTTCAATTGAGAAGGTCCAAATGCTTGATCTACTATTTCCTACATATTCATATAAAGAAAACAATATGTTAAAACCTCGAATTTATATATCTAAAAGTTCCCTAAAAATTGTAGAGAAGATTTATTAAAGTTTACAACCTTGAATGATATGACCTCATGACCATGCACTTAAGATTTCCCATGCACAAATGCTAACAATTTCTTAGGTGCGCCCGCCATGGGTATCACATGAAATCCCTACACATAGATACAACAATACATATAGATCATTCACACATGTGTACAAATTCAAATTAAATTAGATCTATGATGTGTATTTAATTTAAACTTAACAAACTTTTGAAAGTACGCACCTAAGCTGATGATGACTTAGGAGCACTCACCACAACTTGTGGTTGGTCGGTACTCGGTATCGCATGACTTCCCTGCATCTAGATATAATATATCATTTCACACATGTGCAAAAATTCAAATTAAATTAGATATGTCCACATAAATTAAAATATATATTGGTTTGTAGCTGACCAAAAGGTGAGCATAAATCTACAACACATGAAATACATAGACAATCATATTGAGATTTAGGCATTGCATGATCATGCATCTACACCGAACACTTCTTGAATTAATATTATATCATCTATATAATTTGATGTTATTATTTACTTGAATTTTTCATATTTCAAACAAGTTATTTAAATGTGTGTAAGTTCAAAAGATAAACATACCTATGTAGGATGATCCTCATAATATAGTAAATCTATATATGAATCCATCCTAGATGCATGTGGGTCACCTGAAGTGGATGCCTGAGTATGCCCATAGCTTAAGCCTCCATGATCTCTATTGCCCAATTCAACGACCATGTGTGTAGTTTGATGAGTGAGATGTCCTGAAAGAGAACTCAATGCTCCTAATGTCGACAACATCGTTTGTTGTTGAAATGTAGCAAGAAAACTAGGAGAAGGAGGAGCATCAATAGGAGAAATTAGAGCACGTCATTGAGGATCGACACATTCTCCTAATCTATGTTGGGGCATGCCATGCCTAGCTCCCTGAAATGACCTCATATCAAAATAGTTAGGTTTTAAACCCAACTCAAACTCAACCCATAACTTTCTCAAAATGTATAGGGTCACCTCACAATTTCCATGTGGTGGAGTATCAAACACCATCCACCATCTATGCCAACAATTTGTAGCTATCTACGGGTGCCTACACCATTTGATTGAAATTCATTTTTTGGTGGGTGGAATTGGTTCATTTGTTAGGAGGCTAAAAAAATGTTGGCAAATGGCTTGTTTGGTAATTTTAAGGTCATTAATTTCTTTATAGGACAATCCATCTACATAGAACTATCTCCTCTCTTCTCTCCACTAATGGAACCTATGTAGGTTTGCATTAATAGATCAAACATAAAAAAAAAATTGCATTGAAGATGCAAACCGTGTGAGATGGGGGGGATATTAGGCTCATTTTTTTATCAAAATATATATTTTCTTTCAAATCACATTAAGGTTTTCTCTAATTCTCTCTCTTAATTGAGCATGATCTACTATAGGGCGTGGGGGGTTAGGAGGTGGAGAGTGTGTAGGTGTGGGGTTTTGTTGTGGTAGCAGATCTGGATGTATGGGATCATCAGGTTGTGCATTAGGTATAAAATCCTCTATGTTAAATTTAGGCTCCATGTGAACAATGACATGACAATTGTTAAACAATTAAAAAATATATATCAACAAACTAATTAAATAATGTACACAATTTGAAAGTTATTTAAATCACATTGAACATGCACAAATTCAAAATACATTTCATTTGAAGAAACATTCAATTTATAACATTAAATAATCCATAACATAAAAATCCATGGTGCATTTACACATTAAATTATACAATTAAAGTCATGTACATATACCCTTGGTTAAATTCAAGCACTTTATCTTCTAGTAACTATATGGTTTCATTTTCCTTGCAAGGTTAAAATTGAGTGGTGTGTGGTTGTTAATTTCAAATTATTGTATCATTCTATCTTGGACTAATGAATGTCATGCCTTAGTGATGATTTTTATATGGTTCCATCTATGTCCTAACCTATGCATTAATTGTCAATGATAGATGCCTCCTAGGCATCATGTCACTCATCAAAGTGGGAATGAGATGAAGGCTAAGAAACCACCTATTAATCCTATTGGTGGTCCTCAACTTATTAATCTCCTTCAAGATATAATAGTAAGGGGCCCTCATCAAGAGGCATCTATGTGTGAGAATTTTTAAAATAATGTAATAAAGAAGGTGGATGTGAATCTATGTGTAGATTGAATACATTTTTAAAGGTGTTGTAACAGGAGAAATTGAGAGATTCTTAACATGTATTTGTGGGTAACTACAAAGTATTATATTTTCTAGCAAGGAGGTACTATAGGACACTTGCAATAAATTGGCAGTATTACTACTCTAAATCACTTGCAACCTAAAGGTGACAATTTCTTGTAAAAAAGGGGCAATGGTACAATAGGTGACTTATATCATAGAAAGGTTAGAGGAACTTGCAATTTTATTTGAGATTTAGATATTTAGTAACTTAGATTTATTATCAGATGTAGATAGTAGGAGGTCAACTAGTGTTTGTGTTTAAATTGTTTAGTGGATCAATAATTTGGATGAGTGAGTAGCACATTGTGGTTTCTATATCTACTATAATGGTAAATTATGTTGTAGCTACTCTTGTCTTTAAGGATTTTAGTTATATTTATTGCTTGTGCTTAGATGTTGGGTTGGGTCCTATTGTAGTTAGAAATTAATACAATATTTAGTGTGCCATCAGCTTGGAAAAGAACCTAAACTTTCATATATAAATGAAGCATGTTGATGTAAAGTATCATTTTCTTGTGATGTGGTGGGGATGGGAGAGCGATGTTAGATAAATTTGATAATATGAAGAATGTTGCAAATATGTTAAAAGAGATAATAAAAATAAATAGGTTTAGATAGTGTGATGAAACTATTAGTCTCACATCCCCTAGTAAATAGTTCACAAAAGTGATTTTCAATGAGAATAAGAAAGATAAGTATAATACACAACTCACAATCCTAATGTATGGTTATTTAATTTTTTTTAATGTGACCTTATTATTTATTGTGCACCTAAGCATGAATAGACCTATCTAGGGATTATAATTTTATGACATTATAAATAGACCTATCTAGGGATTATGTGTGATTTCAGGGCTAGTAAAAAGACAACATATCTAGACATTATAAATCTAATTTATGTTTAGGTTTTAGGGTTTAAGGTTTTAGGTTTAGGTTTTAGGGTTTAGGTCCAAGGATTAAGGGTTTTAGTTTTTAGGTCTATATTTTTTGGAACATAGGGTTTAGGGTTTTGATTTCTAAGTTAAATGTGTCTAATTTAGGTTAAATTCTAGTTAATTTATGTTTAGTTTTTATGATTTTCAATTTACAATCTAACATTTTTTTTTTGGTTGATATTTTTGGTTTTAAATACAATTCAAAAACTATAAAATATTGAAAGTAAAAAAAACAAAACAAATAAAAACTAAATAACAATTACAAAACAAAAATGAAAGATATAAAGCAAAAAAAGCATAATTCAACCAACTTGGAGGTCGTTGAGGTCTGTTGTGTCGATGGGAGGAGGTGGTAGTGAAAATTTTGTTGAACTAGGCCCTTAGAAATGCGTACGTGAATTGAGCTCTCCCTCAGGCGTGTAGAAAAAATGTAGTGAAAAAATGAATAACACAGTTGCTAATTTAAAAAATTAAATAGCCTTAAGAAATGCGTACACATTTTAGGGTGCATACCCAAATCTCAATGCATACACATTCAAATTTAGGCTCAAGTACCTGTTCTAAAGTGTGTACATGTTTTTTAAAAATGTGTACGCATTTCTTGCGAATTTAATTTTTTTGGTTGAAACTTCCCCTCTTTGTGGACCCAACTTCTTAATTTTACCCTACACATGAATACAAGGAACACACGAAGCAAATCAACAGATCATACTTTTTCAAGAAAGATCTAGGGTTACCTCCCTTATGTCCTTTCTCATCTAAAGCCTTATCATTTAGTGTGTATGACATCTTGCACAAATAAAGGAACATCGTCTACTACTGATCAAGAAGGAATCTTGTCAAGACTCCTCCAAGATCATTTGATAACTTTCCCTCCAAAAACACAAAATAAATCTTACTACAAGTATTCATTTTACACATATCATAGAGTTCATGGTCATTCTACTAAAGAATGCAAGGATATAAGCAACAAAATTCAACATCTTGAGGAATGTGGTGCTTTTACTTGTGTTGAAGCACTTAATTCCCCTAACTGATACTTACTTTCATCATATTTGGCTCTCCCTTGCACCACACTAAGTGGGGGAAAGGTTTTAGTTAGCCTTGTCTATGTATGTCACTTGTCGTTGCCTCTTTTGGCTAGTTGATCACCTTTCATGAACATATAAGAGAAAGCTTGGGATGTGGAAAACATGCCTTAAGTTGGCTTGCATGTAACATACTCCATTTTTCATGACGTAGCTTATCAGAAACATATGACTTGACATAGGGCTTTCTGAATAAGCTCTCATGCCTTCTTTTACTTTAAATCAATCACTCACAATAATGGTGTTAGCAACCACTTTAAAGTGGGGGCATACATCGACACTCATGTTTCATTATGATATTTTATTTTTTCTTGCGATGTGTCCTTTTCTTGGTGGTGTCATTGGGCTTGATTTCCTCCAAGAGCATGATATTTCTTTGACTTGTCCTATCTTGGAAACATTAGGCACGATGTTCCCTAAGAAGAAACCTTGCATGGAATAAGAAAAATTCCTTTGAACATACCTTAACATCTTTTAGAATTTACAACAATTATTATATAGCCACCTTGCATAACACAACTTGCATGCCTATGGACCCATCTTGTTTGTTCATGAGCTCCAAGCACACAAAGTTTTTCTTGTCTCATGAAGCTCGAAAAATCAATTTTTTGTGGCACCTTATTAAAGTTATTAGGAGGTATAACTTTGGTATGGTTTGGGTAGGAAGCCCAACTGAGGAATGACTTTTCCCATAGCCACTTGCATGTGTGTGAGTGCATACTAGCCATGAGTGTATGTTTTTCACCTTTTAGGATTTTTCACCTGGTGGACAACAAGAAATTTGGTTGCGTCAAAGTGAGTATACATTTCTGGAAAAAAAACCTAGATTTGATCGACATCATGTTGGAAAAATGGTCGAAGCTTGATCCACCTTTCTATTTTCACTTATTTTTGTTCTTCTTTCTTCTAGCTATTGACATTGCATGATTGTGTATCTTGTTTTGTTGCATATCATATGCCTTGTGTGTGTCCTTTTGTGCTTATGTCGGTTTGACTTAGGATCTTGGATCCTAGGGGCTTGGCCAATGCCTTTTATCTTTTTTATCCTTTGTCATCCACATTGGTACAATTGGACCCCTCTTGAATGTATACTTTAGTGTGAGTTTCAAGCAAGTTCATCCTCTCACTAAAGTGGGGGCTAACTGTAGTTTAGAAAAATGTGTCCCTTGCTCGATATGGGAATAATTAATGATAAATTGGATTTAATTGCACCTTGATCTAGTGTTGTGAGGTGTTTTACACATCCACATTAGGTCTTGGGCCCATTTTAAGCTAAATTAACCTAACTTTTTCCTAATTTAATGTTGTAAAATGTATTTATTTACATCTTCACATTAAATTTGGGAGGCTTGTAAATTAAAAGGACCTAATCTAGTGTTGTAATGTGTTTTACACATTCACATGGGATTGAGGGCCCTTCTAAGCTAAATAGACTCAAATTTTCCTTAATTTACTATTGTAAAGTGTATTTATTTACACTTTCACATTGGATTTTGGGCCCTATGGAATTTATGACCTTATGATCATCATTAATATGCCCCTTTAACCCCATATTGTGTATCCCAAGGCATATTTTGATCAAAAACCTAACAAAATCAACATAAAAACTTAAATTCTTCACTCGCAGACATCCCAACTAGAAAAATAGCGCATGTGGGACCCATTTTCCCAAGATGTAGAATGAGTCCCATTTGAACTATTTTCGAGGCTTTGAGCGGGAAAGTGGGCTTTTAATTCAAATTTTTCCTATGTTAGCCTTAGGGATTAAATTAATGGTCATGTGAATGGATTGCCTATATAAGAAAGACTTCAAATCCTCATTTCACATAAGAATAAAAAGAAACATCATACATTCATGAGATCAAGCCAATCAAGCAAGGGTTAAGCATTCCAAGTCTTCACAAGGTCATCAAGATAGCTTCCAAGGCATTCAAGTGCAAGATTCTTCATCAATTGTTGCAACAATTCAAGATATAGATCATCATGGCAAGGTTCTAATTGCATTATTTCATGTTCATACTTCATTATCTTATTCCATCATTTGGTTTAATTACCTACAAGGGGTTTGACCAAGGAAAACCCCCATTCCCTAACAATCGACATTTTCTCTCTCTTTCTTTGTGTGAAAAAAATCTAGGTGCTTTGAAGACTTGAAGATCATTGAAGAATAGGTTACAAGGTTGTTGGAGTTGTCTTCCCATTTGCTAGGTCATTATCTTCACAAAAAGTAAGCTATAGGACCAAAATTGATAGTTTTGGATCGAGGAACCTAGAGAAGCAAAAAGAGTAGAATTAGAGGTGCAGATCAAAACTTTGAATTTTTGGAAAAGCCAAACTAGTCTCATTCGCCAAGAGTGGTGAATGAGTCCCACTATAGGATTTTTTTAGAGACCTTTGCAAATTTGGATACCCATTTGGCTGAAGCTTGCTCTAGTATAGTTTTCCAGAACTGCGACTCATTTGTCCAGAATGGCAAATGAGTGCCACCAGGCCTAAAAATTAGAAATTTCAAGATTTTAGAGCTCCATTCCATCTGTATCCAAATTCTAAGTGCACACTTTCAGTTTTGTAGCTTTTTGTTTTGTTTTATGGTCATTTCTAGGTCATTTTGCATATCAAATAGTGTTTTGCAATTCATTGTCTTTTCCAAGTTTACACTGGTGGTGGACCCCTCATTATACATCATCACATCCCTAGAATATTCCCTTTTTAATATTTTAATCTCCTTTTCATTGAACTCTCAAGGGTTTGTTCTTGAGTGAAGAGCAAGGAAATGGTCTCTCTCCTTTTAGGTCCCTAGAAGCGAAACAGAGTACACATCATTTTCTTCTTTTCAAGGACTAACCAAACTTGAAACAATTACATGTAGATTTTAATAGGACCTAAAACCCAAACCATTAACCAAATTACAACAAGCCTCCTAGCCAACAAAACAGGCCAACATGCCACCCACAAAGCTATAAAACAATAGCCTTCCACTTAACCACCCCAAGAGAGGACAAGACAACCTGAACTACACAAAAATACATATATATTTTGATGGGTACTAGAACCCCAACCATCATTACATTAACATGTTTAAAAAATTTGAGCCCATCAACACTTCTTGAGCCAACCAACTCACAACATACCTATTGCTCAAAGAACCAAATTTCTAAGCCAAAAATATGAGAGATATTGATGAAGCAGAGGACCCCCAATGTCCAAATTTCCACTCCACCTATATTGGAGAAGTTACCAAGATTACCCTATATAGAGGAAAAGACTCACCAACAAATGTAAACTCAACCTCTATAGGAGTGGCCTCCATCTCAATAGGAGCTACAAGGGAGAAATTTTTTTGAGGAAGCATAAGCAACCCAGTGCACTCTTAGAATATGATTCCACCTCAATAGGAGAGGACTCCACCTCAAAAGGAGAGGTCTCCACCTCAATAGGAGACATAATTTGAAAATTCGATAAGAAAGAAAACACTCCAATAGAGAGTACACTTAGCAACCTTTAGAAAAATAAGCACTAGGTACTTCATAATGGACATAGAATGCAACCAAATTAAGAAACAATACCCAAAATCTAAGGCTTCACAACACCCTTGAAGACCATTGGCAAACCACCGAGGGCCTCAGAAAAATTAGCCCAAGAAATTTTAAACCCCTTAATGTCCAAGGCCAAAAAATAAGAATAATAGACATAAACTTTGTAGGTCATAAAACCCTCAAACACACCAAAGTAGCATGTACCAAATTGAGATACTAGCATCTTCAAACTTGGGAATAGGTCAATCACTTCATTCTAATGTTGATCTTAAAACTAGATCATCTTGTGTTCCACAAGAGCACCATTCTACCAATGATTATACCACTACATGTGCTCAAACATTTTTTGATACACTCAAGTGGGTTGCAAGATATCTAGGTTCTATGTAGATGCTCTCTTTAGGTTTGATGCCATCTCACTTGCATAGTCTGCTACACATATCATTGCTAGAGATAATTAGGGGTAGGACTATAGACGAGTTAGAAAATTCTCTCATCATAGGAGATGCACCTTACATTAAGGGTGCTAGTATGACACATTTACATATATAATTTTTAAGTTAAATTATGTACTTATAGACTTGAGTAACATATTTATAATTTATGGCCAAAAAAATATGGAGATATTTCTCATCTGGGGGAGAATGGAAAGACATTTTAATAAGTAAATATATGGCTAATTGTATGTCCCTCAAAGCTCTGCTGAACTCTCCTATCCTCCCTTGTGGCTCAGCTTGCTGGTAGAAAAATTCTAGAATCACGGATAGGATGGCACATCAGAAGTGGCAATCAAGCTATATTTTGGGAGGATAAATGGCTCTTTACGGAACCCCTTATTAATATTGAAAGATTCAATAGATGGGCAGAGCAATGTAAAGCTACTTTTGGGGAACTTGTTAAATATTACTGGTATGAAGGAGACTGGGTGAACTTATGCGTGATTAGTCAGGAGTTGGCTCAGCTTCAATCCTCCTTAAAGGCAGTCAATTTGGGACAAACTTAGTAGGATGACACTCTTGTCTAGATGGATAACCCTTCAGGTAACTACTCTATTTCTTCAACTGTCTCTTTATTGTCCCTTTCTCAAGTCCCCCTCCCTTCTAGTCAAAAGCTTGGATTAAACACTTGACCCCAAAATTCAATATATTCTTCTAGATCATGCTTCAGAATAAGGTTCTCACGATGGAAAATATTTGCCAATGGGAATTTCAAATCCCCAACAGGTGCTACCTCTACAAGAGTGAGGTGAAGTCATCCAACCACTTGTTTCTCCACTGTCTGTTTGTTTTCTTAATTTGGGGAAAATTATTAACTCTCTAGAATATCTCTTGGGTGTTCCCCTATACCATTGAAGAGTTATTTTTTCAATGGGAAGCCCCTACTCAAAATCCCTTCATTCAAAGGTTATGGGCTTTCTTATTCCCTTTTGTTGCCTGGGGAGTATGGAAAGAACGTAATAATAGACTTTTCAAGGACAAGGAGATGTCAGAGAATAATGTCTATGAGAAAAAAATTAGGCTTATAAAGGAAAAATTTAATGTGATTCCTCAAAAATCTCTTAACCTGGAAGTTGTGGTGTGCACTCCCTATGATTTAAGGATAGCAAAAGATTGGAATATTAAAGTGGACATTTCTTCAGCTTCCAACCTAGCTAAGAAAAGTAGGGAGGGTTTTTGTTGGACCTTTCCTCCAAACGGTTAGTATAAGGCCAACTTTCATGGAGCTATGAAGGGAAACCCGTGCATGGCTAGAAGTGGAGGTGTGCTAAGGGATTCAAATGGTATTTTTATGGCAGTTGTGGAAATATACCTAGGTCACCAAACCAACCATGTGGTGGAGGCTATAGGAGCCTTTCAAGTTTTAAAGTTAGCTCATAATTTGAATATAAAAAATTTATGGCTAGAAGGGGATTCTAAAAATATCATTGATTGTCTCTTAGGAAAGACCCCACCCTCTTGGTCAATAAATAATTGGATTGATGAAGAAAAGTCTATTCTAGACAGGTTTGAAAAAGTAAAAGTTTCACATGTTTATAGGGAAGCTAACAGCGTGGAAGATTACTTTGTGAATGAAAGGGTTAGGAAGCAAGGATTGAACACATGAAAAAATTGTAGGGAATTGAGAACTAAAGTCAGGGCCTTAATAGATTATGATGTTATGCATGGGAAAGAGGAAAATACATTTAATGATTAAAGGGAAAGGGGCCAGGTACATCAAAATCAAGAGATTTTATGGGGCTGCATCATGTTACATAGAAGGGAAGAAAAAGTGGCACACTTTGTGTGTGCATTGGAATAGTTGCATAATAATGCAATAGGAACTCAGTGCTGGTAGAGTCTACAATAAGGTGCAAATAAAAATGGGGGGGATAGGAAAAGAGTTGAGCCAAAAAGCTATGAGGGGCACACTAGGAATGACAAGGTTTGGAACCAGATTAAAAGAGGTGGGCTAGTTCCATTTCTGGAAACACTTCATGGGCCCGATACTATGGCCATGGACTACTTCAAGAAGAACTAGAACAACGACAAAATAATTCTCTTTGGAAGAAAGGTGAAGCTAGATGAGAAAATTATAGGGGAGATTACTGGAATGTACATTGAGGGTGTGAAGTTTTATAGTGACAGAAGGTTTTCTAATGAGGCAGTGATCAAATTTCCTAAGGACAAGGAGAAATTGAAACTGGTTAAAATTTCTAATAGCTATTTCAAAATTGACACCATCAAGGCACTGTGGAGAAAGGTACTTCATGTGATAATGGATCATATCACACTAGACGAGAGATTTACCAGAGTGTATGGTCATCACTTTTCCATTCTTAACCACTTCTGCCATAAGGTACGGATTTCTCTGCCTCACTACCGGTTATGTTCATTGAGTAACAGCCTTGAGGACCATAAGAAAAATCCTAGGAGATACCCTATTCTTCATCCTAGTCTTATTAGGTTAATATATGAACACTACCAAAGTATGTTGGCTATATCTAAACCTGTTGCCTCCATGACATCTGAGGACTATGACATGGATAGTGGGGGTTCAGAGAATCAGCTTAACCAAGAGAGAATTGTTGAAGCCCACCCATCCTCTGAGATGTCTAGTAAGAAAACCCAGTCTAAAAAACCCCAGCTTGCTAAAGCTAGCCCTGAGACCTACCACGACTGCTCTATCCCCTTAAAGAATCATGTTATCAAGGGCTCCCTTGCCAACAAGTTGGTTTCCTACTCTACTAAATCCTTGGAAGAAAAAGCTGAGAACCCTGAAGCCAGTAAAAATTATGTGCCCTCCCTTCCCGCCTCTTTCAGATTTGAAGGTACCAAATTTCCTAGCTCCCCCTACCCGGGTGATGTTAACCTCATATTAGACTGGGTTAGTATGGTGACATTATGGCTTCTACAAGAAATGGAATTAGTGACATTTTCAAGGTTTTGAAATGGGCCTATCAAGAAATTAATGATCTTAATCAAATAAATAGGGCTCTGTATAGTAAGTCGGAGGAGTTGGAACTGAAGTTGGCCACTCTCAGCAATGAAGAAGGGAAATGGAATAAGAACAGTATTGGAAAGGAAGGAGGTGACATTGAGGAAAAGTATAAGTCTCTAGAAGCTAAAATGGTTAAAATTAAAAATAACTTGAAAATTGTTGTGGAACAAAACCATAAAATGGCTAGGCACAATGCCATTATCATTAATGTTATGTCTAAAAAATTGGAAAAAATGCAACAGGGTTTGTTGGTTGTTGATTTGGAAGAGAACAAGGAAAGCAAGAACAAGGACCAAGGGATTTCAAAAAGGACTCATGCCAATATCCAAAGGAAAGCACCTCCCACTACCCAGATGGTTCATATCTTAAAGAGGGGTGTTCAGGATATGAACGAGCTAGATGCTGAGACTGCAAATTTGTTAAAGACCCAAATTTGGCTGCTGTTGGATTTTTGTCTGGTTTTTTGGTTTTGTGGCCTTTGCTGGCCTTTTTGGTGGTTGTGTACTTTTATTATAGTTTTTTTTACAACCTTTTTGACTTTGGTGTCTTTAATGATTCTATCTTTAGTTTGTAAACTTCGTGGTTTCGGGTCCCTGTAAAACTTATTTTTTCCTCTTTCAAAAACACATTTATAATTTATGTTTGAAATTAATTTTCCTTTTTTGCATACATTTATGTGTATATGGAAGTAGTTCATGTTACACCTAGTTTGAGGGAAGAGCATGAATGCATGTGTTCTTCACTTGACCATGTTTATGATCAATAGTATTAACAAGCAAACATTATTGTTAACTTTATCATATAAGTCATTTGTGAATCATATCCTTGCACCCACATCTTGTATTTCATGCAATGATACCCATGCCAACTATATGAGAGATCTTTTGTGCAGTTGGTTTTCCTTTAGCTTAATGAAACATTTTGGGCTTAAAATTATCTTGGATATGGTTGAAAACTTTATGCCTCATAACATCTTTTAATTATTTCACTTCTACTTAGGACACATCTAGGAGCATCCTCATTATCCTAGCTAAGCCCAAAGTGTAGGAGATCTTATTCACTCTCATTGTTATCCTTGAACCCCCTAAATCTATTAAAAACCCTTGTGTTTATCCTCATGAATGATAATACTTCTATCCTTAAAGTTAAGACTAAGCTCTAGGATTGTAGGATAATAGTTAAATGCAACCTAATAGAGGGAATGTCTTTGGCATAATAAAGCTAGTGTTTCAATAACATGTATTCCTTACACTTATTATAATTTTTCCATAAATCACTCATCAATTTGGTTGTCTCAAATTGTCTCCATTGTGTACATTAAAATATATCTTGTGACTAATCATGCATGCATTATAAGTGAATAGAAAATTGTAACTTCCTCTTACAATTCCCTTATTTCTCTCTCTACCTTTTTTAATATCTCTATTTATTTGTCTCCCTCTTTCTCTCTCACTCTATATTCATCTCTACCTATATGTTCCTCTTTAATCATCTATATCTAGAAATGTCTCTCTCTCTCTACCCATCCATCTCTCTCCCCTTTTCTCCCTCCCTCTATCTTCCTAGACCTCTATTATCTTTTTATTTTAAAGGTTTTCTTCCACTCATATTTGGAGATCCTTTTTGAACAAACAATATTATTTTATAGATGGCCTACCAATTGACCTCATGTAATACGCAAATTTATCAAAAAAAAGGCTAAAATACTCCCTAATTAAAATTTAACACCTCTTTGGCATTCCTATTGATCATTTCTTCTTCCATCCCCCTCTCTATCTCTATCTCTCCATCTCTATCTACCCCTATATCTCCCCCTCTCTCTACCTCTCTCTATATATCACTTCATATCTCTATCATTCTATCTCTCTCCTTCACATTCTCTCCCTCTCTCTCCCTCTCTCTATATATTTATCTCTTCCATATATCTATCCCTTTCTCCTCTCTCTCTTTATCTCTCCATATTGTAAACATAACATGAACTTTCAAATAATGGAGCTTGATTATCTTCCTAATTCAAAGTTCCTACCAATTTACCTCATGTATTAAACATATGCATGCAAAAAATATACCAAAATCTTTCCTAGTTGACGTCCCACACCTCTTCAATGTGTCCATTTCTCACCAAGGCCAATTTCTTTTACAAATAAGACTATTTTTAGGAACATTTCTGCAATAAAGGTCTAAATGGAGAAGTGATATGCATCCATTTATAGGGATCCAAACATGATTGTTCAATAAAACCTTTGAATCAAGAAAATAATCAAGATCCTTTACCATAAATATCTACACATATGGCTTTGTTTTGTTTAGAATTTATATTTTTTCATTATATATTTCCCTTATTAGGTTCTTCAATATTTGTATCTATAAACAATGATTTTGGATTACCAAGGGTTCCTCTAACACTTCTAGGTTTTTCACCTAAAAGGAGAGGAATGGGGTCCAAAATACAAATTTCTACACTCAATATTAATGTAAATGAGATGCAATGTATCTAATTATTATGTACTAATGAAATAATCTAAAAGAAAGATGACTTATTGATGCTAAAACTAAGAAATGCAAAGTGCTAGAAAACACATTGTGATATGCAAAAATGCCTATGAATGCAAGTAAATGATGAAATAACTAAATAGAACTAGAGAGATGCACCGAGAATCTAAAATCTAATGTGGATAGGCTCTGGAATCCTATAGATTTTACTGGGACACTTACGCCAAGCTTGGCGACTTAGTCCAGTTTTAGGGAAAATTTGTCGGAACACGAATTTGCCAAATGGGTATCTGAAAATGCAAAAACCAATTTTCAAGTCTTGTAGTGGTACTAATTCACCATAGATGGTGACTTAGTCCACATGTATATTTTTGGAATCTTGAGATAGGATTTTTTAGGTTCAAGTTTGCACTTTCTTTTTTGACAGGTGTTTGATCTTGATTCTGCAGAAAATAGGATAAAAAGAGTCTCCAAGCTTCAACTAGGGTTATGTTGACTTTGATGGATTTTTGACCACTTTTTGACACCAAAATATTTGATAAATCTATATACAAAGTCTGCAAACACACATGCAAAGAGGGGGAAATGGTTAATGGTTAGAGTATAGGGGTTTTCCTTGGTCAAACCCCACATTGGTAATCAAACCCTATGAAATGAAATGAAATAAGAAATAAAATGATAAATAGATAACATGTAATGTCATAAACTTACCAAACCCTTGATGTATAAATCTGAAGATATGCAATGAAGTGCTCCAATGGATGACTTGATTACACTTAGAGTGCTTGAATGCTTGAGAATGATTAAGTGAATTTCTTGAGTGAATGAATGCTTGAATGAATGGGGGTTAAAATGAGAGGGAAACCCCTTATTTATACTTTATTTTCCTAAATTTCCTAAAAATAACACATCACAGGCCGACCTCAAGGGTTAGAGAATAAAATCCTGCCAGAAAATTGAAATAATTTTGATTTTTGTGCCAAATAGGATTGAGTCGCCCCTATTGGCGACTTATTCCCACTTAAGCAATTTAAGTGGGTGTCAAGAATTAAAGGGCATTAAATGTTGTCTAACGCGAATATCCTCCAAAACACACTTCAGAATGGCCAAAAAGTGCATTAAGGGGACATTTGAACATGATAAAGGGTTGATTTAGTGATGACAAGTCTAGAAAAGCCTGAGTTTGTTACAACTCTTTACAACACATTGAAATAGGACTTGGTAAGTGATAAAAATGAGTTATTTAAGTGAATTATGATAAAGGGGCCTAGAAAAGTGTGAAAGTTGGTTACAACACTTCACAACACCTTTATAAGACATCCTAGAAGTATTAATGATTCACAAGGGTCCAAGACCTAATGTGAATGTGTTTATCAAATTACAACATTAAATCTAGGAAAAATCAAGCCAAAGTCCACTAGGAGGGCCTGGACATGAGAAAAAGTAGAAGGGTTACTTTTTCTATGTCCATAGTATCTAGTATAAATTATTGGAAACTTTGATTAATTTAACTATCAAATGTTATGAAATTAGCAAGGAAATCCAATGTTCAATATGAGAGATGGAAAATGGTATTTATAAAATAGTGATGGTAATTAATTATAAGGCAAAAATATTGCTCAAAGTTAGAATTTTTTTGGATGGATGCCCATCTAACCATATGATCCTACCTAGAACAACTTAAGGAGGATATGATTTCAAAGTCCTCAATTCCATCCAAAACACTAACCAATTCTTGGTTTCCTATTCCTTTTATATCCCCTTATTGAACTAATAAGATAGTCTTGGTTGCTACCTCAATTGGTAGTAGAAATAAATAAATATAATACACCAAAAGTGTCTAAGACTTGTAATATAATCATATATTAACACTAACATATATGCCACTAATGATCATTTATGTTTGTACCAACTACTCTCACCATCCCAAAGCGAATCCCTTCATACCATTATAAATAAAAGGAAAGATATTTTATGGGACAAACCTTTAAGACCACACCCACAGTGACAACTTCCTTACTTGCATTTGGAAGTTTAAATATTGCCATATGTCTAGATGAGGATCGAATTACACATTTATTGGGTCATTCCATATTTATAAAACCTACAATCCATACCAATATTAACCATCAATAATAAATAAATGTCATTACTAAGATGGTTTAACTAATATTAGGGGTATGTACAGGATCATCATGGAAAAAACAAGCCCTTAAGTGGCAAAAAAATCAAGAAAATCAGAGTTAGGAAACTTGACGTAAAAATTTGAATAAGTTATCTATATTATTTCAAAAATATGTAAGAATAGAATCTATAGCAAATTGAATGTAGTTTCTAAACTACTAGGTTTATTTAAAAAAAAAATCTATTTGGTGAAAATTTGAAATTTCAATGTAGTAGTACTTAAATTTGGGGAAAAATAAGTAGGTGGAATGCATCACCCTAACCACAATAAAATGATAATATTTTTAATAAGATTTTAGATATAGAGTAGATGACTCATGTCCGTGTGATGCATATTGTTTGTAATTTTTTCCAAGTAAATAATTAATTATGAATTTTTATTACAAATTTAAAAATAGAATGTGATGCATGTTTTGGATTCAAAAATGTGATACCGTTTAAATGCTATAGATGTTTTTCAATCAACCTATCAATCAGACTTTTTGTCATAATTCAAATAGAAAATGAATAATAATTATTTATTAAATTCAAAGTAAAGCATAATTTATATTGGTGGAAAGGTGAGAATATCCTTTAAAAACCTTTTTGTTTCATCAATTTTGGGTAAAAAAATGTCATCAGCCACATACCCTACACATACCCATCATATTGCCACTTTTTGGCCCATCATGATCTTGCACATACCCTTATTTTGATTACTAATTTAAAAACTAAACTACTACACAACTATATTGAGTACCATTAATGACTTAGTTTAATTTATATCTATTATCAATTCGATAGAAAGTAGTTAAGAGATGAAGAAAACAATAGAGAAATTGGAAGAATAGATAAAATAGTTATTAGCATATATTAGATCCATTATAGGTATGGAAAATAAAAATTCAAATGTAATATACCTATCTTCTATAGAAAATACCACACCAAGTAGAATTACAAATGATTTACTATTGCTAAATTTATTAAATAGAAGTGATTTTTTATTTAATTTAATATAAGATGAATAAAGAGATTCACTCTAGATGGACTTAAACTCATTGAATAATAATAAAAGCATTTATCACATTTATTAAATTCAACGAATAATAATAAATACCAACATTTGCTAAATGACCTACCAGCTTTTAGAGAACATATATATTTTGACGTGAGATATTTTTTGGACCTATTGTGTTTTTATACTAAAAATCTCAAAGAGGTCTATGTCATTGTAACTAACTTGCTTTAGCTAAGGCTCATTTTGATAAATTTTTTCACCTAAAATTGACGTCTAGAAGTTTGGAAAAAGTTATTTTTGGTTCTATTGTGCAAAAATTATGTTTTCTTTGTTCTTAACATTAGGATCCAAGGTTCATGTACCTCTCTTACCAATTATTTCACTAGGATTGTGACTTGTTCATTGTGTGTATTTTTTTGTGATCATTGGTTCATATATACCAAAAAAAATTAAAGTTAAATTATTGATAAAATAGTCTTCATGGGAAAATGTAATTTGAAAATATAAGTTTAAAAATCATTACAACTACCTTTTAACTAGTGACTCATTTCAGACTAGTGATTAATCTTTATCATTGCAATAGATTTCTAAATTTAATTGATAATACTCAATTAAAAATAGTAATAAATGGGTATGTGCAGGATCATCATGGAAAAAATAGGTCCTTAAGTGGCAAAAAATTCAAAAAAATCAGAGTTAGGCAGCTTGTCGTAAAAATTTGAAAAAGTTATCTATATTATTTCAAAAACATGTAAGAATAGAATCTGTAGAAAATTGAATGTAGTTTCTAAACTACTAGGTTTGTTTAAATATATATATATATATATTTGGTGAAAATTTGAAATTTCAATGCAGTAGTACTTAAATTTCAGGGAAAAAATAAGTAGGTGTCTGTCTGACCACCCTAACCACAATAAAATGATAATATTTTTTTATAATATTTTATATATAAGTAGAGGACTCATGTCTCGATGTGATGCATATTTTTTTGTAATTTGTTTCCAAGTAAATAATTAATTATGATTTTTTTATTAAATTTTTTTAAAAATATAAAAAAACTCTTATGTCTGACCACCTTAAATTGGTCAAACTTCATGAAATTCAATTTTTCTTTTTTTAATCCTATACTATGCAAAGCATAGAATGTGACGCATGTTTTGGATTCAAAAATTGTGATACCATTCGAAAGTTATAGATGTTTTTCATTTAGCCTATCAATTAGGACTTTAGTCGTAATTCAAATAGAAAATGAATAATAATTACTTATTAAATTCAAAGTAAAACTTAATTTATATTGGTGGAAAGCTGAGAATCTCCTTTGAAAACCCTTTTCGTTTCATCAATTTTGGGTTAAAAAAATGTTGTCAGCCATAAACCCATCATATTACCAATTTTTGGCCCATCATGATCTTGCACATGCCCAAATACTAATACAAATAATTAATATATTTTCTACTAGATAATCCCAAAACAACACAATACTAGAGGAAAATAATATACATAAAAATACAAAATATAGTGTTGAACTAGGCCAAAATTCTAATTCCTTGTTTGAATTGTATCATCTAATGACATGGATTGATAACAATGTTGTTTATCTGACAATTGCAAAGCTAATGAAAAGCTAGTGTACTCGATTGACCTCATAATTTCTTTTAGATCTAATTACAATATCAAAGTTCATGTCATCATAATTATATTTATTAGTTCATTGAATAAAAAATGAGTACATCCATAGGGTAACATACAACTATGAAAAATTAATTGATGTGACATTATCTACTAGGATGGATAGAGTGGCTGACTCATGACATTGTAGACACTCAAAATATCCTAATCGACATCATGCACTTGATTCTGGTTAACTAACACCGATTCTTCCTTAATCACTTCAACACTAACCAATTAATTGAAGGGTATGTGCAGGATCATCATGGAAAAAATAGGCCCTTAAGTTGCAAAAAAATTCAGAAAAAATCAGAGTTAGGCAAATTGATGTAAAAATTTGAATAAGTTATCTATATTATTTCAAAAATATGTAAAAATAGAATCTATATAAAATTGAATGTAGTTTCTAAACTACTAGGTTTATTTAAAAAAAATAAAAATCTATTTGGTGAAAATTTGAAATTTCAATACAGTAGTACTTAAATTTCAGGGAAAAAATAAGAAGTAGATATCTGTGACCACTCTAACCACAATAAAATGATAATATTTTTTTATAATATTTTAGATATAAGTAGAGGACTCATATCCTATGTGATGCATATTTTTTTGTAATTTTTTTCCAAGTAAATAATTAATTACGAATTTCTTATTACAACTTTTAAAAAATATAAAAACTCATATGTCTAACCACCTTAACTTGGTCAAAACTTCATGAAATTTAAATTTTTTTTTTAATCCCTATAGTATGAAAAACATAGAATGTGATGCATGTTTTGGATTCAAAAAATGTGATACCATTTGAAAGCTATAGATGTTTTTCAATCAACCTATCAATCAGGACTTTAGTCATAATTTGAATAGAAAATGAATAATAATTACTTATTAAATTCAAAGTAAAATATAATTTATATTGGTGGAAAGCTGAGAATCTCCTTTAAAAACCCTTTTCGTTTCATCAATTTTGGGTTAAAAAAAGTCGTCAGCCACATACCCATCATATTGCCACTTTTTGGCACATCATGATCCTGCACATACCCTGAATAATATTTATTTAATTAATTAAATTCATTAAATTTCCTCCTTAAATTAGATAATGAATTTTATTAGATTATTTCATGATCACTAATCCTAATGTTCTTCCATTAATTAAATAAACCAATTGATATATTTAATTAAAATCCCAATGTTCTTTCTTTAATTAAATAAATCATTTTATTTGATTAAAATCCTAAAGTTCTAACATCCTCTCATTTGATTTAAATAAACCCAAACATTTAAATCAAATGTCATAAATCAACTAAATTCACCTAAGTTAATTAATCCTAGATTAATTAACTCCTAACACTAATCCCCCATTCCTCTATCTTTTAACTCCACCCTAGGGTAAGTCAACCTTGGTCAACTAACCAAGTTGCACATGTAAATCAATTTATTTGATTTACTAAATTACCCTATTTTCATTCAAAAATGGCATATTCTTTGAATATTCCACCCACTTGACTTTTCCCTCCTAAAGGAATTTTGTCCTCTTTTTTGAGCCACCTTGGCATTAAAGGCTCTTACATGTCCTCTTTTTTGAGCCACCTTTGCATTAAGGGCTCTTACACCTCTTACACAACCCACCTCTTGTTATTAATTCTTTGTACACATCCCATCTCCCAATATGTTCTCACACATGTGTGAGCACATCTCCTCTAGATTCATTAGCATGTTAACAAGTGGCATAATGCCATTGGTCCAAGCTTTAATCCCACATTCTCCCCATTCTTCATTTTTGAATCCTTCTTCCATATAAATAGAGGCCTTCTCTAGTGAAAGGGGGTCCAAAATTTCATGCAAGGTTATTATTCACAATATCATCCGAGTTAGCATAGAATTTCTCCATCATAGCTAGGTTCTTGCCATTTTGTTCATCACACATCCATCATCAAGCTTATCAAGGGATTAGGAAAGGGATACTTTCCACATCAAATTAGCACCAATCCACTATGGGATAAGGTATGCACCATTCTTTTTCTTGTATTCTCTCAATTAGTTTCTTTGATCTTTTATTGTTTTTTTGGCAGTATGAAGCATGTTGGAATATCTCATAGGGATGTTTGATTTGCTTTGTTTAAACTGAATAACAACACTAATATATGTTAAAGTTTAACCATTTGCAAGTTTATAATTTTTCCATCTTAGCTATGTTCTTTCCATTTTGTTCATCACACATCCATCATCAAGCTTATCAAGGGATTGGGAAAGGGCTACTTTCCACATCAATGTAGCACCAATCCACTATGGAATAATGTATGCACCATGCTTTTTCTTTTATTCTCTCAATTAGTTTATTTGATCTTTTGTTGTTTTGTTTGCATTATGAAGCATGTTGGAATATATCATAGGGATGTTTGATTTTCCTTGTTTAAACTGACTAACAATGCTTATATATGTTAAAGTTTAAGCATTTGCAGGTTTTTCATGCATGTATTTGATAGGGGTTGCATAGTTTGGTACATTGGCCAACATTTTAGTGCTGTGCATTATTCACCTACTTTCCATGTGTTCAATCTCTGTGTCACTGGGATTATCATTCATTTCATTATGCACCAAAAAAATGGCATAGCATTTATTTGTGCATCAATACAATCTAGTTGCTATATTTCTACAACTAATGCACGAACATACTATGCACAAATTGGGATTTTTAATGTTGAGAATAATTAAAAACAATTTCTTCTCTCATAAATTGTTACACATTAGCTTTACATCAGTATTAGATATAAAAAAAATTATGAGTAGTTAAGGCACCCTACTTTGGATTTTAGTGGCAGACACACTTTAGCGGAGACCCAAAACCATTTATCACCACTTTACGTTATCATCTAAGAGTCCTTGATGTGGTATTCTAGAGTATTATTTTGTTTTCTACTCAAGAGAAATGGCTTCAAAACTATAACTAGACCCTTGTTCAATAAAGTGTGGAATCTCTTTATCATAGGAACAAATATCTTGGAAAAACTAAACTATAAGAGTTTCTCAATTGGCAGCCACGAAATCCTAGAATTTGCATTGCTTAGAGGGCGCATTTTTTTCATCAGTTGCGAGAAGAATAGTAAAAGATCTTCATCTTCCCCCCATTATTATGTGACTTGACTAGGTTAAATATTTGGTTTGATTCATTTTACTGTGAGCTGACTTTTTTTATTTATGCATGAGTTATTGCATATATGTGAAATAGGTGAGTTTAATAGATCTATGGTAGGAAGGAGTATCTATGGTAATTTCTCTATTTTTATTTAATTCTACCATTACAAGAAAAAAACCAGTCATTGGAAAAGATATAATTTTGTGGTTATATGATTAAAACATGGTGGTGTTCCATTCTATCTTTTCCTTAGTTGAAGGTTAATTAATATTTTATGAAGTATTCTTGATTCTCAAATTTTACACTTGTGGGAATCAAAATTTTCATTCTTATATTTTGTTGATGTTTATCTTGTTCTTATTTGGCATAAATAAACAATGGTGGCCTCTCTCACATTCAAATAAATTGTATTTTTCATAGCTTTGTGATGTTTGCAAGGGAGGTGTGCATAAAGAAGGTTGACATTGGAATTGAGCAAAAGCAAGCATATTGAAGTTGGAAAATTAAACTTAAACTTGAAAGAAAAGCATTTCTTAATGCTTATTGCAATAGCCTAGGGATTTCATTCTTGTTGTTGTTTTCTATTTTAGGAAAACTCACTTCTTTTTGGAGTTTAAAATTAACCATTGATTTGATCTTTTCAAGTTGGTTAAAATTGAACCTTGTACACTTACTAGATTTTGATTTTGGGCTAAAATTGAACAAGAAACTACACGTGCTCAAGTTTGGTGCTTTAAAAATAACTCATTATTTCCTTTGAGTATTTAAAACGATCTTGTGCTTACTTTGTTTTTATAATCTTCTTTACAAACTAATACCATTCAAATGCATATTCACTTCTCTCGTGCTTCACAGTGATCTTGAGAATCAAAATCATTTTTGTAATATTAGCTTATCTAAAAATATTGCCTCCACACTTCAAATTTGGGCTTTTAAAATTGAACAAATCTTGCTAGTGTGAGAAAAGGCATTGCGTGTGTTCTTTCTTTGTTCATGCAAACAAAGATTGATCAAACTACATATGTACTTACTCACTATTTTTTACCTTTAGAGGCCCTTCCTTGGTGGGAAAAAGTACACACCCCAAGGGAACGAGCCAAGTGATAATGCACATAAGCCAAGCTCTTCCAAACCACTATATAAATTTGTGGTTGCGATGAAAATCATAAACAATGGGAAGCGGTGCATGATAACTCTCCCCCAGTGTCTTTATGATGCATAAATCCCTTGTTCTAAGGGTTGGGAGATCTCTCACAAGGAGTTTATCATTTCACCCCTAAACTGGATGCCCTTACTACAAACCTTTTTTTAGAATCCAAAATCCCAATATTTGTTGGTGTTAGGAGGTTAGACTTCCAGAGTCGTCCCACATATTTGCGGTTCCTTATAGAGATGAATTTTTTTTCATGGGAGAATCATGAGAATTGAAGCTTTGATGACCCATAGAAGTGAGTGTCTTGGAGGGGAGCTAGTGTGGTCAAGCTTCTAATCATCCACTTTGAATAAGTGCAACTAGAGAAATCCAAGTGAGAATTCAACAAAAAAAAATTTTTCCATCCTAGGATTGTGCAATCTTTGAGTCAGTTAAACACATTGCTTGGATCCAAAATATTGAAAAAAATCATTTAACAAGGTCATCAAATTTCAAACCCTTTGGAAGAGGCGAATACCTTTGAAAATTACAAGTATTACTACTTGTCCCTAGGGATTTATCCTTAGAGGCTTCTAAGTATTTGGGCCTACATCTCAATTTTCTCTCTCTAAAGTCAACATTAGGGAACTATTGCCTTGATTCTCTTGATTTCCACATAATGGACCTTGTGGGATGAAAAGAAATTGAAACATAGACATTTAGTGGAAAAGCTAAGCAAGAAAGTGTTTGTGGTAAAAATAATCCATTAATCAAAGATAAAATACAAATTGAATCCCACGCATGTGTTTTCTCAAATTATTTCTTGCAAGATCAAAATACCAAAACCAAAGTCCATAAATCATCACAAATGTCTCAGTCCAAGCAATTTGAAGAAACATCAATCTATGCTTTGTCAAGTTAGAGATAGGTTTCTCTATAACTTTTACAAACTTGCATCAAAGGACAACCCAAACTTGTACTAATTTTATTATTTTCAAAATCCAAATCTCTTCCAATGTTTTGAGTATCACTTTGTAGAATTGACAAGTTCTTAGAAGTATAGCATGTTCTTCAATACCTAGGTCTTGTAATGAAAATTATCTCTAAGTTCACTTAGGATCAAAATTAACACTTTCATCCATCCTCAAACATCAATCAAAACCCATCTCACAAACAACTTTTGAACCACTGGAAAAAATAATTCATACTAAACTTTTGGCTAATCATTCAAATAAAAATAAAAATCATCTTATTTGACTAAGTGAGTGTAGATGAACCCTTCTTCATACACTTAGTTAAATTATCACCTTGTGGGAAAGTTTATTCCAAGATAACATTCAAAATCTTGGGGTTTATAAGTTCATTATCCAAATTCCAAATCAAATCCAAATTCAACAAATCCAAAAATGCCTAAAGTCTAGTATCCCTCCAAGGTTTCTTAAAAGTGCTATCATTCACATCATCTATCTTTCATTTATCTCATCACCACCACTTGATCCTTAACATCTTAGATTTTTTTTTTGTACCTAAAGTTTAGACTAACTTAAGGAGTTAGAGGGTTGCCTCCCATATTCCTGAAAGTTGATCCTTATTTTATGGTTCAAATTAGATCTCAACTCAATAAAAAAATGGAACCAAACAAAGAAACATCCACTTTGAGTGATTTGATTCAAACCGAAATAGAGTTCAACCTTAGGATATCCATCGACCTTCCACTCAATCCTCCTCAAATACCTAAAAATTCTCAAGAGGTAGGTTCCCAAGTGGAGGATATCACCAAAAATGTCTTAGGAATGACTCGAGATGAAATCATCTGGAGCTAGTCCAACATCCTAAAAACCACAAGATTTTCAACACCATGATAAGACTCAATCCCACACAATACATATTAGCATTCACAAAGGAAGGGGCTAAAATCCCTTCTAATTTTGATGTGAGCACTATTATGGAATGACCTCTTGGGAATATACCTCAAGCACCAATCATTCCTTCATTTTTGAGTGTCATTCAACCATCATACAACCACCTTAATCTCATGCTCTTCAAACACATCCCCTTGTAAACAACCAAAACTTGGATGCAAACACCATCTTGGGTCTACCAAATACCATCCATCAAGACCCCAAGCACTCATATGTTCCACTCATTTTCCATGAAACCAACAATCCGTCCACTTTTTCTGCATCACCAACTTATTGTCTTAATGCACAAGTCTCTCTCCCCATGGTATCACAAGGACAAGGGGAAATATTTGATGCCTCATCATCACTTTCTCAAGGAAACATACCACCAATATTTTCACCATTACCTCCTCTAACATCAACATCCACATCAATCATTGGTTTAGGGAAATATCCTTTACCTAGCATACCAATCCAAAATCAACCAAGTCAAAACAATCCATCAATCATGAATCAAGTCAACATAGCAAATCCTCTGAACATACCACCAATATCACAACAATAGGTGGCATCAATCCAAGCAACACAATCAATCATTACACCATCCATAACACCCCAAAACATGGCCTCCCAAGGACCTAGCATATCAACTGCACCACCTACCACACAATCCCTTATCATCACTCAAACAACACCTCAACAACCACCTCAATAAAATATCATCACACCATCTCATGCACTATTCTAAATCCTCCACCTCCACTACCAAATCAAAATATGGTGAATCAATACAACATCACCCTGCAAGTAGCTCAACAAGCCTATCAAAAGTATTTTCAACAATTCCAATCTCTGCAAACTACACAAGCTGCACAACAAGCGCAGACACAACAAACACACAATAAGAACAGGCACAGCAAGCCACACAACAAGAAAAACAGGCTATGCAAGCTCAAAATTTATTACAACAACAACAAGCCACCCAAGTTGCACAAGCTGCTCAAAAATCTCAAGCTCAATCACAAGCACAATACCAAGCACAACAATAAGCAACTCAATAGCAAGCCTATTAGCAAGCTTTGCAACAATACCAAGTGCAACAAGAAGTAGCTCAACTACTAGCCCAACAACAAGCATTGTTAGCACAATAACAACAAGACCAACAACAAGCATTGTTGGCACAACAATTTCAAGTATACCAACAAGCATTGGTTACACAACAGAACTTGCAACCACCTCCCACAAAAACACAAAACACTCCACCTGTCACTCAAATAGTCAAACTACCCCAAAACACATTCATCCCACTACCTGATCTACAAAATGATGTGTCTGCACAAATAAAATTGCTCTCACAACAAGTGCTAGACCTACAATCGGGAAAAACAATGAAAACACAAGGGAATTTGTGCCCTTATCCTTTCGATAAAAGCATTAAAATGGTTCCATTGCCACAAGGCTTTGAGATACCAAAATTTGACAAATACTGTGAAACCAGAAATCTTGAAGATCACATCATGGAATTCCACATACACTGTATGGAAGTGGAATATGATGACTCATATCTAATGCGGCTCTTCGCTCGAAGTTTGGTTGGGCCAACAATGGAATGGTCCTCTCGTCTTCCTCCCAGAATTAAAAAGTTCAAAGAAATTGTGGACTTGTTCATATAGAACTATTCATTCAACATAGGCATGGACATGATTCTAGAAGAACTATCCACTCTAAAACAATAGAAGGGGGAAAAATTTGCATCTTTCTTGCAACGATGGTGATCCAAGGCCAACAGGAGCAAGTGGACTATTCCAGAAGAACAAAAAATCTGTACTATCATCACCAATCTCGAAGGAACCTTGTCCTTCGATTTGAAGATGCAATGCATCACCACATATGACCATTTGATCCCCAAGGTGCTCAACATCGAAAGATCCCTTATTGCACAAGTGGGTACACCTAATTATCAAGACAATCATCCATCAACTAGTTACAATGAAAAACCTCACACATGGGAAAAGAACAAGAATTTAACTAATGATGGTGTGGTTGATGCCAAAGTTATTATCAGTGCCCCAAGGAAAAACATACAATCATATAAACAACTGCAAGTCAACAACTGAAACAACACACAAGCCAACACATCATCACAACAACCCAACAATCAAGTGGTCAATAACTTGAATAATCAAGGGGGACCACCCCCAAGGAACAAGTATCCCCCCAAACAAAATACACACCATTTGGGGAATCAATCGAATCTGTCATGTAAAAATTGGTACAGGAGAATCTCATTAAAATCCCTATTTATGAAAATTATCAAGAGCCCCAAGTTAAACCACCATGGTATAACGAAAATAACCTTTACAATTTTCATAAAATTAAGGGACACATGACAACTAGTTGCATGATACTAAAAAAATTGATCCAAGATCTCATTGATGACAAGACCATAAACATTGAACAACCCGTAGGGAATCAAGATCTTAAAATATACATGAATCCAATGCCAAATCACAATAAAGGAAACAACAATGGTAAGGAAAAATATAACAATGTACAAACCATGTTTATGATCATGTTGTTGCATCCTTGGATGAGTGGTTTATAGTTGTCAACATCAAGGGAGCTAGAGCCGACTGTGGAGTCACCACACATAGTGGTAGAATTACCATTCCAGGATCATCACAACCACCCAAGGCACTCACCACTAATTCAAAATTTGTCCCTAATGGTTATAATGTCTTGGACCAATTGAAAAGAACCCCCACCCAGATATCCATGATGGAGTTGCTGAAAATATCACCTGCACATAGGGAAATCCTAGAGAAAGCATTAGCTACATCTTCCATCCCAACATATCTTGATGTAGACCAATTCCAAGCTATGGCCAAACACATCACTATGTTGCATCTCCTAACATTCTCTAAGTAGGATCTTCCAATCCAACAATCTCATAACTATGCACTCCATCTCAAAGTCTTAGTCCATAAGAATAGAGTCAAAAGGGTCTTGGTGGATGGAGCTGTAGTCTTGAATATGTACATACTCTCAAGCTAATAAAGAATCTAGGATTCTCTGAAGATGTCATTGAGAAAGGTAAGGCTATTACTATCAGGGCATATGATGATCAAGAATGGGTGTCTCAAGGCACCATCCAACTCCCTATTCAAGTAGGGACATCAATAATGGAAACTACATTCCAAGTCCTTGATCTAGAACTACCTTACAATATCCTCTTGGGGTGCCCATGGATCCATGGGATCTAAGTTATTGCCTCCACCTTCCATCAATGTGTTAAGTTTCCTTACCAAAATCAAGATGCCATAGTCCATGGTGATCCCAAACCATTTTATTATTGCAAAAATTTGGAGGCCAAGTCCTACAAGATCCCTCAAGAACCAAAGAATGATGAAGGACCCACATCTCCATATATAGACCCATCTACCCTTGCCTCCACTTCTAAGAAAAAGATACCCTCTATTCCAGACATTTTTTATATTAAAATCATTATCCAAGATAATGGGTGTGGGGAATACAAAATGAAAAAGAGTGCCTTTGTAATAGGAGAGTTACCTCAATCTCCTTGATCTCATGGGAAACCCCAACCGATTGATGCCCCATCTCAAACCTTTAAAGTGGATCCCTCTAGATTCATATTTTGGGGAGACCTAAGCCTATAAATGGTAGAAGAAAAGGACATATCAAGTCTACTATACCGAGATGAAAGGACCGTGCCTAATCTTCCCATGGATGATGACAACAAAGGACTACAGATGATGCTTGGCATGGGCTACAACAAAAACAAGAAACTTGGGAAAAATGACAATGGTCTTCTAGAACCAATCATTCCTAAGAAGTGTATTAAGAATCTTTTCCTTGGATGTGCCCCCCCGAAAATAACCATGGGTGATCCCACAATAGTGGTTTACAATTTTTGGCCAAACTCGACACTAAAATAAATTTTTTTAACTAAATCTTCACTTTCAAGCACCTATAGTGGCTAAACCATGAGGAATTTGAAGATGATGCAAACTAGAGTTTCATGAAATCTTGTTTGTAGATTATAAATATTTTTTTTCAAAAATTTTGGAATTAGATTGCAGTTCTTTTTCCATCTCCCTCAAAAACTAGTTTTTTTCAGAAAACAACATTTTAAAAAAGTGACACCCATCATCTAATGCATAACTTTTTTTCCATGAAGGATAAAATTCTAATTATTTTGAATTTAGATTTATAACTCTGATATCTAGTGCTTCCACTTGGTTAGATATTTTTTTATTAAATATTTTTTGTTTAATAAAGTTTAAAAGTCAAACTAATTACAATTCAGACATAGCTGGAATGTATAAGGCGTAACTTTTTTTTTATGTATCAAAATTCTTTTTTTTTTGTTGGATCAAAGACTTCAATATCTAGTGCACTCATTTAAAAAAAATAAAAATTAAATAGGGTATGTGTAGGATCATCATGGAAAAAATAGGCCCTTTAGTGGTGAAAAATTAAGAAAAATTAGAGTTAGGCAACTTGACGTAAAAATTTGAATAAGTTATCTATATTATTTCAAAAACATGTAACAATAGAATCTGTAAAAAATTGAATGTAGTTTCTAAACTACAAGGTTTATTTAAAAAATCTATTTGGTAAAAATTTGAAATTTTAATGTCTGTAGTACTTCAATTTTAGGGAAAAAATAAGTAGGTGTATGTCTACCCTAACCACAATAAAATGATAATATTTTTTTATAATATTTTACATATAAGTAGAGGACTCATATCCTGATGTGATGCATATTTTTTGTAATTTTTTCCAAGTAAATAATTAATTATGAATTTTTATTACAACTTTTAAAAATATAAAACTCATACGTCGACCACCTTAACTTGGTCAAAACTTCATGAAATTATTTTTTTTAATCTTATAGTATGCAAAGCATAGAATGTGATGCATATTTTGGATTCAAAAATGTGATATCGGAAAGCTATAGATGTTTTTCAATCAACCTATCAATCAAGACTTTAGTTGTAATTCAAATAGAGAATGATAATAATTATTTATTAAATTCAAAGTAAAGCATAATTTATATTGGTGGAAATCTAAGAATCTCCTTTAAAAACCCTTTTCATTTCATCAATTTTGGGTTAAAAAAAATTCATTAGCCACATACCCTACACATACCCATTATATCGCCACTTTTTGGCCCATCATGATCCTACACATACCCATAATCTACTATTTTTCCATGTGCAGAATAGAGAGCTTGATTTTTGGTGAAAAACCTATGTTTAATAAAACTAGAAAAAAAAATGCATAATAAAACCAAAACATATTAATATTATATTCGTTGGATAGCTCGTTCTAAGGATTACCTGATATCAATTGGGTCTATGAATTCTCTGCCATTTTCATGTTCAAACCGAGCTTCGAAGTGCAAAAATTTAGGTTTTTTCTATGAAGAAGGTCAAAAATTAAGGAAATGGGGGGTTCACTCAAGCCAGGCGGTTCGAGTGAACCCCCTAGGGTTTGAGCAAACTAGGGTTCATTTGAACCCCCTCCCATAAAGTGTTTTTCATTTGAATTTTTTTTGTGCATGCATTTAATGGGTTTGCTCGAACCTTGGTTTGAGCAAACCCTTTTTTGGTTCGTTTGAACCATCTAGTTCGTACAAACCCCTAGAATGTAAAATTTTTCCATGGGGTCATTTTTTACAATTTTTTCTTCCTCATTCGAATTGTAAACCACTTTTGTGGGTTTACCCCCATACTTGGCAAAGGTGCCCCAGTAGAAAAGTCAAAGCTCCTCCTCAGTTACCAGTGTCCACAAGTTTATCTTAAATAGACAATTATACCTTTGATATAACCAATGTGTGTGACGAGGACCCCATCATTGACCTACCCATTCTATTTGAGGATTCCTCTCTTTTCATGATTAGTAACATATGTTTCAAGCCAAGTAACCAAACCAATGAGCTAAAACTTGTCTACCCCCAACTCATCGATTACGACCAATGACGAGCATCTATTTTAGACATGTTAAAAAATGATGAGGCTCTCTCAGAATTCATGGGACTACAGGATACTCTACCATGTGGAGATCACAAAGATGGGTTTGACATTGAGCCAGACACACATGATTACAATGGGGAAATGATTGAATCCCTCAGTTGCAAAAGTGAAAATTTAAGAATAATATCTAGGTCTTTGAGGAAAAACCACATTGTGGCACTCTCTGACTCAAAAATAGTAAAAACAAAGGATGTATTCAATAGTGAAAACCTCTCTAAGGTGCCAAAGGATGAGGGATTCAATCTCCCTCTTAGTGTTATTCATCAGGAAAAGTCAACATTCTTGGAAGTGAAATGTAATCCAGTCAATCTGGGGACTGAGGAAGCACCACATATCACCTTCTATGCAAAATCACTTTTTGTAGAAGAAAAGGAACTCCTAGTTGCATTTCTAAGGGAAAGAAAGGTAAACTTTGCATGGTCCCACACTGACATGTCGGGCCTTGATCCAAAAGTTTTGGTTCACCATCTAGCTATCTATCTAGAGGTGAAACCAGTAAGATAAAAGCTGAGAAAAATGGATCCACAAATAGCATTACTGGTCAAACTCGAATTACAAAAACTCCTTGATGTTGGCTTCATACAGCCAATTTATTATCCAGAATGGGTTTCAAACCTTCTACCTATCTCTAATCCCACTGGGGGCATCCACATTTTCACTAACTTCAGGGACCTGAATAAAGCTTGCCCTAAGAATGATTTCCCTCTCCCAAACATAGACATGATTGCAGATATGATGGTAGGGCATGAAATGCTATCAATAATGGACAAATTCTCAAGGTACAATCAGATTAAGGTAGCTAAGGATGACTAACACAAGACAACTTTCACTTGTCCATGGGGGACTTACTACTAGAGCATGATGTCATTTGGGTTGAAAAATGCAGGAGCTACCTACCAAAGGGCTATGATGCTAATATTCCATTATATGATTCACAAAACTATGGAAGACTATGTGGATGACATATTGGCCAAATCAAAGAAGCGTTGGGATCATAGAGCTGCACTAAGGTCCATCTTCAATAGGCTAGAAGAATACAAGGTTAGGCTCAATCCAAAATGTGTGTCTTTGGTGTACAATCAAGCAAGCTCCTAGGATACATTGTATCTATGAGGGGAATTGAGATAGACCCCACCAAAGTCAAAGTAATTCTCAAGATAGAGGCACCAAGAACATTGAAGCAGTTAATGGGTTTGCAGGGAAGGCTCTAATCCATTCACTGATTTATAACACAGTTAGCGGATAAGACTATCCCATATTCTCATCTACTCCACAATGGGGTAGCATACAAATGGGATGAGAAATGTGACTAAGCTTTCAATAAAATCAAGGAGTACATGCTAGAACCAAAAGTTCTTATGCCACCAATCCCAAACAAGCCATTGATGCTATATATATCAGCAAAAATAGCAGCCCTTGGTGCTCTCTTAGCTCAACATGATGAAAATGGGAAGGAGAGACTATTTACTATATCAATAGAACCATTGTGGGACAAGAGCTAAATTACACATTCATCGAGAAGGTTGGCATCACAGTGGTGTTCGTAGAACAAAAGTTCAAACACTATATGTTGGCTCACCAGATAAAACTCATTGCCAAGATAGACCCTCTCAAGTATCTACTTTCCAAAGCAATGCTCATAGGGTGAACAACTAAATGGGTCATAATCCTAATGGAATATGACATTGAGTATATAGATTGGAAGGCCATTAAAGGAAAATTAATTGCATACCAACTAGCAGAGGCGCTGATATATTAAAAAAACCCACTAATATCAGAGTTCCCTAATGAGTCAATCTTTAAGCCAAGCATAGAAAATCACTAGAAAGTATATTTTGATGGATCTTATACATAAAATGGGTCAGGATCTAGAGTCTTCTTCATTACACCACAAGGAGATTGCATACCCAAGTTATATAAGCTATTTTTTCCTTGCACAAACAACACTGCAAAGTATGAGGCTCTTGTCATATGACTCAGAATAGCACTACAATTCATGGAAAATCATGGAGCTCAAGGTCTATGGAGACTCATAGCTAATCATCAATCAAGAAAATGGTGAATACCAAAAAAAAGATGACAAGATGACCCCATACAAGAAACTAGTGGAAAGCCTCAAAGAATTCTTCATTGACATCATGTTTGAGAAAATACCAAGGGAAAACAATAGAGAAACTAATGCTATGGAAACCATCAGATCACTATTGGATATCTTATGCAACATCCATAAACATGAATTCCTTGTAGAGCAACTTCTTGTACAAGCTTTCGAGGTACCAAAGTCTGAATTCGTGTGTGAAATCATTGGTCTCGGTGACCTTTGGTATCATGACATTTATAGCTACTTGAAAATAGGAGTTCTCCCTGCTAATATTACCCTGAACCTTAAAAATAAAAAATTCAAGAAGTCATCCCTCTTTGTTATCTTAGGAGACACCCTATACCGTAGGAGTATTAAAGGAACCTTGTTACGATGCCTTAAACTTGAGGAAGCTTTAAATACTTTAACTGAGGTACATGATGGCATTTGTGGATCACATTCAAATGGTATTACCTTGGCTAATAAACTAGTGAGGTCTGGGTACTATTGGCCTACAATGGAGAAGGAAACTCACAACTATGTCTAAAAATGTTTGCAATGTCAACAGCATGGGGACCTCATCCATGCATGAGCTCAGGAGGTCCGATCGATCATAACACCTTGGCCCTATTCACAATGGGGGCTCAATCTCATTGGTAAAATCACACCCACTTCATCTAATGGAAATAAGTTCATCATCATCGCCACTAAGTACTTCACAAAGTGGGTAGAGGCCATCCCAATGACCTACATCACAGGGAAGCAGATTTCCAAGTTCATCCTAAACTACCTTATTTTATGCTATGGTGTTCCAAAAGCCCTTATTTTAGATAATGTGACACCTTTCAAAAACCAAGATGTTCAATAACTATGTCAAAAATTTATTAGCCAACATCGCTTCTCCATCCCATATTACCCCTAGGGAAATAGCCAACCGAAGGCTAGGAATAAACACATCTTGAAAATCCTAAAGTAAACAGTCAATGAAGTTGGTTGTGACTGGCACCTACAGCTAAATCCCACCTTATGGGCCTACCAAATGAGTATCTACATGCATGATTTTGGATTTCCCTCACAATTCTTTGCTCCTCTTAGGATTTTTCACCTAAAATGAGAAAGGGGATTGGATGGGGTCCAAAATGGAAGGGTTTACACTCAAAGTCTATGTAAATGAATTTTTTTATGTCTAGTTGAGATTTTCTAATGCTTTGATCTAGAAATGAAGTGATCTAATGATGAAAAACTTAGAAAATGTAAAGTGCTGGAAAACACAATGTGATATACAAAAATGCCTAAAAACGCAACTAAATGATGAAATAAAAAATAGAATGAAAGCAGTGCACCTAGAATCTAAAGCTTGATGTTGGGAGATTCTGAAATCCTAAAAAATTGACTGAAAATGTTGATAGGGACACTTATGTCAGGTGGGGCGATTTAGTCCCACATTTAGGAAACTTTGCAGGAACGGGAATTTGCTAAATGGGTATCCAAAAATGTCAAAATCATTTTTAGGCCTAGAAGCAGGACTAATTCACCATTATTGGTGACTTAATCCTCTTGGAAATCTCAAGAAATATGGGACAAAATATTGAAGTATCAAGTCTACACTTTTGTTTTCTGACAAGTGTTCACACTTAATTCTATAGAAAATGGGGTAGAAAGCCTATCCAAGCTTCAACTAGGATTGTATTGACTTTATTGGCTTTGTAGACTTTTTTACCACCTTTCAACATCTAATTGATTGATGAATCTGCATACAAAATTCTACAAACACACATGCAAAAGGGGAAAAGTGGTTGAGGGTTAGAGAATAGGGGTTTTCCTTGGTCAAACCCCACTTTGGTAATCAAACCCTAAAAAATGAAATGAAATAACATGCAAATGCCATAAAATTACGACACCTTTGATGCTCAAAATCTAAAGATATGCAATGAAGTGCTCTAGGGTATGTGCATGATCATCATGGAAAAAATAGGCCCTTAAGTGGCAAAAAATTTAGAAAAACCAGAGTTAGGAAACTTGACGTAAAAATTTGAATAAGTTATCTATATTATTTTAAAAATATGTAAGAATAGAATCTGTACAAAATTGAATGTAGTTTCTAAACTACTAGGTTTATTTTCTTTTTTAAAAATCTATTTGGTGAAAATTTGACACTTCAATGCAGTAGTACTTCAATTTTAGGGAAAAAATAAGTAGGTGTTTATCTGACCACCCTAACCACAATAAAATGATAATATTTTTTTTAATAATATTTTAGATATAAGTAGAGGACTCATGTCCTAATGTGATGCATTTGTTTTTGTAATTTTTGTCAAATAAATAATTAATTATGAATTTTTTATTACAACTTTTAAAAAATATAAAAACTTGTATTTCTGACCACCTTAACTTGGTCAAAACTTCATGAACTTAAATTTAATTTTTTTTAATCCTATAGTATGTGAAGCATATAATGTGACACATGTTTCAGATTCAAAAATGTGATACCGTTTGAAAGCTATAGATTTTTTTCAATCAGCCTATCAATTAGGACTTTAGTCATAATTCAAATAGAAAATGAATAATAATTATTTAATAAATTCAATTTAAAGCATAATTTACATTGGTGGAAAGCTAAGAATCTCCTTTAGAAACCTTTTTCATTTCATCAATTTTGGCTAAAAAAAAGTTGGCAGCCACATACCCTACACATAACCATCATATCGCCACTTTTTGGCCCATCATGATCCTACACATACCCTCCAATAGATTGACTTAACAATGCTTGATTTTCTTGAATGCTTATGAATAACTTGATGAATGCTTGAGTGCTCATGAATTAGGAGACTGTATGAGGAGATGTAAAATGAGGGGAAAATCCCTTATTTATACCTGATTTTATTAAAATTTCTGGAAAGTAACACATCATAGGCCGACCTCAAGGGTTAGAGGACTAATTCCTGCTAGAATTTTAAAATTATTTTGAGTTTTATGCCAAAAAGGACTAAGTCACCCCTATTGGACCAACTTAGTCCCACTTAAGCAAATTAAGTGGGTGTTCGGAATTTTAGGGCATTAAAAGTTGTCCAACAGGAATATTCTCAAAAACACACTTGAAAATGGTTAGGAAATACATTAAGGGGTCAAATAAAGCATAAGAAATGTGTAAATAGTGAAATTAACACTGGAAAAGTATGAAATCTTGTTACAAGACTTTACAACACTTCAAAATAGAACTTAATAAGTGATGAAAAGGTGATTTTAAGGTGAATTGCAATGAATAGAGTCTAGAAAAGTGTAGAAATTTCTTACAACACTTCACAACACCTTCACAAGATTCCATAATTTGAATTTTAAAGGCCTAATGTGAATGTTTAAGCCTCATTACAATATTAAATCAAAGAAAAATCAAGTCAAAGTCCATTAGAAAGACTCAAGTGAGCATAAAAATGTCAACTATACATTTTTTGGCAACACATTAAGCCCCCACTTTAGTGATAGGATGAACTTGCTTCAAACTCTTGCTAAAGTAGCCCAACATGCCTATCAAGATGGATCCTAATGTACTTATGTTGGTAAGATGAAACAACAATAATCAAGAGAGATGATCAATCCCCCATGATTAAGATCTCATGGAAAACCAAACATGAGAATAAAGGAACACACGTGATGAAGAAAAGGAATGAAAGCTTTGATCATCTGTCCACCTCGTTGTGGATTAAATCTAGGCTAGTTGTTTAAAATAAGAAATGTGAACTCACTCTGGGGTGACGAAACTTATGGTTGTCCATTCAGTGAGAAGTCCCAAGTATACTCACTCTAGGGCCACAAAGCTTCTAGTTTTCTGTAGGGTGAGAAAACCCAAAAGGAGAGATACATACGCTAGTTGGTATGCACTCACAAACAAATAGGTGGCTATGGGGAAATTTGTGCCACTGAGTGGTCTTCCCACTCAACCATATCAAAGTTATACCTCCCAATAACTTTAACAAGGTGCCACAAAGGAAAATTTTAGTTCATGCTTCACGAGACAAGAAAAGCTTCATATGCTTGGAGCTCATGAACAAAGATCAAGGTACCACAAGCATGCAAGTTGTGTTATGCAAGGTGTTAAAAATGTAAAAGGAAAAATGTAATGTAAGATGTTCAAAGGAGTCTTGTTAAGTTCATGCAAGGTTTGTCACTTAGGGAACATTGTGTCTAATGTCTCCAATAGAGGACCAATCAAAGAATAGTATATTCACAACTTAGGGGATGTAGTGTGTTGCATCAAGCCACTAAGAAGAATGTAATATGCTAAGATAGATCACACTTATAAAGGACATGAAACCCAATGTCATCCACAAAGTGACAAACGCATCATATGAAGTGACAAGGCTACACTAAGAACCAAAAATGCAAATGAAATGATGCCAATGCAAGCCCCCCACTTTCAAGGAATTGCTACACACCGCTCTATGAGCAATTACTTTAAAGTAGCAAAGGAAAAATGCAAAAAAAATGCAAGACATGAGAGCTAACTTGGAAATCCTTATGCCAAGTCATATGTTTCTAAGTTAGGCTGCTTCATGTAAATGAAAAAGAAAAAAAAGAAAGGAACACACCAAACACATAAGGGATCTATAGATTTGGGGTTAGTATGTTGTTGTTGTAATGTTTTTATTAAAGAGCTTGAAACTCTCATCATTCCCCAAAGCACATAGAATTGGAAGAATGACACAAAGAGAGTGAAAATAAAATAAAAATAAAATTTGTTTTGGGTCAACATGGAAGAGATGTTGCGGTCTCAACACTTTGCATCAACCCGAAAAGGACAACACAAGCAAAAAGAAAACAAAAGGAAAAAGAAATGGAAAATATTTTAAGTCAACATGAAGGAGGCATTTTGTTCTCAATGCCTTGCATCATCCCCAAAAGGAAAACATAAAAGAAAAAAAGTAAAAAGGACCTTTTGGGTCAACATGGAAGGGACATAGGGTGTCTCAATGCTTTGTGTCATCCCCAAAAGGAAAACACAAGAAAAAAAGGAAAAAGTACCTTTTGGGTCAACATGGAAGAGACATAGGGCATCTCAACGCTTTGCGTCATCCCTAAAAGGAAAACAAAAAAAATGTTTGACATACAAAGGAATAAGGGTACGAATAGAGGAAGTGCACAAAGAGAGAAAACATCAAACACACATTATGGGGGAACACGATAGGCACATCAAATGAAAAAATGTAAAAGGGGTTATTAATACAAATGTAAGTCAACCATTAATTGAGTTATTGACTTTTCAATCTTAAGTAGTTAAGTAGAAAATGAATAACATAGTTTTAAAAATAGTCAAAGACAAATGCATTACAAGGACAAGTCTAACAAATTTTTTCCCCCCACAAAGTGTAGGGCAAGAGTGAGCCAAGGTGGGTGATGGGAAATGATCAGGCAATAGTGAGAATATAAAATTCTACAACTATGGCATGATAAAGGGATTTAGTTTTTAAGGGATAAGTCTTGTTGTAAATGTACAAAATCTTCATGAATGCTAATCACTTTATCTTGCGGAATGACACTAGTTTGTGTGTCAACATTCATAAGATGGGAAGATGAAGGCATGTGAGTGGTAGTATCCATGATAAATGCACCATTATCCATACCAAGAGTAGGAGCTATTGAGATCCCAAGGTCCACAATGAAAGTGTTATTGCGGGAAGCCATGAGTCTAGACCTTTGTCTAACTAAAGTATTAGCAATGGGGCACCAAACACTCATACAAGTACCACAAAAGATAGGGTGGATGCAAATGTAATGCAATCTAGGGAAAATAAAATGCAAAATGAAATAATTCTATAAACTAAAATAGAGATGCAGTACTGGAAAATAGAAGTATAGAAAATACCCAAAAATTACTAGAAAATACAATGCAAAGTATGCAAAAGGACTAAGTCGCCCAAGGTGGAAATTTAGTCCCATTGATGATTTTTTTGTGTTTTTTCAGAAATGTTAAATGCAATTCTATGTCTTTCAGATGCACAAATTCAACTATAGTATGTAAATGTAGAGTTTTTATGTTTTTTAATGCAAAAATGTTGCAATAATGCAAGCTAAGTGAGCTTTTCACTAATGCAATGTTAAAACCCTAGGATGCAATTTAATTAATGCAAGATGCAATGCAAATGAAATCTACGATGCACTTTTCAAATCAGAAAGGAATATGTTTAAAAGAGTTGGGTTCACCAAAATCTAAATGATGATTTTGGATTGCCCTCACAATGCTTTTCTCCTCCTAGGATTTTTCACCTAAAAGGAGAAAGGGGATTGGATGGGGTCCAAAATGCAAGGGTTTACACTCAAAGTCTATGTAAATGAATTTTTTTATGTCTAGTTGAGATGTTTTAATGCTTTGATCTGGAAATGAAGTGAAGTAATGATGAAAAAATTAGAAAATGTAAAGTTATGGAAAACACAATGTGATATGTAGAAATGCCTAAAAATGTAACCAAATGATGAAATAAGAGAATAGCATGAAAGAGGTGCACCTGGAATCTGAAGCTTGATGTTAGGAGATTCTGGAATCTTGAAAAATTGACTAAAAATGTTGATAGGGACACTTACGCCAGATGGGACGACTTAGTCCCAGTTTCAGGAAACTTTGTTGGAACAAGAATCTACTAAATGGGTATCCAGAAATGTCAAAATTAGTTTTCAGGCCCAAATGTGAGACTAATTCACCTCTAGTGGTGACTTAGTCCTCCTACAAATCTTGGGAAATTCGGGACATAATCTTGAAGTCTCAGGTCTACACTTTCTTTTATGAGAGGTGTTTGCACTTGATTCTATAGAAAATGGGGTAGAAATCCTCTCCAAGCTTCAACTAGGTTTGGCTTGGTCAAACACCACTTTGGTAATCAAACACTAAACAATGAAATGAAATAAAAATAGTATGATAAATAGATAACATGCAAATGTCATAAACTCACCACACCTTTGATGCTCAAAATCTAAAGATATGCAATGAAGTGATCCAATGGATTGACTTGATAATGCTTGATTTGCTTGAATTCTTATGAATAACTTGATGAATCCTTGAGTGCTTGTGAATTAGGAGAGTGTATGAGGAGATGGAAAATAAGGGGAAAATCCCTTATTTATAATTGATAAATTATTAAAATTTCCTGAAAGTAACACATTATAAGCTGACCTCAAGGGTTAGAGGACAAATTTCTGCTAGAATTTTAAAATTATTTTGAGTTTTGTGCCAAAAATAACTAAGTTGCCCCTATTGATGACTTAGTCCCACTTAAACAAATAAAATGGGTGTAAGGAATTTAGGGGCATGAAAAGTTGTCCAACAGGAATATTCTTAAAAAAGAACTTGAAAATGGTCAGGAAGTACATTAAGGTGTCAAATAAAGTGTAAGAAAGGTGTAAATAGTGAAATTAAGCCTAGAAAAGTGTGAAATCTTGTTACAAGACTTTACAACACTTCAAAATAGAACTTAATAAGTGATGAAAAGGTGAGTTTTAGGTGACTTGTAATGAATAGAGTCTAGAAAAGTGTAGAAATGTCTTACAACACTTCACAACACCTTCACAAGATGCCATAATTTGAATTTTAAAGACCTAATGTGAATTTTTAAGCCTAATTACAACATAAAATCAAAGAAAAATCAAGTCAAAGTCTATTACAAAGACTCAAGTGAGCATAAAAATGTCAACTATACATTTTTTGGTGACACAAAGAACTATGCCAAAAATTCAACATCCAACATCACTTCTCCACCCCATATTACCCCTAGGGAAATAGCCAAGCTAAGGCTACAAATAAAACCATCTTGAATATCATAAAGAAAAAAGTCAATGAAGTTGGTCATGACTGACATCTACATCTAAATCCAACCTTATGGGCCTACCAAATGATTATTCGCACACCTACACATGCAACACCTTTCTCCCTGGTCTACGGATTTGAAGCCATCCTCCCCATTAAGATCGATCTCCCATCTTTGAGAATATCATTATAAAATCTCATTACAGATGAAGAATATCATGTGTTACAATTGAACTAGCTAGAACTATTGGATGAGTGACGCATGGATGCCTTGAATAACCTACAAGTCTATCAAAACTGCCTCAAGAGGAGCTACAACAAGAAGATCAGAGGTCAGACCTTTCAATTCAGAGAGCTCGTGTCGAAAGAGAAACAAAAATATGTGCCAAATCCATATAGCAAGGGAAAGTTTGAACCCAATTATTTGGGACCTTTTATTATCACTACAAGCTACAAATCAGGAGCATATCAACTATCAACACCCGAAGGTGAGCCTCTATAGGAGCCTATCAATAGGTCCCATCTCAAAATATTTAATGCCTAAGCTTTCAAGGTATAAATAAAATATACAAAAAAAATCAAAAAAATATAAAAGTCCAAAAAAATTAGAAAAGGGATTAAAAATAGTAAAGAAAAAAATCATCCTCTAGTGAAAACCACTTTGGTGGTGCTTTGGGCAAGTACCTTGGTGAAAACCTATCAAATAGGTGCCTCTTCTAAATAAGAACTTTCTATCCACCATGATCTCTACGACTTGTTATGCATCGTTCATCCATCACATTCCATTGATCCTTCCAACACCCATCCACAACCACATCATAGCTTGATCCTGTGTTTGTAACATGTTCCCTCCTAGTACTACTTGGCACATTCCTAAGGTCATTTTGTCCTACCTATATCAGAGTAGTCTATCATCTCATGCTAGGGGCATGTTCTTATATCTACATTGGATCATATGCATGTATATTCTTGCAATCTTCCTTAAAATCAGAAAATCCAAAAACATTCAGAAAATCAAAAAATTGAAAAACATTCGTAAAATTAGAAAATCTAAAATACAGGTCAAAAAGTTAGAAAAAGTAAAAAATAGAGTCATCGTGTCAAACTATCAGTCTTTGATCTTGAACGTAGGAAAGACTATCATTGATGTTCCCCTGAGACACCCTAGGTTAGTCCTTTAGGGGTCTGGATCATAATAAAATAACAATCTATTTGTTCATTTCTCATCAATAAATGAGCCTATGTCAGTCAAACTATGTGGCCTTTGCGTCAAAATATCAGAAAACACCAAAAATATTAGAAAATTTGAAAATTAAAACATTTGTAAAACATCTCAAAAATACCAAAATCAACCTCAAAACACTTCAAAACACCAAAAACATTCAGAAAACCCAAAATCATCCATCCCATCTTGTCTTCACCTGTAGTAAATATCCACTCATAATAAATGACCATCCCCCCCAACCTTTGGTGAAACAATTGGAAACAAGTATAGCAAATTGAAAGTGAAAAACTCAAATTCCAAGGTCTCAATTCTAGGTTAGTAGGTAAACAAGTTGGTTAACTCTTAATATTAATAGCCCATCTTCCAGTTAGTCTCAATATCATCTGATAACATCATGTCCTAGGATGCATCATTCTTACAATAGACATCAACATCAGGCATCACCATAGTTTAGTCTTGGCTAGAGGTATGAAGAACATTCGCTTGTTTGTTTACTTGATCTTTGTCTTGTTGATTTATCTTATTGTGATCATTCCAATGACCTCTCAATGATTTCTAATCAAAATAATTTAGAGAGAAAGGAATGGGGCATTGATCATTATCTTTTGTCTATTATTCTTGTTGGATATTCTTGTAGTATAACCTTGGTTATGTGAACTTTATTTAGTGTGTATGGAGGGAGTTTTGGATAGCTTGTTGACTATTTCATTGATAGGTTACGCCTTTCTGTGTTTTGGTTCAAGATGTTTGAAACTTCTAAAATACATCCTAGTAAGGCTTTTGTATGTCAAGTGTGAACAAGAATACTCCTATTTGATTGTCAAGTCAAAGTCCATCTCATTAGATACAATGCCATCCTGGTTTTCTATACCTTGATTGGTTTTCTATACCTTGATGCATCGTATCTATGTGTGTGATCAAAAATAATGAAAGTTATGCTCTTTACATCCCCAATCCATGGATAAGCAACACATCATCATCATTAATTATCATATCTAATAAAGTCTTAATGACTCATAAAATTGTTGGACTTCTTCATCTTCTCAGAATCAAGGGTTGATCCCTCTCATTCTTCTATCCTCTTTCACACTAACATGCTATCATGAAGTGCATCCATCCCACATTCATAAAACATCAGCATACTCATCTTGCATAAACATTGTCCATCTCATGTAAGCATTCCATCACCAATTAAGTTTGTTTAGGATAATATAGATTTTTTATTCTAAGCATCTTAATCCATCTAACTTGCATCATCATCATGTAATATAGATTTGTTAATCTAACCATCCATAGATCCATCTTGAACCTATTTGTTGTGAGATCGACTCTAAAATTGATATTTTCGCCCAATCTCTTGAGGCGGCAGTGTACCAATGTACTTTCCACTAGGGCATGTTGGTATGTGGCGACTGATCATGCTATACTATATATCCCATGGTATACTGTACACCTTGGCCCCCTATCCTCGTCGGGGTCCAGGGCCGGGCTGGGCCCCGGGCAGGGGTTCGGGGGCCGCAGCCCTCAAAAAGCAGGGGTTCAGGGGCGGTAGCCCCCGAAAAGCAGGGGTGCACCACCAAGAAAAAAAATTTGCCATTTTTTTCGCGTCGTCAGCAAAAAAGGAAAAATCTCTGAAAAAGAAAGAAAACTGACTTTGTAAAACCCTAATTCTGGAAGCTTCTAAAAGCTTGTTAAAAGGGGTTGGGATGGGGGTTACAGTATGATGAAAAATGTGATTATTCGCAAGATTGTAATACGTTTTGCACTGGATAATAAAAGTATTGGATGGCTGTGGTTTGGTGGATGTAGCCCAGATTGGGTGAACCATGTTAAATTCTCTGTGTTATGATTTATTCTGTGTGTGCTTGAGTTTCTCTATTTATTATTTAAATCTGCATTTAATTGTTAGATATCTGCCATCTCTAACCCTAACAGGGCAACATTAGGGCATCCAAAAAAATTAAGAGATTTTTGAATTTAGATCTCGACAATGTTATTCTTTGAACCAATGCAACTGGTACATTGCTTCAAAGAGGGACAAAATGTAGACACTCAAAATATCCTGATCGACATCATACACTTGATTCTAATTAACTAATAATGATTCTTCCTTAATCACTTCCACACTAACCAATTAGTTGAATAATCTTTATTTAATGAATTAAATTCATTAAATTTCCTCCTTAAATCAGATAATGAACTTTATCAGATTATTTCATGATCAACAATCCTAATGTTCTTCCTTTAATTAAATAAACCAATATATTTAATTAAAATTCTAATGTTATTTCTTTAATTAAATAAATCATTTTATTTGATTAAAATCCTAAAGTTCTAATATCCTCTCATTTGATTTAAATAAATCCAAACATTTAAATCAAATGTTATAAATCAACTAAATTCACCTAAGTTAATTAATCCTAGATTAATTAACTCCTAACACTAATCCCCCATTCTTCTAGCTTTTAACTCTACCCTAGGGTAAGTCAACCTTGGTCAACTAACCAAGTTGCACATGTAAATCAATTTATTTGATTTACTAAATTACCCTATTTTCATTTGAAAATGGCATATTCTTTGAATATTCCACCCACTTGACTTTTCCCTCCTAAGGGACTTTTGTCCTCTTTTTGACTCACCTTGGCATTAAAGGATGTTACATGCCCTATTTTTTTATCTACCTTTGCATTAAGGGCTCTTACACCTCCTCTTACAGAAGCCACCTCTTGGCATTCATTCTTCTTACACATCCCAACTCCCAAGATGTGCTCACACATGTGTGAGGACATCTCCTCTAGATTCATTAGAATGTTGACATGTGGTACAATGCAATTGGTCCAATCTTTAATCGCACATTCTCCCCATTCTTCATTTTTCAATCCTTTTTCCTTATAAATAGAGGCCTTCTCTATTGAAAGGAGATCCACAATTTCATGCAAGGTTATTATTCACAATATCATCCAAGTTAGCATAGAATTTCTCCATCATATCTAGATTCTTTCCATTTTTTTCATCACACATTCATCATCAAGTTTATCAAGAGATTGGGAAAGGGCTACTTTCCATATCAAAGTACCACCAATCCACTATGGAATAAGGTATGCACCATGCTTTTTCTTGTATGCTCTCAATTAGTTTCTTTGATCTTTTGTTGCTTTGTTTGCATTATGAAGCATGTTGGAATATCTCATAGGGTTGTTTGATTTTCCTTGTTTAAACTGACTTACAATGCTAATATATGTTAACGTTTAAGCATTTGTAGGTTTAGCATCTATAGACATTAAAATGATTACTTGTGGGCATGCTTGGCAATAAAAGTTGCAAACCACTATATGACCATTATGCAGCCAACAATGTCTATACAACCTCTACAATGAACCCATACATGCATCATGCATCATGCATCAAACATTGTATTTAATTTTTTTTTTATAACACGTCAGTAAACCCTATTTATAAGCAATTTATTGAGGCATTTTAAGTTGTAGAAATGAAAGTGGCAAGCTTTATTAAATATATATCTTTTTTGAATGTGTTGAAGATTGAATTAATTTTTTTAATAGGAATGTAGGTAATTGTTTTCTTTCTTTTTTTTTAGATTATTTTACATATACTTTTTATTCATTTAAAATTTTAAATTTTAAAAATGACTTAACTATTTATTTTAAATTATTAAAGAAATATAAAATATAAAAATTAATTTTAAATATATAATTTATTTAAAATATTTAAAAAATCATTTAATTCAAAACATAGAATTAAATATTAAATATTAAATATAGTGTTATTCTAAAAAGTAAAATAATATAATATAATGTAATGTAAAATGGAAAATTTAAGATTTAATGTTAAATATAAAAAATAAATCATTTTGAGAAAATTACTTTTTATAATTATTAGTTATTTTAAAGAAAAGAGATAAAAAATTTAACATACAATTTTTTTATGTAAAATATAGTATATAATATAAAATAATCTAAACTCTAAAATATATAATTCAATAAAAATATAGAATATAATAAATATAAAATTTAACAAAACTATTATTTCAATATATAGTTAAAAATTATATTTTATAATATATTAGTTAAAGTTAAATTGTTCAAGATGGCGTTTCAGTCTGCAACTGCAAGGAGCTGAGCTAGGGCATCCAAGCCCTAGCTTGTGTTTGCTTTCTCTATTTGTGTGAAGGTTAGGGTGGGTGTCTATTTCGTTCTGTGGGGGGTTAATCTTTTCGCTGCGGCTATTCTTTGAAGCTCTGGCATGGTTGTGTTTGGTCATTTTTCCTACGCGGGAGGGATTTCTCTGATTTGTTGTGTCTGGGGCTAGATCTTTCCTATGCATGTCTTTCCTAGGCCATTTGGTGGCTATGTCTCAGGGTGAGCCATCTAGGGTTGCGCCCGACATGGATTTTAGTGCTGCGGTGGGCTTGAAATCGCCAAGACAAGGAACGAAGGTTTTTGAAAACACCCTCTTCTCTCTAAATACAAGGTCTATGGAATTGAATTCGTTTGGTGGATCTTGAATCTCGAAGATTAACGAATGCCTTGAGCATTGCAAAGAGACCTAAATTGGTGATTCTGATTAAGATGATTGCTGAGGATATTGAATATTATTCAAAGCATTCTCTATACTACAAATTTTTGGGAATGAGAGTGTCTCTATAATTTATGGAAACTTGGGCTCAGAGGACTTGGGAGCCAAAGGGTGAAATGGAGGTCACGCTGCTTGCAAATAATTTTTTCATGGTCTCATTTATCTGCTTGGCTGATCGCAATAGGGTTTTTGAAGGGGGGCCCTATTTTCACAACCAAGTTGGGTTGTTCGTCAAGCCATGGCATGCAGGCTTTAATCCCTCGGAGGAGCTTTCAAATCATGTTATGGTGTGGGTTCAGTTGCCTAGAGTTCCAATTGAATGTTGTCGTGAGGATGTTCTGCACATGCTTGCTTCGATGCTTGGGAAGCCGGTGGGGTCTTCGACACAAACCCTAGGTAAGAAAGTAATGAATTTTGCTCGAATTTGTGTGGAAATTGATTTGAGTAGGCCTTTGCCAGATGCTTTTGATATGTGTGTGGGTCCCCATTCTTGGGTTCAACAATTGGATTATGAAACCCTTCCTTTTTGATGTCACCTCTGTCACGAATATGGTCACCTGTTGCGTAGATGCCTGAAGGCTAAGCCTGTGGTGCCTCAGCCTCCACCTCCTCCTCGTAACAATTCTAATGTTGATAAGGGGAAGAATCCTATTTCTATTGAGGGTGCAGATGCTAAGGGTTATGTTCTTGTTAAGGCTCATAACTGGAATAGAGGACAAAAGAGGACTTTGATGGAGAGACAAGATGAGGATACTTTTAGCAAGTTTGAGGTCCTGGATGATTTGGGTTAGCAAGAAGTTAATTCAGGGTTAATAAGTGTGGATCCGGGTGTGGTTGGTTTTGGCCTGGAGGATCACACTTCCATTACTCCTCCACAGGAGGAGTCTGCCATACCTATGGTCACTGATGTGCAGGTTGGGGCCCAATTGATGTCAGGTCCAAATGTTGAGTTGGGGCAGGGGGATGGAAGCACGTCTTTTCCTACATGGAATGTTGGATCGGATGTGGCTAAGAGTAGCAAGCCTTCTCCTCAACTGGGAATTTTGCAAAAGGATGGAAAGAAGGGGGGATCGGAGAAAAGTGTTAAACTTGGTAGGAAGAAAGATTTGGAAAAGATTAAGATGATGGGGGAGACTTTGGTGGAGTCAGGGTTTGTTAAGACCCTAGATTCTCATTTTTTGACTCCTTTGAAATGATCATTATTTCATGGAATGTAAGGGGCTTGAACAGTGGCCCTAGACAAAAAGTTGTTTGTGAGTTGGTAAGAAGTCATTCTCCTGATGTTCTTTTTCTTCAGGAGACCAAGTTATCTGTTGAGTGCATGATGGGTTTAGTGCCTAAGTTGTGGAAGAATGGTCAATGCCAGTGTATTGGGGCTCAGGGATTCTCGGGGGGTGTGGCTTGTTTCTGGAACCCTCAGAAGATTCATCCTTTGTGGTGGTTATCCTTCAAGTCCTCTTTATCCACGGCTGCCTCGTGTCCTGAGTTGGGAGAGTTTGTTCTTTTCTCCAATGTTTATGCACCTGTTGAGTTCCAGGGTAAACTTCTTTTATGGACACATATTCATTTTGTTTGTAGCCTATTTCCCTATCATCCTTGGATCATTGTAGGGGACTTTAATGCTCTTACTGAATTAGCTGAGAAACGGGGTGGTATTGCAAGACTAGAGCCTTTTGCATTGTTGTTTCAGGACAATATATCTGCTCTCAATCTTGTTGATATCAAACCTAGCAATGGTTAATTTACTTGGAACAACAGAAGGGTTGGTGATAGTTGCATTGCTAAATGATTGGATCATTTCATGGTCTCTTGCTTTTGGGTTGGGGGAATGTGGTCTTCTAGTTCTGAGATATTAGACTGGAGAGGTTCGAATCATTGGCCTATAAAGCTAGTTATCTCTTCTACTCGGATGCCTCGAAAGCCAACCTTCAAATTCTAGCTAATGTGGTTGCGGGACCCTGACCTTTATCGATGTGTTGCTGAATGGTGGAGGTATGGTAGACCCGCTTATGGTATTGCAATGTATAATTTTTCTAAGCTCCTTCAATATGTTAAGTATCAGCTTAAATGATGGAATCGACATTGCTTTGGAAACATTTACCATGAGAAGCTTGCTGCACAAGCTGAGCTGAATGGTATTACTAGGTTGATTAGGGAGGATGGGCTGTCTGAGGATTTTTTGCAGGATGAGGCTAGGGCATTGAAAGCTCTAGAGGAGTGGGAGCTGAGGGAGGAAATCTACTGGAAACAAAAAGCTCGGATTGAGTGGCTTTAGGAGGGAGACAAGAATACTGCCTTCTTCTTCAATTCGGTGAAGGCCAGACGTCATGGTAATTCTATCTCAGCTTTGGTGACTGACATGGGAGAGGTTCTTTCTTCTACTCAGGATATCTCAAATGAAGTTGTGCAGTATTTTGCTTCTTTATTCAGGGAGGACTCGTAGGGGGACTCAGTTGAAGAGGCTCTAGTCCTGTCTTGTATTCATTCTTTGGTTTCTTGGGAGATAAAGGAGCATGTTATGAGTGATATTTCTCTAGAGGAGCTGGAGAAGACTATTTTCTAGATGAAGAAGGGTAAAGCTCCTAATCCGGATGGCTTCCCAATTGAGTTCTTCGAGGAATTTTGGGAGATTATCAAGCTGGATTTATTGGCAGTTGTTCAAGAGTCTCAAAAGAATAAGCAAATGCTTTGGGCCCTAAATTCTACCTTCCTTGCTCTAATCCCCAAGGGTGATGGGGCTGATCGGTTAAGTCAATTTTGCCCCATTTCTCTTTGCAATGTTATATATAAAATTATCTCTAAGTTGATTGTTGATAGGTTAAAAAAGTGGCTTTCGCTGCTGATTTCTGAGGAACAGAGTGGTTTTGTGGTGGGCCACCAGATTTTGGATGGGGTGGTTATTGCTACAGAGACTATTCATTCTATGGCCAACTCCAAAGATAAGGCTATGTTCATCAAGCTTGAGATGGCCAAGGCTTATGACAGAGTTTGATGGTCCTTCCTCCAAAAAGTTTTGGGGGCCTTTGGTTTTGAGGAGTGGATTCGCTGGGTTATGAGTTGTGTGAAGTCAGTTTCTTTCTCTGATTTGATTAATGGGGAGCACTCTGAACTCTTTGGTGCTTCTCGAGGTTTACGACAAGGTGACCCCCTCTCTCCTTACTTGTTTCTTCTTTTGGTGGAAGGTTTGGGATGGTTGATAAAAAGGAATGTGGAGGGGGGTTTCATTCAAGGATGGCAATGGGGAGGTGGCTTACCAGTGCAATCTCACTTACAGTTTGTGGATGACACTGCTTTGATGGGCATGGATACTATTAGGGAGGCTTCAAACATGCGCAAGGTGTTGGATATTTATCTTGCTGCATCGGGCCAGTCAATTAATGAGGGCAAGTTTTCCATTTTTTTTCTTCAATACCCCGAACTCCATTCAGAGGAGAATTGCTCATATTCTCAGATTTCAGATTGGGGATCTCTCGCTGACCTACCTTGGGATTCCTATTTCTATTGGTAGGCAGTCTAGGGATTCTTGGCAGGCTATTCTGGAAAAATTTCATGTCAAAGTCACTCATTGGACCCTTTGCTAGCTATCTTTTGTGGGTCGGGTTCAGTTGCTCAAATCTGTGGTTCAGGCTCTCCCTCTTTATAGGTGTATGATTCAGGTGGCACCAATGGGCTTTGTTAGGGATCTTGATTCCTTAGCAAGACAATTTTTATGGGCTGGTAGTTTATTATCTTCCAAGTGGAGCCTTGTTTGATGGGATGTTGTTTGTAGCCCTAAACAGTTTGGTGGTCTTGGGTTAAGGTAGTCATTGTTGTCTGGTACGGCTCTGGCTACTAAATTGTATTGGTGTTGGTGTGTGAACCAGGACCGGGTGTGGACCAGAATTTTGACTCAAAAGTACTTTCTAGGGATTCCTCAAAGTGATATCCCTCATTATAGCTTGACAAGGAAGGGATCTATGATTTGGAATACTCTCAAGAAAGGGGCTACGCTCGTTAAGGGTGGCTTATTCTGGATATGCAAGAGCGGGTCAGAGGCACATTTTTGGCATGATGCTTGGGATGGCCACCCTCCCATTGTTTCTTAGTATCCTCATTTTCTTATATTGTGTCAAAGGTACTGTGAAGCAGGATGGTCGAGGGTGTGTGACTTTAAGTCTCTTTCCTTTCAAGGGCAGTTGGTGGAGGCAAAATGGAAGAATACTGAGGAATGGCCTATTGTTGGTATGGAGGAGGAGTGCGCTGAGCTTCATTACATTCTTTCTTATCGAAGTTGTAGCTCCCTCATGGATCAGGATGTGTTGGCTTGGTCTCCTAACCCCAAGGGTGCTTACACTGTTTCTTCTAGGTATCAGGCGTTGCTTTCCCAGCAGATTAAGGGGGTGGAGGTTCATTGGTGGAAGAAAGTTTGGAATAAGTTTTCTTGGCCAAAGTGTAATTTTTTTATTTGGACTTTTCCTTGGAATAAGTGTTTGACTTGGGATAATATCCGAAAGAGAGGTTTTTCAGGCCCATCTAGGTGTGTTCTCTGCGGGTGTGGGGAGGAGGACTCTCCTCTCTTGTTCTTTCATTGTTCCTTCACCTTACAACTCTAGCATTTCTAGTGGGGTGTTTGGAAAATCCCATGAATTCATGCCTCCTCCTTGGTTGAGTTTTGGTTTAGTCTGGGGAGGCCCCCCTCCTCGGCCTCTTTCTTGCAGGATGTTTGGTATGTTGGTCCCATCTTTTTTCTTTGGCAAGTTTGGTTGGAAAGGAATCAAAGAATATTTTGAGGTGAAAATTTGGGGATTCAACAAGTTTGGTTTAGAATTGTGGGAATGATCCAGGAGACAGTCGAAGCTAAAGGTGAGATTATGTTGCCGTTAGAGAAAGGAGATGCTGAGATGGTTGATCAACTGGGTATTCAGGGGCTATCTTCAGGAGAGGTAGGCATGTGAAGCAAAAAAGTTCAAAGGGTGGGGAGTTGGTTGCCCCCTCCTACTGGCTTTTTGAAAATTAATATGGAAGGCTCATCTAGGGGAAATCCTGGACCTGCTGGGATTGGCGGGGTTGGTAGGGATTCTTCTGGATCAGTGGTTTTTATTTTTTCTGCTAATGAAGGGATACAGACTATCAATAGGATGGAAGGCTTGGCTATTCTCTATGCCTTGAAATGGGCATATGCTTTCGGGTGGCATAAGATTATTTGTGAGTCAGATTCTCAGGCCTTGGTCAATTTACTTCATGGAAAGAAGATTTCTAATGTTGCTGGCAGTTGGCTATGTTGGTGCAGTAGATATTGCAGGTTAGCTCTTTGATGGAGTCGGTATCTTATGTCCATATTCCAAGGGAATCTAATAGGGCAACTAATTGTCTAGCGAAATGGGCATCAGAGAATATAGATGGTGGGAAGATTGATGGGTGGGAGTAGATTCCCCGTGAGTTATGTTAGGATTTGGAGAGGATTCTTGTAGAGGATGGGAGTGCTATTGGGGAAGAGTGATTTTGTTCCTGGATTTTCTTGTGGTTTTTGTTGGTTCCTAGGGCTTTGGCCCTTTGCTATTATGTAATGCTTTGCTCTAATTTTCAATAAATTTTTTACCCCTTTTTATTAAAAAGTTAAATTGTTCAAAGATTCAATCTGTGATGCTAATTATGATCAAATGTGGAGGCAAAGGAATGTAAGTAAGTAAAAGGTGGTTGGGGATCCATTTCAAATTCTAAATAGAGGAGTTGGGATTGTTTGAGTGATCAATAATTTTTCTTGGGGATTCCCATGTCAATTTATGCAATGCCAACTACAAGATGAGTAGTGTCAGTCTACCACAAAACCTATGTAACTATGTTTAGAAAGGGAGGTGTGATAAGTGAAAAAAGTTAAATTGTTTGATATATTTAATATAAAAGATAGAATATAATTAAAAAATATAAATAGGGCGGGGGCCCTAGTTCGGTTGGCTAAGTAATTCCGTTGCAGCTCTGCTGGTCACGAGTTCTAGTCTCCCCCATCCCGTGGTACTAGAGGGCGTGTCACGCCAGTGCTGTCGGTCACGTTAAAAAGTTTACCAAGTGCACTGTAGTTTATAGGGGGTCGTGCTACCTGATTCCTGCAGTCTAAATATATATATATATATATATGTATATATATGTATATATATATATGTATATATATATATGTATATATATATGTATATATATAAATATAAAATTCCAACATAAATAAAAAATTAATATAAATTTAATATAATATATTATAAAATCATATAATAATATAAAGTACATAAAAAATAGAATTTAATTGAAAATATAAAATTAATTGTATAATATATAATTAATTGTGAAATATATAATAAATTTTTAAGTAAAAAGTTAAGTTTAATGTAAAAAAAAAATATAAAGTAATATTAAATATAAAGATATGTGTAATGTAAGAAAAACTATTAAAAATAAAGATTAGAAAAACTTATTTTTACAAACTTAATAGAATTAAATATCATATGGCTTGATAATGTATATGTTTTTATTGTAATATAGATTTAATTCAAATTATAAATTCAATTTTAAAAAAGTTAATAATGAATGAGGATGGCGTTTGCGTGCTCTGCAAGCCGAGCTAGGGCGACCGTGCCCTAGCTCGTTCTCTGTGTGTTGCTCGCTTCTGCGTTGTGGGGGGGGTTTTTTGAAGCTATCGGGGCTGTGGTGGTGGGGTTTTTTTCTTTTCTGGAGGCCTTCTTGCTACTGTTTGGGTGGCTTGTGGGTGGAAGGGTTTTGATCCTGCCCTTGGGGTCTTTTCTTTTTTCCATTTCTTGCTAAAGTGTCCTGGGGGTTTGCATGCCTGCTGGGGATCTTGTTTTTTGCTATGCCGGGTGGGGAAACATCTGGGGTTAGCCCCAAATTGGATTTCCGTTCAGCATTTGGTTCGAAGCCTTCGGCGCATGGAGTGAATGTTTTTGATAATACGCTGTTTTCTTCAGAGATGGAGATGAATGATCTAGGATCGGTTAATGGTTCCCGAATTACGAAGATTAATGGGTGTTTGGAAAGATGCAAAGAGCGACCGAAGCTGATTATCCCGATGGAAATGCTTGCAGATGATATTGAATACTATTCAAGGCACTCTTTTTATTGCAAGTTCATGGGTTTGAGAGTCTCGCTGCATTTTTTGGAATCCTGGGCTCAACGGACTTGGATGCCGGAGGGGGAGATGGAGATTAGGCTCCTTGCGAACAACTTTTTTATGGTCTCTTTTGATTGCATGGCAGATCGGAATAAGGTCTTCGAGGGTGGCCCCTATTTTTATAACCAGGTGGGTTTGTTTATCAAGCCATGGCATGCTGGCTTCAACCCGACTGAGGCAATACCGAGTCGGATTCCAGTTTGGGTTTGGTTGCCGTGGTTTCCAGTTGAGTGTTGGCGGGATGACGTGTTGCATTTGGTGGCTTCAATGCTCGGTAAACCTATTGGGTCTTCACAACAGACGCAGTATAAAAAGGTAATGACTTTTGCTCGTATCTGTGTAGAAATTGATTTAAGCAAGCCACTACCAGATTCTGTTGAAGTGAGTGTTGGATCATATACTTGGGTTCAACAGCTAGATTACGAAACCCTACCTTTTCGGTGTCGTCTTTGTCATGAATATGGTCACTTGCAGCGTAGGTGCCCTAGGGCTAAGCCTGTGGGGCCCCAACCTTCTCAGCCTTCTCGTAATCCTCCTAGGACTGATAATGGTAAGGAGCCTATTCCGGGTGATGGTAATGGAGATGATGGTTATGTCCCTGTTAAGGCTCGCAATAGGAATCGGGGCCAGAAGCGGACCTTGAGGGAGAGGCAGGATGATGAAACTTTTAATAGGTTTGAGGTGCTGGATGATCTCAGCCAGGAGGAAGTGAATCCGGGGTTGCTGAACTTGGATCAGGGAACTTTGGGTACAGGACAGGATGGGCCACCATTGGAGGCCATGCAGGATGTGCAGGAGATTGGGGTTGGGCAGATGGATATGGATCAACAATTGATTGTCCAGACTGAACAAGAATCTTCTATTGGAGCTTCGAAGAGTGGTGGAGGTGGCTCCCCATTGCCCCTGAAAGGTGGCAAGGATGTGGGGAAGAGCTCTTTGGCCTCCTCTCGTTTAGGTATTCAGCAAAATGAACTGAAGAAAGGGGTTGGTGACAGGACTTCCAAGCTGGGAAGGAAAAAGGATATGGAGAAGATTAAATTAACTGGGGAAACTTTGGTGGAGTCAGGGTCAGTCAAGACTCTTGATTCACATTTTTCATGCCCCCAGAAATGATTGTTCTCTCATGGAATGTAAGGGGCTTGAACAGTGGCCCTCGACAAAAAGTTGTTCGTGATTTGGTTAGGAATCATTCTCCGGATGTTCTTTTTCTTCAGGAGACTAAATTATCTGTAGATAATATGTTGGCCATGGCTCCTAAGCTGTGGAAATATGGTGAATGCCAGTGTGTGGGGGCTCTTGGTGCTTCTGGAGGGGTGGCTTGCTTTTGGAACCCTCGGAAGATTTTCCCCCTATGGTGGATGTCCTCTAGATCCTCTATATCCCTTGTCGCCTCTTGGTATGAGACTGGTGAGTGTATTCTCCTCTCTAATGTGTATGCTCCTGTTGAGTTTCTGGGTAAACAACTTCTATGGTCCCATCTTCGTTTTGTTCGTAGCTTAGCTCCTTACCATCCGTGGGTTATGGCTGGCGATTTTAATGCTATTGTGGAATTGTCTGAGAAAAGAGGTGGAATTCCTAGGTTGGAGCCTTCTGCTCTGTTATTCAGAGATAGCATTTCTGAATTAAATCTTATTGATGTTCTACCTAGTAATGGTCGCTTCACTTGGAATAATAGGAGAATTGGTGAGAGTTGTGTTGCTGAGAGGCTAGATCGTTTCTTGGTTTCCTGTTATTGGGTTGGAAACTTATGGTCCACTCGATCTGAAATTCTTGATTGGAGAGGTTCTGATCATTGGCCTATTAAGCTTAGTATTATCTCTGCACGGGGGCCTCGGTCTCCCTCATTCAAGTTCCAGCTTATGTGGTTACGGGATCCCACTCTTCATGATTATGTGGCTGAGTGGTGGCGGATTGGTAGACCAACTTTTGGTACGGCAATGTACACATTCTCCAAGCTTCTTCAGTTTGTCAAATATCAGCTTAAAAGGTGGAATCGGCGATGTTTTGGTAATATCTTTCATGCTAAGGTTGCCGCACAGGAGGAGTTGAATAATATTACGCGGTTGATTCGTGAGAATGGGGCCTCTGAGGATCTTCTAAGGGAGGAGGCTAAGACTTTGAAAGTGGTTGAGGAATTTGAATTGCGGGAAGAAATCTATTGGAAGCAAAAGGCCCGGGTTGAATGGTTACAGGAAGGTGATAAAAACACCGCCTTCTTCTTCAATTCTGTGAAGGATAGGAGGCATGGTAATTCCATTCCTTTTCTGGTGAATGATAGGGGTGAACGTCTTGCCTCGTTTCAAGAAATCTCTGCTGAGGCATCTCAGTATTTTGCTACTTTATTTAGGGAGGATTCACAAGGGGGCTCTGTTGAGGAAGCACAGGTTCTTTCTTGTATTCCTCAGTTGGTCTCCAGGGAGGCGAATGAGTATTTGATGAAAGATATCTCTCTTGATGAGCTGGAGGGGATTGTGTTTCAGATGAAGAAGGGTAAAGCTCCTGGTCCCGATGGTTTCCCGATTGAATTTTTTCAGGAATTCTGGGATATCATAAAGTTGGATCTTCTGGCTGTTGTCCTTGAGTCCCAAAGGAATAAACAGATGCTTCGTGCTCTGAACTCCACCTTCCTTGCTCTCATACCCAAGTGTGAAGGGGCTGATAGGTTATCTCAGTTCCGGCCTATCTCTCTTTGCAATGTGGCTTATAAAATCATCTCAAAGTTATTGGCTGAGAGACTGAAGAAGTGGCTTAAAGTGTTGATTTCGGAGGAACAGAGTGGATTTGTGGCAGGTCGGCAGATTCTTGATGGGGTTGTCATTGCTACGGAGACCATCCACTCCATGGACAACTCCCATGAGAAGGCTATGTTCATTAAGCTGGATATGGCTAAGGCTTATGACAGGGTTAGATGGTCTTTTTTGCAGAAGATCCTTGTTGCTTTTGGTTTTGGTGAGGAGTGGATCCAATGGGTCATGAGCTGTGTCACATCTGTTTCCTTCTCAGTTTTGATAAATGGAGATCATTCTGAACTTTTTGGTGCCTCTAGGGGTTTGCGCCAAGGGGATCCTCTTTCTCCGTATCTTTTTCTGCTTCTTGTGGAAGGCCTTGGTCGTTTGTTGAAAAGAAGGGTGGAGCTTGGCATCATTCAAGGTTGGCGATGGGGTGGAGACTTGCCTCCGCAATCTCATTTGCAGTTTGTTGATGATACTGCCCTGATGGGGATGGCTACTGTTAGGGAAGCTACTAACTTGAGGCAGGTGTGGGACATATATCTTGTTGCTTCAGGACAATTGATTAATGAGGAGAAGTCTTCCATATTCTTCTTCAACACGCCGAGCCCCATACAGAGAAGAATTGCTAATATCTTAAGGTTTCAGATAGGGGTTCTCCCTTTGACTTATCTGGGTTTCCCAATTTCTGTTCGCCATCTTCCCAAGGGTTCTTGGCAGAATATTATTGATAAGCTCCGTGCAAAAGTTAATCATTGGACCCACAGATGGTTGTCCTTTGCGGGGCGGGTTCAACTTCTCAAGTCGGTGGTGCAGGCTCTCCCTACCTACAGATGTATGCTTCAGGTGGCTCCGATGGGTTTTCTGAGGGAGTTGGATTCTCTTGAAAGGCAGTTCTTATGGGCGGGAAGTTTGGCTTCTTCCAAGTGGAGCCTGGTTAGGTGGGATGTTGTGTGCAGCCCAAAGCAATTTGGTGGTCTTGGTCTTCGACAGTCTGCGTTATCTGGAGTGGCTGTGGCTGCTAAGCTATTTTGGAGATGGTGTGTGGAACAGGATCAGCCGTGGGCCAGGATATTATCTCATAAGTATTTCCCGGGGATTCCACGGCAGGATCTTCCTCGTTACCCTCTTGAGGGGAAAGGTTCAGTGATTTGGAATACTCTTCAGAAGGGTGCAAAGCTTATTAAGGAAGGTTTATTTTGGATCTGTAGACGAGGAACTGAGGCTCTCTTCTGGTCGGATTCTTGGGATGGATTCCCTCCACTTACTTCTCAGTTCCCCAATCTACTTCCTTTGTGCCAAAGATTTCTCGAGGCTGGCTGGGCTAGGGTGAGTGACTTCAAGTCTGTTGCTTCTTTTGGTCAGTTGGAGGTAGCTCATTGGAAGGATCCCGCAGAGTGGCCAGATTTGGGACTTGCGGAAGAAAGTGCCGAGCTTCACAAGATTATTCATAGTAGGAGTTGTAGTTCTCTTCTGGAAGAAGATATTCTTGCTTGGACCCATAATCCTAAGGGGGTTTACTCTGTTGCTTCTGGTTATCAGGTGTTATTGGCTCAGAAGCTAACTGGGGCAGAGGTTCATTGGTGGAAAAGGGTGTGGAATAAACTCTCGTGGCCTAAATGCAATTGCTTTGTTTGGACTTTGGCTTGGAATAGGTGCTTGACCTGGGATAACATTCGTAAACGAGGGTTTCAAGGACCTTCAATTTGTGTTTTGTGTGGGGGAGCGGAAGAGGATTCTTCACATTTGTTCTTTCGGTGCCCCTTTGTTGTGCAGCTTTGGCATTGGTGGTGGGAGGTGTGGAAGCTTCCCTGTATTCATGCGTGCTCTTTGGTTGAATTCTGGGATAGTATGGGAAGACCTCCTTCTATGGCTTCCTTTTTGCAGGAAGTTTGGTTCGTGGGCCCTACCTTTCTGCTTTGGCAGATTTGGTTGGAGCGGAACCGCAGAATTTTTCGTGATCAGAAGTTGGTGGGTCGGCAAGTTTGGATGCGTATGCTTGGAATGGTGCAGGAGTCTGTTTTAGCTAAATGTGATGTGGTTTTCCCCTTGGAGAGAGGTGATGCTGAGTTGGTGGCCAGACTAGGTCTTCAAGAAATTCATTCATCTTTTGTCAGTTCTAGGAACTGTAGGCATGGGAAAAAGAGGGTCCAACGGGTTGGAAGGTGGTTACCTCCTCCCAATGGATTTTTAAAGATCAATACTGATGGTTCTTCTAGGGGAAATCCTGGGCCTGCTGGAATTGGTGGGGTTGGCAGGGACTCAGCTGGTTCGGTGATTTTTCTATTCTCTATACATGAGGGGGTGAAGACTGTTAACTTCATGGAGGGTCTAGCAATTCTTCATGCTATGGAGAGGGCCCTTGCTTTGGGATGGAGAAAGGTTATATGTGAAGCTGATTCACAGATTTTGATTAATCTCTTGAATGAGCGAAAGATATCTGATATAAATTGGCAGTTGGCTTCGGTGGTTCAACGGATTCTTCAAGTTAGTTCTCGGATGGAGGAGGCATCCTTTGTTCACATCCCAAGGGAGTGGAATCGCGCTGCTGACTGCTTGGCCAAATGGGCCTCTGAGCAAGATAGTGGTTGGAAGGTTGAGGATTGGGATCAAGTTAACCCTGAGCTGCATCTGGATTTAGACCGGTTCTTGGAAGAGGATAGGAGGATACATGGGGATAGTTGATTTTGTTTTATGTTGTGGGGTTTTCGCCTTGTTTTCTGGGACTGGGTCCCGTGGTTATTATTGTAATGCTCTTTTCTGATTTCTAATAAAGTTTTTACCCCTTTGTTTTCAAAAAAAAAAAAAAAGTTAATAATAATCTTTAATCATTTCTTACATAATTTTGATTATATAATTATCACATTCAAACCATTTACATTATGTAATTATATAAATATATTGTAGAAATACATTATATATATAGAGAGAGAGAGAGATCTCAATGTGAACACAAACAAAATATAATATAATTAAACTTTGTATATACTAATATTGTTTTGTAATATATTAATTATATTTTTTAAGTGCATATTGAATTACTATTTCAATTGTAATATTTTTTAAAATAATTTTTTATTTAAATATATATTAACTTAATAACTTTATTATTTATTTTCATTATTTATATATATATTAATTTAATAATTTTAATTTTTAATTATTATTTTTATTACTATATAGATCTCAATATATTTTGGCTTTGCATTTAGTTTATTATATTTTCTAATATGTTAATTCCCTCTCATCAATTTTTTAATAAATTAAATATAATTAAAAAATTATTACAATTGAAATATTAATTAAAAATGGAACCAACAATTACAATTAAATATATTAAAAACAATATTAATATTTATTTTTTATTCATAAGATAAGTTTTTATATTAGAGTATTAAAAAGATTTATAAAGTTCACCATGGTTGATACAACTAGAACCACAAAACCTAACCAACCATCCCTGACAACGAGGTCATGAATATAGAGTACACAAATCTTGCCACCTTTACAACATGTTCTACCAAATCTTGCCAGGAATAATTATCCCATGCCTCTAGCTACGGCCCATCCACATGATATGTGTGGGAAGGGCACTCACCTAACCACCCAAAACAATATTAATATTGTTAATCTATACAATTGTAATTATATTTTATTGTATGTATTTTTACAATATATTTAGACAATTACATATTATAAAATGGTTTGATATTTAATAATTATATAGTCAAAAATTATATAATAAATGACTAGATACTATTAATAATTTCTAAAACTGAATTTATAATTTAAATTAACTATATATTAAAATAAAAATATTATTATAAGTCATATTATATTTAATTCTCTCAAATTATAATTTTGCTAATCTCTATTTTTACAGTTTTTCTTACATTACCATATCTTTATATTTAATATTACTTTATAGTTTTTTCTTATATTAAACTTTAATTTTTACTTAAAAAATTATTATGTAATTCACAAGTAACTACATAGTATACATTTAATTGTATATTTTAAACTAATTATATTTTCTATATACTATATATTATTATTATATTATTTTGAATTATATTATATTTTATTTAATTAAAAAAAAATTTAATGTTGGAATCTAATATTTTATTTTTTAATTTATTCTATATTTTATATTAAATATAATGAATGTTTAATTTTAACTTATATATTATTTGTAAACTATATATAAAATATATTTTTAAATATATATATTGATACGTAAGAGAAATTTTATTGTAAGAATTACAACAATGGTCAGCCACGACCAGCATGCTCCTTGCATTAGAAATCAATAGTGCATATCTACATTCTAAGTTGCAATTTTCCTACTAGATTTTCACAATTACAAATTAATCCTATTTAGCTCTATGTTGAGAGTTTTCTTTTTCTTATTTCCTACCTCTTATCAATCATCCCCATCCTCTTTCACTTGCATTTTTATAAAATCCTTAATCTGCGATGTTGCCAGTGTTGAGCTCCCACCACACGAAGTAAAATTTTTCCTATCACTTTTTGGAGATGCCATGGTAATTGGGTTCAAGTCCATGAGCTGATGATTGTCTTTTGAAGCACAACCTAAATGTTGAGGCTATCTTTGAGTTGTAATTGCATTTGTGCTAGGATTCATAGCTTTGTGTGCTTCACCCATTCCCATCGTATCCCTTAGAGATGAATTAGGAACCTTTCCCTCTTTCACCTTAGATGGTGCAGTGACTGTGTAATGATGAGGCTTGGCATCAACCCACAAAGAATGTTGATCAGAATTTTTAATGCTTCTAGGGCGGGAATTGGTCATATGACATGTTTCAAAACACTTCCTGTAGCGGAAGGGTAAACCTTCATAGTCAAGGAGTTGTGTCCAGTTGTGATCAAAAAACTTAAATGTGATGTCTACAGGAAGATCCCTTGTGACACCCATGTCTACAAGGATGCGGGAAAAAGTTGTGTGGGTGAAATTTGTTGTATCTTAATCCACTGCAAGAAAGTAACCCAGGGTATCCCCAATCGCACGGTAACACTCACCAAACCAAAATTGTGACATAATATTTAGAAGGTGGATCGAAACATGTTTAATAGAGAAAGCGACAGTAGCCTAGTTGAAATTAGGAAACCATGGTTTGAGAAGGAAAATGATTTACCTCCAACACCATTTTTCTTGCAGAATGGCATCCTTGTCCTGAATGTAATAAAAATCCACAATCAAAAATCCTTGAGCACATGAGTAGACTTCTAAGTTACCTCTGAGCGTGGTTCCCCATGTCAATGTGATCCAATCATATAAATATAGTAATTTTTGCTAGAGGAAATTGAATTTCCCAATCAATCCATTGGAAGAAAAGTATTTTTCTCCAGCATCCACTTCCTTATTGAGTTTCACTAAAAAGACTAGAATAGGGGAGGAGGGAGCTTTCTTGATGTAGGATTTTGGTTTGTTCTTGGAGTCCCCCAGCACATTAGGATTCAAACTATCCTTCAATGGCTGAGCATCCTAGGTAGCTAATTTGAATTTCCTTTGTTTCAGATTGACAAGCATATCTCAAAAGGACAAGCTAAGCCCAGGCTTTGAGTTCGTAGAACCCTGAGATGCAACGACAGGTTGATGGGATATAGATTCTCCCATGGAATTTTTTGTGCTTTGATAGTCTGAAACCCTAGATAGATTAGGGCATACCAATGATGACATTGTTGAAATAGGAGAATCATCGCATGTGGGAAACTTTTCATGGGCAACCAAGGAACCAACCAATGTAGGAGAATCGACGGAGGTACCAATAGTAGGGACAATGCGAGCCTTATTGCGCCCATCATGGTCAGAATCCTTGCCCAAAGACAACGCATAAGGAAAACTAATACCAACATAGGGCAACACATAAAGGGGGAATGATTCGACAGTCAAGGAAATCGAGTCACCACCACTATCTAGTGAAGCAAAGGCATTGCCCCTACAACCCTTAGCATTCAACAAAGCAAAAGATACACAAAAATTTACAGCTCAAGACATTATGGAAGCTAATTGTAATCCCATTTTTTTAACTATATATTGAAATAATAGTTTTGTTAAATTTTATATTTGTTGTACTCTTTTTTTTTCAATTTCATATAGTTTAGATTTTAGACTTAAAATTCAACATTGAGCTTTATGTTTCAAATATTGTATATTATATTTTGCAATTTATATTTTATATAAAATTTTTATTTTTGTATGTCTTTTTTTATTATTGATTTTAAATTTTATGTCCATTTTATTTAGTACCAATAATTATAAAAAAAATTATAAAATAATTTTATTTTTTATATTTGATATTAAATTTTAAATTTTACATTATATAATATATTTTATATTTTTTACATTTTATATTAACATTATATTTAATATTTAATATTTACTTTTATGTTTTAAATTAATTTGCATATTTAATATTTTCATTAAATTTTATATTTAAAATGAATAAAAAAATTGTGTAAAATAAATAATTTAAAATAAAATGTTAAATTTTTTTTAAATTTTTTTTTTATTTTTCACATTTTAAATGAATAAAAATATGCAATAATTTAAAATAAATATAGAATCATTAAATTACACTCTTATTTTATTAATTAATACAATCAATACATTAAAAAATATATTTAATAAAGTTTGGGGCACTGCATGATCAATGAACTATTGTGTTATACACCATGGGGCAATCATGAGGAATGATGGATGGGATGCGTTCATCATAGGGGTTGTATAGCCATTTCCCATGCTATTGACATGGATGAACTAATTGCATAGGGCCCTTAGTGGAACATTAAGACAATACATAGCTATTAAATAGTGTAGTCGACCTCACAATTTCTTTGGACTTGATTAAAGATATCAATATCTAAGTCTTTAGAATGATATTTATTAAATTAAGACACTTCCTACAACAAACAAACGAAAAGAAGGGACGTAGAAATATTTCATGGTAATGGAAATTTTGAAAGCAAGAAAAGTAAATGACACAGACCAATATTGAAAGGAAGCCATGTACGTAGAAGCAACTTCCTACACTTATCTAAGAAAGAGTGTATAGAAAACCTTTCATTTTAACACCTTTAAATAGTTATAGTAATGAGAAACACATAGGAATAGTGAAATAGAACAACTTGATGTAAGTTCATATCCAAGAGAATTTCAACAGCATAATGGTATGAGAAACACAAAGCATAGAAGAAAGATAGACAAAAGAGAAGTAGAGAAGATATACATGGGGAAAACCCTTTCGAGTAAAAAACCGTACTCTCCAAATGCACAGTACTAATGTATTACTTCAAAGAAGAGTTACAATACACCCCAACCACAATGCTTCTTCAACAAATGCTTCACACCAAACATTTGTTTAGGAGTCAAACCATCTGCACTTCAATACCTACAAACAAACTATGCATTCTATAATGTAAGGCATCTTATTTATAGGAGATACAATCTTATAGAGGCTTCTAGAAGAGTTTAGGCATCCAAACCCATGTGAAAATAATATATAACACCATAGGCATGCTTTGGACACTTGTACAACATTCTCTTACACCTCTTACAGTTGTCATAACATGCAAAACCTCTCTCCAAGATTGGGTGCCTAGTACATGCTAATAGTGGGTTATGAAAATTTTCATAGAAACTATCATAACATGTTCCATAATAGTTTGTCACACTTACAACACATTCAACAAACAAAGAATAAGTCAAACATGATTATCACACTTATTCTTTCACACTTTTGTCATACCCCACTAAGGCACCACACTTTGTCCATGCAAAATATACCTTATGATGCATTATAGAATATGTCATAAAATAACACCACTTGTCATAGGTCCATGATTCCAAGATGGGATGCCTACCTCCACATGTGATGAAGTTGTGTCATATAGTCACCTCTAGTGGGGATGCCACCCAACCAGTGGATCCCAATTAATGACATGACATTGTAGGAAATTAAATAAAACAAATAAATACAATAATACATTAAATAATTCAATGGTAGGACTCTAAGGTTGAAAAACATTATTCCTAACATTCTCCCACTTGTTGAATACCTATAAAGTGTCATATTAAATCAACATTATAGGGCTTCAAGGCCCATAGATTCAAAACAACATCTAAATTTTTTTGTTCTCACTGGTTTTTCCAATGCATCTTCAATATTTGTTAAATTTTCAACCTTCTCTAGGTTCAACTTTCCATCTTCTATCATATCATGAGAAAAATGATGTTGTACACAAATGTGCTTTGTTCTGGCATGGAAGGTAGGATTATTTGCTAAGCATACTGCACTTTGATTATCGCAAAAAAATAGTAATTTGTACTAGTAATTTTTACTACATCTAAACCAATATTAGAACACAATCTCTTAATCCAAATGGCTTCCTTACAAGCATGAGTGGTTTCCATATACTCTACTATTGTCGTGGACAAAGTGACTATAACCTATTGCTTACTCATCCAGCTGAGAACACCACCAAACATCATAAATACACAACCACTGGTGGATCTTCTACTATCAATGTCATTAATCCAATCTAAATCCACATATCCTCAAATGCTCATAGAATGTTGAGGTCTAGTAGGATAACCATGAAAACACAAGGAATAATCAGAAGTTCCTTGTAAGTATTTGAACACTCTTTAACTACATCCTAATACATCCATCCAAGATTAGCCATGAAATGGCTAAGGACTCCCACTGCTTGGGAAATGTTTGGTCTCGTACACACCATTGCATACATCATACTGTCAACTGCACTTGCATATGGTACTCTAGTCATTTATTCCATCCCAGTAGGATATGTTGGACAATCATTCACAAAAGGCTTCATCCCTTGCATGACAGGAACAACTTACTTTCTATAATCTACCATGTTGAATCTCTCAAAAACTAAGTTCACATACTTGTTCTAGCTTAACCAAAGCTTTCTATTAGCTCTGCCTCTCATGAATTCCATTCCTAGAATGTACCTAGCTGCACCTAGGTCTTTTATTTCAAACTGTGCTGACAACTAAAACTTCAAATATAAAATCATACATTTACCATTCCCAATAAACAAAATATCATCTATGTATAGAAAAATAATGATAATGTGACCACTATCTTTTTGAAAATATACGCAATGGTTAGATTTAGATCTTTGAAACCCAAATTACAACACATAAGTATCAAACTTCTAATACCACATTCTAGGAGACTGTTTCAAACCATAATGAGATTTCTTCAGTTTGAAAACCAAATTTTCCTTACCTTTTACAATGAAGTGCTTTGGCTATGACATTTATATCTCCTCCTCCAAATCACCATGAAGAAATTTATTCTTCACATCCATCTATTCTACTTCTAGAAGTTATGTGTTGCTGCAAGTGATAATAGAAGTCAAATAGATTTTAGCTTTGCTACAAGAGAGAATGTCTCCCCATAATCAATTCCCTCAACCTAAGAGAAACCATTAGCAACCAACCATTACTTACACTTCTCAACACTGCCATCAAGACCACACTTTTTCTTGAAAACCCATTTACAAGATTCAATAGGCTTATGTCCAATAGGAAAAGGTACTAGATCCCAAGTCTTGTTTGTCTTTAATGAAGTCATCTCCTCATCCATGCCTTGCATCCAAGAACTTGAATCATTCATACCTATTGCCTCTCTCACTGTCCTAGGCTCATCAGTATTAGTAATCAAGGAAAAAATGCAACTGGAATCTAACAATGAATAACCAAACCTTTTTGGTTGTTGCCTAGCTCATGTAGACCTCCTCATCCTTCTTCTTCAAAAATTTTAGAGCTGATTGAGCTCTCCTCATCATCAGGTCCATCAAGAGTACACAGTTCTTATTTATCTTGAGTAGGTGGAATTTTAAATACCTCCTTCTATTTCTCCTCTTTTTTTGGTTGCAACTCAATAGAGGAAGGTTTCATCTCACTGAAGATCACACTTTTTCTATAGATAATTTTCTTAGCTTCTAGATCCTAATGCTTGTACCCTTTCACATTGACACCATAGCCGATAAAGATGCACTTAATAACTTTTTTCTCCAACTTAAACCTCTTCTCAATTAGAACATGAGCATAAGATTTGCAACCAAATACTCTAAAATGTCTCGTTGAAGGCTTCTAGATAGACCATGCCTCCATGGGTGTGTTTTCAACAAGTGCTAATGTAGGAGATATATTTATCAAATAATATGAAGTGGCTATCACTTTAGCCCAAAAATTTTGTTCAAGGCTAGCACCACTCAACATACGTCTAGCCATTTCCATCAATGTCTTGTTCATCCTCTCTGCAACTCCATTTTGTTGTGGAGTGTAGGGAGTAGTCTTATATCTTTCAATCCCATGCTCTTTACAGAACTTGTCAAACTCTATTGAAAAAAACTCACCACCATTATGAGTCCGCCAACACTTAATCTTTCTACTAGTCTAATTTTTTGCTTTACTTATGAGAAAATAAACAAATGTCCTTCTATAGTATCCATCTATGAAAGAAACAAAATATACATCTTTTGAAAAAGAAGGAACATTTATAGGACCAAAAACATCTAAATGTACATAGTCCAAAATCCTAGAAGACTTATGAGAACTAGAGTAAAAAGAAACATGGTGTTGTTTACATACACACAATGTTCCGAAAAGTCAAACTCAAGATTACAATCATCAAGGCCTTCAACAACACTCTTCTTTTTTAGGGTTCTAATACCTTTCTCACAAATGTGACCAAGTTTTTGGTGCCATAACATTATCTTCTATGCAAAAAGCTTCATTTTTATGGAATAAGTACCCTTAGATACGCAAAATGCATGACTATTGGATGTAGTTGCAACACACTTCTTCTCCACATGATTTGATGGTGAGGATGAAGAATCCAAAGGTCTCTTCTTTGGTACATAAAAAGAACTATTATATTGGAATGAACATGCATCTAGCTAGTACAATGTGCCCATACAAAACACCCTTAGCCAACACCATAAATCCTCTTTTTATCTTGTATCATCCACCAAAGAAAACAACTTGCACTCCCAAATCATTCAATTTACTTACAAAAAGAAGGTTTTGTGCCAAACCCAAGATATGCAAGATGCCATCAATCCCCTTCACTCTTCCATCAGGAAATATGATCTTGACTCTTTCACAGCCAAAAATTTCAAGATAAGAATCATCACCTAGGTACACCTTTCCACCAAATGTTGTATTCTCCATACTTTGAGAACCAATCTCTATGAGAGGTCATGTGGAAAGATGCACCTAAATCTATCAACCACACATCATCTAATGCATGGACTACCAAGGCTGCAATAAAATATTCTCCATCATCTTGAGATGATTTCTCAGATTCAAAATGAGAGAAAGAATTATTTTTCTTCTTCTCCTCCTTCTTGCAATCCTTTTGAATGTGATAAAATTTTCCATAATTCCAACATATTGCCTTGGACTTCTTACCAGGAGACTTAGATATCCATAGAGATACTTTGACTTAGACTTTTTATCTTTATTCTTTCCTTTCTCCTTTCTTCTACCACAAGCTACAAGGGCCTCATTAGCCATCTCGAAAGAAAAAGCATCTCTTTAGATAACAACAAAGCAACCACCTCATCCATGTTGAAATTGGTTGATGTGATTCCAATAGCCATCACTAGGTGATTCCATGCATCTGGAAACAAACACAATAGGAACATGAAATGGTCTTGATCATCAATCTTTCCTCCAATGAAACCCAGTTGAGCAACCAACATATTAAAAGAATTTAGATGATCTGCAATGGATCCTCCATCTTCCATATTTAGAGAGTACATCTTCTTTTTAAAGAACAACTTGTTTACCAAGGACTTGGCTTGATAAACATCTCCAAGTTTCTTCCATAAAGAAGCAACAGTCTTTTCTTCATGAACATTTAGGAGAACAAAATCAACCAAATAGAGTGTGATCAAACACTTGGATTTTCAATCCAAGATATCCCAATCTTCTTGTTTTATGGTTGTAGGTTTGGTTTCTTAAACTATATCCCATAGATAACAATCTACAATCATGTATTCCATCTTCATCTTCCAAAGCTCAAAGTTTCCTCCATTAAAATTTTCCATCTCGATCCTTTCAGATGTGTTTTCCATCTTTTCTTGCAACAAAGGTCACAAAACACCCTTCTGTAAGACACCCACTGAATCAAAGAATAGTACAAAAAACCCTTCTAACCCAGCAAAGGAATCAAGGATATCCAACCTCTAATACCAACTAAAAGCAAGTTGTGTATGTGGAAGCAACTTCCTACACTAATCTAAGCAAGAGTGTATAGCAAAACCTTCAATCTAACACCTTTAAACAGTTACAATAATGAAAAACACGTAGGAATAGTGAAATAGAACAACTTGATGTAAGTTCAAACCTAAGAGAATTTCAGCAGCATAACAGTATGAGAAACACAAAGCATAGAAGAAAGATAGACAGAAGAGAAGTAGACAAGATATATGTGGGTAAAACCCTTTTGGGTAAAAACCCCACTATCCAAATGCACAGTACTAATGTATTAATTCAAAGAAGAGTTACAATACACCCCAAGAACAATGCTTCTTCAACAAATTCTTTGCACCAAACATCTATTTAGGAGTCAAACTTTCTACACTTCAATACCTGCAAACAAACTATGCATTCTACAATGCAAGGAATCCTATTTATGGAGATACAAGCTTGTAGAGGCTTCTAGAAGTGTTTAGGCATCCAAACCCATGTGGCAATAATATCTCACACCATAGGCATTATTTGGACACTTGTACAAAATCCTCTTAAACCTCTTACATTTGCCATAAAATGTAAAACCTCTCTCCAAGCTTGGGCACCTAGTTCATGCTAATAGTGGGCTATGAAAAATGTCATAGAAACTATCATAACATGTGTCATAATAGTTTGTCACACTTACAACACATTCAAAAAACAAAGAATAAGTCAAACATGACTACCACACTTATTCTTTCACACTTTTTTAATACCCCATTAAGGCACCACACTTCTCCATGCAAAATATACCTTACATATGACGTGTCATAGAATATGTCATAAAATGAAACCACTTGTCCTAGGTCCTTGATTCTATTGGTGATTTTTCTTGCAAACTTCAACCCTAAGGAGGAACATAATGCCTAAACTAGGGGATTATAGACTTAGGACAAGGAATTTTCACTATCAACAGGTTGAAGACAAGAAAATCCAATGAACAAGGCTATGAAAGCCTTCTACACTCTAAGCTCCATAGGACTCAAGAGGGCGTTCCTAATTATAGGCCTGAATATGTGATAACATTATGCCAAGCAAAGAACTATAGAACTAAAAAAGTGGATAGTTCTCAGGTACGTATGAGTGATTGGTATTTTATATTCTACTAGGTTCAAGCATAATCCCATTTGCATTGAACATTGCTGAGAACACATAATTTAGATATCTTCATTTCAAACACATAGAGGGTTACTAGCTAAATTTATCTCAAATTTATCCTCTATACTCTTTCAAATAACATGAAGATACAAGGAACATATATAACTTAAACAACAAATCAAAGATTCATCGAGATTCAAAATGATTTGAATTGTTTCTAAAAATGTCTTAGGCTTTGTGATAAATTAGTGCCTAATCATGACCCACAAAGTCAAATATAAAACTACAACAGATATCCTATCATCAAACTAGGTTCAACCAATGGATTTAAAATATGTTAATTCCTTACATTAACAAATCCACTCATATTTTTCATAAAATTCTACTTATCAATCCCACTTGTGCACTCTAAATCATAGTTATTTGATCAAAGTAATTTTAACTCTTTACTTGAAAGAGAACCATGGCCAAACAACACAATCATAGGAAAGTTGCAATGACAAATCCAAACATCCTTGATATATTGAATTCATATGATTAAAAGCTTACAAGTCTGGAGACAATTTCATAACAGTAATATATTGCTGCACAAATTGGCTAACAATTGCTCATAAAATCCAAATATTATAATTTACATACTCCATTTATGACTCAAACTCAACACTATTCTACCTTACTTCCTAATTTATAATTTCAAAACCCTTACAAAAGAGATAAAAATTACACTATATAGAAGAAGAGAAGTCCCAGATCCAATTTCTATCAGATACCCATCACCAATCGAACCCTAAATGGAGATCTCCATTAGACACTTGGAAACATTTAGCTCCATTAATTAGTAACTACATCCAACATTTGAAGAATCTTCATCTACAATTTGATTCATGCTTCCTGCACTTTCCCTTCCATTTTCTTTCCCTCATTCAAAAAATTATTCCTATCATGATGAGCCATCATTCATCTATGCCCTGCTATTGAAAATATATTTTCCACCATCAAAGTCCTTCACTCTGCAATTTACCTTGACTATGAAAAACCTTCAACTCATTTTACCCTATATCAAAAAATTATCTACTTCTTGTTGTAAATGTTTTTTGTTCCTCTGTAAATGTCTTTAACTCTACCTTTATTAGGTTGCATAAAACTTTTATTTTTGCTTTCACCTTTTAATTATAATACAGCCAAAGTTATCTCACTTTAATAGTGGAGGCTTTTAACTATTTTAAAATGGTCCATGGAAACATTTTACCCATGTCTCTTTTATTTTACACTTCACATTAAAAACTTTTTCCTTTTAAATGGTGAAGATTTAAAAATCATTTACCTTGACAATAAAACATTTTACCTATGCATCTTTGAAATATTTCACTTCACATTTAAAGTTTTTACTATTCTCATTTGTTTTTTCCAGCAACATTTTATATATTTTATCAATTTTTTCTGCAACTTAAAGCTTTTCACCTTTACCTATGAAATTTTTAATCATTTTATCTGGCTATTAAACCTTTTACATGTGAGCCCTTTATTCACCATTTTACACCTTAATATTTCTCTATTTTTCCACCGTCAACAATAATGTTCTAATACTACTTTTAAAAGAATTTATGTAGGCCCACCACAGCCACTTAGAGCTTTCCCTGCTCTCTCATGAAGTTCTTGTGACATCAATTCATACTCCCCAAGGCTGGTGGGGAAACAATAAAAAGAGAAAATAAAATAATTTTCTCCCAACCAAAGTTTCAACAAATTCATTAAAAATATTTTAATTATGAAAGCCTCCCACTAATCCCCGCTTCTTTGTCATCCTCTGTTGTCATCACTATTTATTCCCACAGCCAAGTGGAGAAATATTCTTGTTCAAATCTTTATCATTGCTAGGTCATTTTTTTGAATGAGAGGGAATTTTTGACATTACTAAACACTTACAAACATTAGAAACTATGTTAAAAAATCCTCCAATACATTAGAAATGATTTAGGTATCCTTCTAGAGGCTACACCAATGATTCTCAACCTACAAATGAGTGAAAAAATCTTCCTAAAACACAAAAATGTGATTTGTTTTTAATTTATTCCCTTTCCACAATAAAAAATCCTCTTCATGGTAATGAAAGTAACTCAAATCACATGGACGAATCAATAGTGAGCATCCAACACCAATCTCTACAAAAATACTTGGAAAATAATGCTTCCACACTTCACGATAGGCATTTTTGGCTACAACATTTTCTTCAAGACAAGACTGTGATAGTAGAAACAAAACATTAACCTGCCCCCCAGAGTTTCAATAAATACATTTAAAATATTGTAATCCATCTCACACTGGTTATAGGCTCTCCCTACCTCCTACAAGCCTTTGCTAATATGGGAAAGAGCTTCCACATGTTGGTAGGGAAGCTTTCTCGTGAAGCAAAACATTTTTATTCTAAAGTATTTGTTTTAGATTTTAATTTTTTTTCAAATGTTATTAAAATTATTGCACATGTTTGACTTCCTCCCAGCATTCCTACCAATCCCTGCTTCTCTGTGATTTTATGCTACCATCAACATGAGCTTCCACGGGCTTGTAGGGAAGCATTTCCATGCTCAGTAAAAACATTTTATAAAGTTAAACTTTATAAAACTAATATAATATTTAACTTTCCCTAATTCTTCCCTTTTTCACATGTAATTTCACATTGATAATAGTTAAAATATGCAAATCATTTTTAAATATTATTGCACCATAGAAAAATGGACCCTTTTCTTGACATGGGATTAATTCATGATAAATTATACTTAATGAGGCCTTGATTCAAGTATTCTAAGGCATTTTATGCATCCACACTAGGTCTTGGACCCTTGCAAATTAAATGAAATGCATTTAATGATGTCTTGTAAAGGTGTTGTGAAGTGTTGTAACACATTTCTACATTTTTCTAGACTTTTCTCATTATAATTCATCTAAATATTCCATTTTTATTCCTTATCAAGTCCTATTTTGAAGTGTTGTAAAGTCTTGTAACAAGATTTCATGCTTTTCTAGGCATAATTTCACTATTTACACCTTTCTTATGCTTTATTTGACCCCTTTATTCCCTTATAAGGCTTAATTAAATGTATTTTTTAATGTAAACCCAACAAACAACTTTAAATGTGACTTAATTCCCGACACCCATTTTTAGGTCCTATGTGGGACCCATTTGCCATGGGTGGCAAATGAGTCACCCTTAACTCCGAATTCAAAAAATTTCAAATTTCCTTTCGATTTTTTATTCAAAATCACTTGATGTCAGCATGTGATGAGGTATAAATGGGTTACTAAGGCACAAGTTTGTATAAATAAAAAAATTTATCCTCATTCAATGAACCATTCTTCATCATTCATTCATCATTCTTCCATCTCAAGTAAAGCAACTTAGGGTTTTAACATTACAAGTCATTCAAGATCAATTTCCAGACATTCATGGGAAGTTCCTTCATGTTTTGTTGTAGAATTTCAAGATCAAACATAATGGCGAGGTAATCAACTCCATTATTAAATGCTTCATTCCATTCTTTCATCATTTTGGTTTAATTTCCTAAAAGGGGTTTGACCATGGCAAACCCCCATGCCCTAACATCCAGCTTTTCTCTCTTTGTCTTGTGTGTTTTGCAAATTTAGGACTCTTGGAAGCTTGTAAATCATTGAAGATCAAGTTGCAAGGTTTCTAAAGTCTTATCCTCATTCAACAAGTCAAAATATCAACAAAAACTCATTTTTAGACCTGTAAATTAGAGTTTCGGAAGCAGACACCTGTAGGAAGTCAAAGTGTAGATCGGAAGCTCCAGATTCTACTCTTGAAAATTCAAAAATTCAAAAGTGGACTCATTCACCATGGGTTGTGAATGAGTCCCACTTCAAGGTTATTTTTGAGTTTTTTGCATTTTTAGATACCCTTTTGTCTAAAACGGGTTTTGGCTCAGTTTTGCAGAATTAGGACTGATTTGCCCAAAATGGCGAATGAGTCCCTCCAGGCTTGAAAATTAGCATCAGCAACATTTCAGAATAAATTTCTAGTTTCCATCAATTTTTTTAGGTGCATACTTCAAGTTTCATTCATTCACTTCTATTAAGTTTTGCATCATTTCTAGGTGTTTTTGCATTACACAATGTGTTTTCAAACATCACTTGTTTCTTAGGTTTTGCATAGTCAATCAATCAATTTCACCACTCAATTGCATTTAGATCATCTCACTTAGCCTAAATGACATCATACATTGCATAATTTGAGTGAACCTAGCTAGATCTTTTGGCCCTAATTTCCCCTTTTAGGTGAAAAACCCTAAAAGTGCTAGAAAGACCTAGGGTGCCAAAAATCTACAGTTCATTTTCATGAACCTAATTTTTGAATATCTTATTTTTTTATTTTGAGTCCATTTTCATCTTAATCCTAGCTTGCATTGAATTTTCATTAGAGTTGCATTTGTTAATTTGCATCTAGTGTTTCAAATTTTTGCATTAGAAAAAAGTGCATTTAGCTTGCATTTTTGCATACAATTTCCTTAAAAATCTTTGAAATTCTACATCTCCATCTTAGGTCTGCATATTACAACATTAAACACATCAAAAACACTTCAAAATTTCTAAAAATTTTGCAAAAAACCAGTATTGGGACTCATTTGCCATGTTGGGCGAATAAGTCCCTGTCCAGATTTTTGACTAACTATTACAGTATCAAAAACCTCATTTATGTGCTTCCTAAGCCTCCTAGTGTCATATAGTCTAAGTCTAGAAAGTTTTTGGAACATTTTTTTTATGCATCTAGCTCAAAAGCATCATTTTAGATTACTCATTTTTCAAATCATTTCATTTGCACACACCATTACATCTGAAAATGCTTCCATTCCTGCAATTTTGCATAACATTGATAAAAGTACTTTTCACTTTTGCATACACAATATTTATGTTCATGAATAGATTTACATTAGTTTGGTAAAATTTCTTTTCATTCTTGCATGTACATTGTTTGCATTTTTCAAATCTTGCATATATTGGACAAGAATGTTTTGTACCTTGCATATACATTGTTCATATTGTTGAAACATTGCATGAAATGGTTACATGTGCTTTTCATTCTTATTCAAACAATCCTAGTACTTACCTTGCATATGTAGACATGTTAAGAAACACTTCCTATCCCCTCCCTATGAGAGTGTTTTAGTGAAAGAGACTACAACTTGGGCCATTCCTAACGATCATACTTGTTCTTCTCATAATATCTCTCCTCTTGGTGATGAAGATATTTTAGTAGAAGAATCAATTAATGAGAGTTTTGATAATCCTAGTTGTGTCTCTCCTCTTACCACTCTTAGTGGACAAGACATTTATAAATACAAAAATCCAACCATAGATCATCATGACAACAAAATTTGTGCTTCTTCTAGTATCTCTCCTAGTTGTGAAGTAGATACTTTGATGTTAGACAACACAATTGATGAAGGTCATGAATATCTTAGTTGTCCCCCTTCACCTCATGAAACCCCTCTTGAGAAACAATTTTCAACCATTGATCATTCCCCTACTTGTAATCAAAACCCTTTAGAAGAACCAACCTATAAATGTCAAAAACATTCGGTTAGTTGTTCTCCTAAAAAATTTCCTCCTAGGGAGAATCTCATGGTGTACAAACATATGAACATTGACACATATCCTTCAACCACTAAACCTTCCCTAGGTGAGGATAATCAAGTGCACTTTTAATCCCCTTTACCAACAAATCATTCGAATATAGACAAAATTCTTGATGTTATGAAAGAACCAGTGGGATCTCCTTTAATTAGTAAGCTTCCTAAGTCATCTTCCATTAATGAAAAACACCATTAATTTAGAGACGTCTTGAAATCCATGATGCAATCCACTCATAACAATGTATTGCAGCTGCTAAGTTGTAACTTAGTGACTCAAACATCTAGGGGACCCCACAACACTCCTACACCATTACATTTTCCTCAAAAATCATCTACTATTGATGATCTTAAAAAGACTCCTACTAATATATTTGTATGGGAACTCATTCAACTCTCACCAATAGTCAAACTTCTTTTTCATGAAATGTTGGAGATACAAAAGGAAGAGATCCAATATTACATAAAATTAAATCATGTAACATCTTCCCCTTGTCCCATGCAAGCCACCCAATCGAAAATCACATTCCCTAAGCATGAGTTACCCTCACTTGAAATTAAAAAAAAAAAATGAGCCCTTAATGATCAAGGTGATCATTAATGAAACTCTAGTTAGGCACACTCTCATTGACAATGGAGTGGAAATTAATGCTTGTAGCATGGACCTCCTACACAAGCTCGGAATGCACAAAAACCTCATTAAAATTAATGATGTTCATATTTGTGGCTTTGACAATGTTCATAGGCAAGCACTTGGGATGATCACATTACCTATTGAGGTTGGACCTGTAGTGTTGCCTACCCTTATCCACATCATGAAAGGACCCCTTCCATAAAATCTTCTCCTAGGGAGACCATGGATTCATGTTATGAAAGGAGTCCCATCTACCCTTCACCATGTCATGAAGTTTGAATACAACAAAAAAAATACACTATTGATGATGATGAGTGAAGCAAGGTGTTAACTAATCACACCACATCCAACTCCACAAATCCTTTCTTTCCTACATCAAAACTTTAACCTATACAATTTGGTCCTAACTCTTCACCTAAAACAAAACTCTTTTGTGATAATTTGGGGTTGTTATTATATGTCTCCTTCCCATAACATTTCCAAAATATCACCCTCATGGTCCAAAGAGTCATATACAAATGATTCATTTTCAGACACATGTTCTAGTAGTGATTGGAGTTTCATGCCTACCTTTAAGGGAGGGCATGCAATATCCCAATTTCCACCTAAACAACCTTGTGTTCCATTTTCTCAACTTAGTTCTACCAAATCACCTCATGAAGGTGATGGGGGCACTATAACTCACATCCCTCATGAAGCAATGACACATAACATTAAAAAGGATATGTGTTCTTGTAAAGAAACCAATCCTTCTCACAAACACACACCCCCTTCATCTCAATTGGAAGATTGTTGTGGTATCGATTACACTCTTCCTCCTACACATGGATACAATGAACATATGATCCAAACCAACATATCATACTCTTTCAAGAAATATCTAGGGGTATCTCCCTTATCTCCACTTTTATCAATGACTTTGCACAACAATAACATTCAAACTCTCAAGGATTGTGGTTTTGTTCCTTGTGTGGAAGCACCTAATTCTTCTACTTAATACTTCCTTTCATCCACGATCGCCTTTGTCTTGCACTAAGTGGGGGCAAGGGGTTCAATAGCCTTGTCCTCATATGTCACTTGTTGTTGCCTCCTTTGGCTAGTCGTTAACCTTTCATGAACATATAAGAGCACGCTTGTGATGTGGATGATATGCCTTAGTTGGCTTGCATGTGACATACTATCTTCTTCATGATGTAGCTTATTAGAAACATATGAATTGGCATAGGGATTTTCGAATACGCTCTCATATTATCCTTCTACTTTAAATCAATTGTTCACATTATAGGTGCTCACAACCACTTTAAAGTGGGGGCATACATCACCACTTACATTTCATTGTGCGATTTCTTTCTTCTTGTGATGCATCATTTTCTTGTTGGAGTCATTGGGATTGATTCCCTCCAAGAGCATGATACTTCTTTTTCACTTATCCTCTCATGAAGGCTTTAAGCACAATTTCCCTTAAGATGAGACCTTGCACGAACAAAGAAAAATCCCCTTGAACAATCCTTACATTATTTTACAATAGCAATGTCTATGAGTGTCAAGCATACGAAGATTTCCTTACTTCGTAGAGCTCAAAAATCATCTTCTTTATGGCACCTTATCAATGTTATTGTTGGCCTCCTACAATGATCTAACAACTAAGCTCTTACAGAGTTGTGATTCAGAGATTGGAAATCTAATTTGAATAGTTATTTCAATCATCATGAAGGTGCATTTAACTTGTCAACATAGGGACATAAACTTGAAATGGGTTAGCATAGTATGTGCACTAAGGGTCCAAAGTAGCCATATTCATTCTACAACTAAGAAAACATAATGTTGAAGGTAAATTTCTTGGAAAGAAATAACACTAGTGTTGAGCATCAACAAACAACTATACTAAGCTGAAATGCATGAAAAAAATGAGAATCCAAGCAAAAAAATAGGAAACTACTATGTTTTCTTTGGCTGCAGGAATAGTCATAAAATAGAATTCTAGTGGCTATAGGAACAGTCAGTGCTAGATTTTTAACTAACTACTAAACAGAAAGTAATAACTATACTAAACGATGGAATGCTCACCAAGTGGCCCCCCTTGGATGAGTATCCCTTAAGAAAAATGTAAACTCAGGTGCACGAACTTATAAACTTATTTTATTAATTGGAAAACACATGTACAATAGATCATCATGACTGTATTACTGAAAAAATAAGAATGCAAGTACATCATCACATCAAGCAACCTCTTTTGAAGGAGCATCCAAGTCTTATTTATAGAGAGAAAAGCTACTAACTAATCACCTAGCAAGGCGGTCAACTCAAACAGATTAGGAGGATGCCACTTTAGGGAAAGCATGAAAAGTGGAGAGGCAGTTATGCATGCATGGAATCTGGTCAAACATGCTTGCCTCAATGCAGATTTAGGACAACAGTAATGCCTTTATTTTCTCAACAAACAATTAAGACCATTTACAAGGCAGTTACAACTTTGATTTAAATGAGGAATCTCTTACCGTCTTGAGTCTTCACTTTGTTGACCTTTGAATGACCACCTTTTCTACCATTATGGTGAATGTCTAGCTAGCAAAATCTCCTTTAATTGTGTAGGTGGCTAATTATATCTACAATACAATATTAGAATCTAGAACAATTGCATATTTGTAACCATCTTAAAGTAGCATTCATTAATCCACATGTAAAATCAACACAGGTAGTTCATATAGCATGCCAATGTCATTCAAGATCGTAAAAATAATCTTATGCCCAATGTCTATGGTTTTGAGGAAATATCCTAAAAAGATCAACATACAAGCATCAAAGTCTATGACAACTACAAAAAATAGACAATAATCTTCTATCAAAATTAAGTCATAAACTAGACTCCTCACTCCCCCCAACCTAAGAATTTGTTGGTCCTCCAACAAAAGGAGGGTAGTTCCTTTTCTTTGTTAATTCCATAAAGCTTTCAACTGACAGTTGTCCTACATCAATTTTTGTAGTTTCTAAATTATGGTCCCAATAGAACCCTTGATGTTTGTCTAATTTTCTCCATCTTTGTCTCTCTATAGCTATATCATACTGGTAGAACCTAAAATTTGGCACATGCCACAATAGGATAGGTGGCTGAAAAGTTAGTGGGAGGAAAAATTGTTTATTTTCCCTTCCAATTTGTATGTATCTATCAACTCTCTTAAGTGTTGCAACATAGTTCTGCATAGAGTGAGGCTCAACTTGTTTTAACTCATCAATTAGGATATTCCACCTTTGTGATAGGTATCCCATCATAGATTCTCCTTTGGTTTTTGCTACCTCCTCATATTCTTTATAAACTTCCTCTCTTTCAGATAAGATCTTATCAACATAGCTTGGTCTATAAAGAATTCTCTGCCAATCCATGAAAATGCTCCATGGATTTCTAGATTCAGCCCTGATGGACAGGGGAGTATCAAATTCAATTTGCTTATAATTCCTGAATTATTTTCCCCAACTAATCTCATTCTGTATCCAAGACATGAATGCTCTTAATTGGACATCCTCAACATACAATAGCGGATTCCAATCATGGTCTTGGGTCATGACATAATCATGTAAGTAAAATTCATATAAAAAATTCTTCATTTTAGGAGGAGCAATCCTATAAGCATTGAAAAATTCAAGAGGAGTCTCAATAGAAGGATTCAAACCTGAAACAATCCATGCTAGTTTAAAAGAAAGATATTTTTCCTTCAGATACAAGGCATAGAACCTTGGAGGAGTCCTGCATTCTAATATTTGAGGTACCAAGGTTGTCATATTGTCCACCTTCTTCTTTAAAGTAGCAATTTTTGCATCCTTGTCTTCAATCACCTCATCTCTCTTTTGAATTTCTTTCTTCAGCCTGCATTTCTCCTCCTTCCATTCTTCTTCCCTTATTTGCATCTCTTTCCATAAATTCATATCTACCATGTGCATTGAAAAATGAGAGGGCCTATGTATTCCTACCAAAAAAATTCCTAGCACAGATGCTTGCTCTTCTTGTAGCACTACCTGCAGGAATTCTAAATGTTCAACCAATTCTAGGTGTAGGGGTGTTGACTATTCTCCTACTTATGGCTGCAGGGCCTCTTGTTCTGGATCTTCCTTTGGATTTTTTTCTTGTTTTAGGAACTCTTGCTTTTGCTATTGCTGCAGGAGCTCCTAATTTTCCTCAAACTCTTGACTTTCAACTTCTTTAGCAATGGTAGCAAGGTCTGCCAATGTTACATTTGTTGCTTCCTAAAATATTTCCTTTTGCTCAACATTCACCTGCCCCATTGGGGCCTCTGTGTCCTCTTGTGATGTTTCTCTATTCCTAGGGCTTCCCTATTGAGACACACCAAAGGTTGTCCTAGCTGGTCTTGATTTCCTAAGAGGGCTTTCATGTTCTTCTTTGGCTGCAGAAAGAACAGTGTCATCCTTTTGTTTCTTAGAGCTTGGAACTTTCTTTCCTACAGTTTTCTTTTAATCTTTTCCTTTCTTTATTTCTACCACTTTCTTCTATTCCCTTGTTCTTATTAAAATTCCAATAGGAACATCATCATCATAATTTGAAGAGGAACTTTCTTTGTTTGAATACTCTACCTCAGAAGAGCTAATCTCAATGGTTTGTTCGGCTGCAAGAGGGTTTGCGCTAGGACCCATGCCATAATTTGAGGCACTAGGAGTAGCTTCAGTGGTGCTCAATCTTCTGCTAGCCCTATGAGGTTGAGGAAAAACCCTAGGTCACAAATTTTCTAGTCTAATTTGATCAATTTTTAAGAATTCTTCCCAAGTCATGTCAGACACATCATGCAGAGACAGTTCAACTAACAATTTGATCAGATAATAGTGGGAAACAAAATTATCCCTAAATTTTTGGATCTCAGTCACCATAATTGAGAGAAGGTGGTATAGCATGTTTGGCATATTCATTCTTCTCATGTGCCTCATATGAGTTAGAATTTTGAAATGCACAGAGTGTAGATTTGACTGGCGACCTTAGCAGGTAATGTACTTTACAACATGAACAGGTAATTTTTGTAGCTTGTTTGTCCACACTCAATGGAGGGTTACCAGGTTTTGTAAAATTGGCCCTAGCTGACCTAGTGTCTCTGGAAGCAGGGTAATTTTCACCATTGGCAAGAAACCTTGTAACTTTTGCAATTCTTTATTTAGTAGCCAATACTTCTGACCCTTTAACCGTGGCCTTTTCTTTAGACAATGCCTGGGTGAATTCCAATGCAACGTCTTCATCAAAACCATTAAGCTTCAGGAAATAATATAACCAACCATAGTTTCTAAATTCAACCTCTGAAGGTGCATCCTATAGTAATACATCATGAACTATGGGTTCACTCCCGATTAACCCACCTCCCATTATTTAGTTGTCTACAATCAAATAATCGCTCTACAAATTTTCCCTTCCTACAATCTTCATCTGAAAGCTAAAATTCTCCTTCCTGTAATGCTACTAAATTTCAACTACCGATGTTGTCTGAATTTTACCTTTTTTGGCTTAAGATTATGGCAAGAGTAATAAAGGGAATAAAGGAGTAATCAACGAAGGCTTATGATCATGAAAAATGGTGGTGATCGATATCACCTCACACATGCGAGTTGTCATCTCACTCAGAATTCAAATCGACTCAATTTAAAATTTGTTGACATGAGCCAACATGGATAGACATGCGGACATAGCATTCACACTCCCCCAACCTAAATTTGAGCATGTGTCCTCACATGCGTGAGAGTTATGAAAATTTGGCAAGGCAATGAATAAGGACATGCTATGGAGAACGTTTATATATCAATTTACAATAACTAAATGAATGTACTAAAAGATAGTTAAGAGATAACAACTTGATGTGCACATACCTGGATTCTTGGAAGATCTTCTACAAAGATTATGGAGAAAGTACTCGTCCCCTTTTGAGAGGTCAGTTGAGCAATTATTGAAAGTGGAGTGGAATGGAGTGAAGTGATGATGGAATGAAGTGAAATTATGGAGGTGTGATAGAAGAGAGAGAAAGGTAGAGATGGATGGGTGGATGGGTGAAGAAGTGATTATGTACCTTAATTAGCTAGAAGGGGGACTCTAGGTCCACATCCTTCAGCTACAGGAAGTTCAGGTGTTGCATGCTGAGTGAATTGCTATAGGAATTCATCCTTGGAAGTTGGCTTGTGATACAATCTAAGGTGATGACCATTGAAAAGCAGCTTAAATTTGAATGGGTCAATAATAGTGAGTCGAACAACACCATTGGGGAATACTTCAGCAACCTCATATGGTCCTAGCCACCTTGTCTACAATTTTCCTGCATTATCCTGATACCTTGAATTGTAGAGTAGGGTCCAATCTCCTAGTTGGAATTTCTTGTCCTTAATGAATTTGTCATGCCACTTGATTCTCTCATTTTGCACTACCTCTATACGATGCAATGTTTCCTTCCTCATTTCATCCAATGCATTGAGCTGCATGATTCTATCTCTTTGTGCTTCAGAGATGTCCATCCCTAAGTCCATTATAGTCCTAAGAGTTTTATGCTCAAATTCAATGGGCATCATAGTTATCTTTTCATACAACAACTCAAATGGTGTGAATCTTGTAGTTGTTTTCCATGTTGTCCTATAAGCCCAGATAGCTTCTAGTGGCCTATTTTCCCAATCCTTCTTATGGATAGCTACCATTTTGGTTAGAATGGCTTCAATTTTCCTATTAGTCACCTCAAATTTTCCATTGGGCTGGGGGTGATAAGGAGTAGACTTCATGTGCCTTATGTTGTACTCATTGACCAATGCTGCAACAAGGGTTGATGTAAATTGAGCCCCTTGGTCAGTCGCTATCTCTCTTGGAACTCCATACCTTGTGAAAATATCCTTATAAAATAATTCAACAACCTTATTATCTATTGCATGCTTCATGGCCTTAACTTCTACCCACTTAGTTACATAATCAATGCATACTAAGATATAAGGCTTACTATTGGATGGAGGATCAATGAGTCCTACAAAGTCTAATGCCCACTTGTCAAATGGAGTGATTACTACTTGAGAGTAAAGGGGTCTCTCATCAAATTTGGTTGGCCCACCCATCCTTTGGAATCTATCACACTTTCTTGTATATCTCCCTGCATCCTTGTCAAGTATTGGCCAGTAATATCCTGTATTCAGAATCTTCATTGATGTCCTCTTGGCTGCAAAATGTCCTCCACATGGTTGGTTGTGGCATGCATGAAAAATATCATATGTATCATCTTCCCTCACACATCTCATGATATGGTTTGGTCCAGTATAAAACAAACATCCTACAATCCATGAAAAAGGAAATGATTTTTCAATGAGCACCCTTCTCTCTTTTAGAGTGAAGTGAGGAGGAACTCTCCCTATGACCAGATAGTTAGCTATGTTAGCATACTAGGGTTTTTGAACACTGATGGAAAATAAGTGCTCACCAGGGAAAGAGTCATCTATGACCTGATTATCCTTTGACATAGTCAGCCGTGAAAGAAATTCTGCAACAACATTGGTGTTTCCTAGTTTATCTACAATGGTTATATCAAACTCCTACATTAGCAATAGCCATCTTGCTAGCCTACTTGAGATCAAAGATTCATTCATGAGATACCTAATGACTACATGATTTGTGTGCACAGAGATTTGGTAACCTGTTATGTAGTGCTTGAATTTATTGAGGGCATAGATTACTACCAACATTTATTTTTTTGTCACTGTATAATTGAATTCAGCTCCTTGCAAGTTTTTACTAACAAAATAAATAACACTTTCAATAGCTCCTTTCTATCCTAAGATTGCTCCTATGGAATAGTTTGATGCATCTATATGGATGTGGAAAGGAAGCTCCCAATTAGTACCTTTGAGTACAAGATCATGATTCAAAGCTGCCTTCAAATCAGAAAATGCATTATCATAGTCTTCAGTCCACTGAAACTCAGCATCTTTAGTGAGAAGAGTATACAATGGTAAACATCTATAGTAGCCTGCATGGCCCATGAAACTCCTAACATCTTTCTGTTTTGTAGGTGTAGGCATATTTTTTATCACCTCAATATTTGCAGGATCTACTTGAATTCCTTTGTGAGAGATGTAGTGGCCAAGGACTACACCTTGCATTATCATGAAGCACTTTTCACTGTTTAGAGATAGATTGTGGTCTTCACATCTTTGTAGGACTCTCCTGTGATTTTCCAATGCTCCATTGAAATCAGTACCATAGGTGGTGAAATCATCCATATAAATTTCCATGCAATCATGAGAAATATCTAAGAATATGCTAATGACTTCCCTCTGAAAGGTTGCAGGTGCATTGCACAAGCCAAATGGAAGTAATGAGTAGGAATAGGTTTCCCATGGACAAGTAAAGGTACTCTTCTCTTGGTCCTCTGGTGCAATTTGGATCTGGTTATAACCACCGAATCCATCTAGAAAAGAAAAGTATTATTTTCCTGCAAGTGAATCTAGAACTTGATCTATGAAAGGTAAGGGAAAATGGTCTTTTTTGGTGGCAACATTGAGTTCCTTGTAATCAACACAAACTCACCACTTCCCTTCTTTTTTGGGTGCAATCACCAATGGATACACCCACTGGCTATCTGAGATGGGGTAGATAAATCCTACATCTAGCAATTTTTTTAGTTCTCCTTTCACAATTTCTCTTAGTATAGGGTTAATTCTTCTTTGTGGCTACCTCATGGGCGTACAATCATCTCTGATGTAAATTATATGAGTGAAAATATTAGGGTCCAATCCCTTCATATCATGATAGTCCCACACAAATGCATGCTAGTGGGTCCTCAGTAAGTTTGTCAATGACAAGTATTGTTCTTCACTCAATTTGTTGTTGATGTGTAAGTATTTTCCATATGCCACTTGAACTTATGTAGTTATCTCTACCATAGCTATTTCACTAATTCTTGGTACCTTAATTTCATGTTGCAACAATGTGTGAGACATACCCGTTGTTGCAGGAAGTTTTGCTGCAGGAAGAGTGGTTGCAGGAATAATAGGAAAAAGTGTCTTAACTGAAGCAACAAAATGAGAGGATGATGCTTCCTCCACTTCACAATGATTCTAAATTATGTTAGACAATACTTCATCTTCATTTTGAAGCTGCATGAAAGAGCTTCTACCTAACATCATAAGTTGTGCCACAAAATTAACTTCCTTGGCCTCTTCACCAACATGTGGCCATATAGAATTATCCAGATCATGGGATGGCTGAGCAAGATGGTAGAGAACAAAAAAATTTGTGCTCTTTCCATCAAAAATGGTCATGTATCCTATCCTACATCCAATATATGCATCTTTTGTTGCTAACCATGGCCTTCCTAAAATGATAGGGTACCTGCCTAGTGTAGCTTTAGGAGAAAGAATCATGAAATTTGTTGGGTACTCCCATGAGTCCTTAGTTACCATGAGGTCTTCAACTACACCATCAAGTTTAACAATTGAACTATCAGTAGGCTACAGGATAGTAGGAGTAGGTCCCATGCTTGCAATATTTAGTTGCTATAGGATATCCTTGGTCATTACATTTATTGTTGCTCCCAAGTCAATCAAAGCATTCTTTATTTGGATCTCATTTATGACAAATCCTACCATAGGACTCCCTAGATTATTATTTTTAGGAACAGTCACTTTCCCAAGCATGATGTCAGCTAGCTGTCCCACCACATGAACCATATTGGGGTCTTTCTTCTTCCTGCCTGGCTTCTTAAGGAATGCTTCCTTAATTTCCTTGGCATAGATTGGAACATCTTTTATGGCCTAAAATAGAGATATCTAAACACATATATGCTTCAACTGGTCTAGAATTTCAAAAGTTGTGTCCTCCTTTTCTTCCTTTTCTTTCACAGTTTCCAACCTTTGAGGAAATGGGGGTGTTTGTGTAGTCTGCTTAACTGAAACTAGTTCAGGATTCTTAGGTACACTAGGCTAAATGGGGGTATTAAGAGGCTCCTCTTCTTCCACAAGAAGCTCAGTGATAATGGGTGTAGAAGGAGATGGAAAAGTAGTTCCTAAACATTAGTGTATGCCACTTACATTCACAGCATATGTAGGGAATTGATTTGGATCAACAAAGTATACTGGTTGTTGTTGTGGTTTTTTATTTGGATTGGGTGTGGGTTGAGCTAGTAGCTAAGTAGGTTTAGGTGTATTTGAACTTGAGTTAGTAGGAGGAGGAATTATAGTAGGTTGTTGGGGTTGAGAAGGTGGTTGCATGTAACTATTTGGCTGGTTTGGCCATTGCTACCCTCCCCTCCATTGAGATGTTTGCTACCAATTCCTAACATAGCCATAGTTGGAAGGTCCTCAAAGAGAACAACCCAGACTGTGTAGCAAGAGTAACACAATGAAAGAAACATAGAATATGGAGGAAAATAAAAATTCAAATATTCTCTTTAATAGAATCCCAGTTACAAGCATTCGGCAACATCCAGGCAAACAAATTTGACTCACATGCCTCATATAACATGTCCTAATTACAACATTTCAATATGCTCCTATATGCAAGCTAGATATTACAATAGAATCTAGATATTACAATAGAATCTATATTATTCTTTTGGATCAAATGCCACTTCCCTCCTACTCCTCAAATGATTGATTACAAGCTTTATATCATATCTACAATTTTGGAAATATCTGTGTCGGCCAAAGATCATCACATTATCCAAGGAAAGAAAATGTAATTTGTGCATGAATAGCTCAGCCTCAAATTTGAATTACTCCATCAACGGGTGCAAAGAATGAAGTGTGGACCTATAAGAAAGGTCGGGGACACTCCATGGAACACTTAGAATCACACCATCAAGAACCGCAAGTCATAGGGATGATCCACAATGATGAAATTAGCTGATAGGCTTGAAAACTATTCCAGTGTCAGTTCAAGAAATTGCTAAGAAATTCCAGAAGTGGTAAATTGCCGGAAAAAGATCCAATCACGCTCAAATATTAGAATAAGGAAAATGAACATGTCCACGATGTACATAAAGATCCATAAGGTCTGGTGAGAAAATATAATGAATCCACCAATAGGAACTAAGCAAGAAAAAAACAAGAACAAAATTGAAAGAAAAATATTTTTGGTTGATGCAAGATTGCCAAGAACCAAGGATGCTCCTACATCAAACATCCAGGGTTGATAAAATAGTGAATCCCTCACTTTTCTAGGGCTAAAGGAAACCAAAATAGTCTACCTCAGCATGAGAAATCCAAGAAGAATCCTCCACTGGTCTGTCTTTCTACTTCACAAGATATTCTTTGTAGTGTCTTCCATGAGTCTTCCTCCCATCTTTGACATCCAAATATTCTTCAATCACATATGATTTCTATTTAGGAAACTGATTCTCAAATTTTGCATCACTATCTTCATTGAAGTTTTCTTCTTGGTACTGATGTAAATCTACAATGTTGAATATAGGCAATATACCCATACCTTCTGGTAGCTCCACTTCGTATGCATTTCCTATATCAAATTTCTTCAAGATTCTACAAGGTCCAAACTTTCTCATCTTTAGCTTATTGTATGTTCCAATTGGAAATCTCTCCTTCCTCAAATACACCATCACTTCATCTCCAACTTTGAATTATTTATGTTTCCTCTTTTCATTTTCTTTCTCCTTATACTTCTGGTTCATGCCTTCGAATTGTTGTTTCACTTGAGTATGCACTCCCTTCATGTGTTCTACAAATTCTTCTGCTTCTTTACTCCTTTTACCTTCCATACTGATGTCTCTCAAATCAGATATACCTCTAGGATGAACTCCTATAACAATTTCAAAGGTGTCTTTCTTGTACTCCTGTTTACTAAATTATTGTAAGAAAACTTTGCTTGTGCAAGGACTAAATCCCAACTTCTAGTCTTCTCTCCAACCAAACATCTCAACAAATTCCCTAAACTCCTATTCACTACCTATGTCTGTCCATTTTTGTATGGGTGAAAAGTAGAACTGAACTTCAAATTTTTCTTCAACTTCTTCCAAAGTGTTCTCCAAAAGTAACCAACAAACTTTATATCTCTATCTGAAATAATACTCCTAGGTAATCCATGCAATTTGACTACTTTGAAAAAAAGTTTGCTACATGTACATCATCTGTTGTCTTCTTACAAGGTATGAAATGTGTCATCTTAGAAAATCTATCTACCACCACAAATATAGAATCATTACCTCTTTGTGTCTTCAACAAACCAAGTATGAAATCCATGTTGATATCCTCCCAAGGTCTCTCTGAAACTGTCAAAGGCTTATACAATACAACATTTTAACTACTTCTTTTTGCAACTTGACAAACTCTATAACTCTACACAAATCTCCTAACATCCTTATGAATCTACGACCAAAAGTAATTCTCACTTACCAATGGAAAAACCAACAAAAGTGGTTTACAATTCGAGTGAGGAAGGAAAACTCACAAAAAATGATCCCATGGAAAAAAAATGATTTTAGGGGTTTGTACGAACCTACTGGTTTGAGCGAACACATTTAATTCTTTCCTACCCAAAAACCAAACAAAATGCATTATGGATGGGGGATTCGTTCGAAACCCTAGGGGTTCATTTTTACCCCCTTATCCCTCATCCTCCCCCTCAAACTGAAAAAAAAAATCTAAATTTTTGCACTTTGTAGCTCGGTTTGAAGATGAAAAATGGAAAAGACTTCACAAACCCAACTAGAATCAGGTAGTCCTTGGAACGAGCTATCCAACGAATATAATTTTAATATGTTTTGGTTTTATTATGTATTTGTTTTTTTAGTTTTATTAAACATAGGTTTTTCACTAAAAATCAAGCTCTTTGTTCTACACATGTGGAAAATAGTAGATTATCAAAAAAAAAAATTGATAAATATGAGTGCACTAGATATTGAAGTCCTTGATCCAACAAAAAGAAATTGAATTTTGATACATACAAAAAATGTTACACGTTATACGGTCGCGCTATGTTTGAATTGTAATTGGTTTGACTTTGAAACTTGATTAAAGAAAAAATATTCAATAAAAAACTATCACACCAAGTGGAAGCACTAGATATCGTAGTTACAAATCTAAATTTTAAAGAATTATAATTTTATCCTTCATGGAAAAAAAATTATATGTTATATTGTGAGCGTTACTTTTTAAAAATGTTGTTTTATGAAAAAAACTAGTCGTTTTGGGAGATGGAAAAAGAAGTGTAAACTGATTCCAAAAATTTTGAAAAAAATATATTTAGGATCTATAGACAAAATGTCACAAAAAATTAGTTTGCATCATCTTCAAATTCCTCATGGTTTAGCCACTATAGGTGCCCTATAGTGAAGATTTAGTTAAAAAAAATTATTTCAATGTCGAGTTTGGTCAAAAATTGTAAACCACTATTGTGGGATCACCCCAATGCTACTATCTTATCAACTCCAAAGTGTCCTAACATTCCTCCACTATGCTTCTCCTTCACCAAGTTATCCCTCATTGAACTCTAGGGTATACACAACTAATTACCTTTGAACAACATATCCTCCTAAATGAAATAATCCAACCACTGACTTCTATTCTCCAAAACAGGTTCTTTACAAGCTCTCCAAGGTTTTGCAAAATCCGAGTCTTTCTCATACAAGTTCTTCAACTCATCAAATCCTAATACCTCCACTCTCATCTATGTCAGTAAATTCCTTCTCCTACTCAAAGCATCAACAACTCTATTTGATTTCCCACTCCTATGCTTCAAAACAAAAGTATGACTTTGCAAGAATTCTACCCATCTCATGTTTCTTTGATTCAACTTACCTTGACTGTTCAAATATTGCAAATCCTGATGATCTTTATACAACACAAACTCCTCAGGCAACAAATAATGACTCCACTTCTTCAAGGCTTGAACTATAGCATAAAATTCTTGATCATACACCAAATATCTTCTCCTAGAATCATTCAACTTCTCACTGAAATAATCTATAGGTCTTCCCTATTGACTCAACACTGCTCCAATTGCATTTCCACTTGCATCACAATCTACTTGAAATCCCTTATTGAAATCTGGTAAAGCCAACACAGGTTGTTCGTTCACCTTCTACTTCAACAACTCAAAATTCTGATCTACTCCAGACGTCCATCTAAAATCCTTCTTATCTCCTCTTATTGTTTATGTCATAGGACTACAAATAGAACTGAAATTCCTAATGAACTTTCGATAGAAACTAGCCAATCCATGAAATGATATTACCTCTCCAATACTATCTAGTGTAAACCACTCAACAATTTCTCTTAGCTTCTCAGTATCCATCATCATTCCATCCATAAATATCTCAAATCCTAGATATATCAACTCCTCCTTCATGAAACTACACTTCTTAATGTTTATCAACAATTGTTCTTCTCTCAACCTCTCCAAAACTTGTCTTATATGCAACAAATGTTCCTCTCTACTCTTATTGAAAATCAAAATTTCATCCAAGTAAACAATCACAAACTTACCCAATAATTTCTTCAATACCTCATTCATCAACCTCATGAAAGTGCTCAATGCATTTTTCAATCCAAAAGGCATCACCAACCACTCATAGAATCCTTCATTTGTCTTGAATGCTATTTTCCACTCATCTCCTTCTTTGATTCTGATATGATGATATCCATTCTTCAAGTCTATCTTTGTAAAATATTTAGCTCCACTCAAACAATCCATTATGTCATCCATATAGGGCAAAGGAAATATATACATCACCGTGATCTTGTTTATGGCTTTTGAATCTATAAACATCCTCCATTCTCCATCCTTCTTAGGTGCTAGCACAACAGGTACTGCACATGGACTTAAGATTTCTCTGATCAAACCCTTCCTCAACAATTCTTGCACTTGTCTATTCAACTCTTCATTCTCTTCTAGTGTCATTTGGTGTGCAACTTTATTAGGAAAACTAGCTCCAGGAATTAGATCCATGCAATGACTAATACTCCTCATAGGTGGTAATCCATTAGGTACATAATCTAAAATGATCTCATACTCTATTAGAAATTCCTTTATCTCTTTCGGTTGTTCTTCTACATGCTTCAAATCTTCAGTCTTCTTAGGAACTGATGCATAAAACACATTCTCATGTCTCAACCCATCTAGGAATCTCCTTCCATCAACTAAACAAACCCTAGCATTTGTATAAACCTCAACCATAGGATCATCTTCCAAAGGAAACAAAATTTTCTTCATCCCATTAGCAACAATAGTATATATATTCTTATTTCCATCATGAATATCCTATCTATCATACTTCCAAGGCCTTCCCAACAAAATATGTCATATATCCATAGGCATGATTTCACACAAAACTTCATCATGGTAATTTCCTATCTTCAATTTCACCAAACATTGTTCACTTACCAGTATCTTATGATCATCCTGAATCCAAGCTATCTGATAGGGCTTCAGGTGTTTCAACCTATCCAACTTCAATTTAGTCACCATCTCTTTAGAAACCAAGTTCTCAAAACTTCCACTATCAACAATCACTTTGCAACATTTACAATTCACCTTGCATCTTGTCTGAAATAAACTATTTCTCTACAATGGCTCCTGCTCCTTCTCACTTTGACATAATACTCTCCTATTTACTGGTAACACTTCTCTCTCTTCCAGTTGGTTAGATGACCTGGCATGATCTTCCTTAGCAAAGGTTGTTCTTCTATTTTTCTCTATCTTCCAGCTTTTATCTCCCTGATTACATTCAAATCATCTATGTCCTTCTCCACCACATTTAAAAAAAATTCCCCTGAATACTCTTTTCTCCTGTCCTCTTTCATCTCTTCTATAACCCTCATTTTGGTAACCACTATAACCTCCTCTTTGGTAAGAGTTTCCATCACCTCTCTGGTATGAATTTTCATCACTACTAACCTCCTTATCCTTGTTCTAATCTAGAAAAGATCCTCTTCCTCCTCTAGTAAAAGCTATTCCCCTTTGAAATCTTCATCCTCTTCCTCTTTGTCTCTACTCATGTCTTTTATTTAGCTTCTCCTCTAATTTTAGGGCACACTGATATGCCTCTTCTACACTCTGTAACTTGATCAAACTGATTTCATCCTGTATAGATGACCTTAAACCATTCACATATATGGCTACTTGCTCAATCTCATCCTCCAAATTTCCAAATATGATATTCAACTTATAGAACTCCTTAGTATACTCTGTCACACTTGAATCTTTCTACTTCAAATTTTGTAACTTTGGGAACAAATTGATCTAATAGTCTATAGGTATAAACTTTGTCTTCAACTTATTCACCATCTGATACCATGATTTTATCTTTTCTTTTCCGCTTCTTTGCCTATTTGTCTGCAAATGTTCCCACCAAAGGGATACATATCCCCTCAACTTTGTACAAGCATATTTCACCTTCTTATCTTCAGTGGTACCTTCAAATTCAAAATACTTTTCCATCTCTATAATCTAATCAAGCAATTCTTTTGAATCCACAACTTACCATTATAATTCAATGGATTGAAATGGGGTTTTGTATTCACTTTGGTTAGGGCTCTTATGAACCTCTCTTCTCCCTAATCTAGGCTAGGATGCTCTTCTCTTCCTATTTCTTTCTATGCTTCTACCTCTTCATCACTCACATCATCAACTGGTAAACCTCTCCTTTGGGTCGTTTCAACTACATCTAATCTGGCAGCAATTCCTCTCAACATCTCCATTAAAGTAGGGTCTGCATTTCCACGTGGTCCATTTCCTCTACCATTTCTTCTTCCTGCCATCTTTACACAAGTCCTCTGTAGTTGCAAGTCGCATCCTCAATCCACAAAAAATCTTCAACGGGACTTCACAAACTCTGACAATCTCACAAGGAATGAATCTTGCTATGATACCAATATGACATAGCCATGATAGGAGGGTCCTCAAAGAGAACAACCCAAACCATGCAACAAGAGTAACACAATGAAAGAAACACAGAATATGAAGGAAAATGTAGATACAAATATTCTCATTAATAGAAATATCAGTTACAAGTGATCGGCAACATCTGGGCTTACAAATTTGACTCACAGTCCTGATATAACATGTCCTAATTACAACATTTCAATATGCTCCTATATGCGAGCTGAATGTTACAATTGAATCTATATTATTCTTCTGGATCAAATCCTACTTCCCTCCTACTCCTCAAATGATCAATTACAATCTTTATATCATATCCACGATTTTGGAAACATCTGTGTTGGCCAAAGATCATCACATTATCCAAGGAAAGAAAATGTAACATGTGCATGAATAGGTCAGCCTCAAATTTGAATTACTCCATCAACGGGTGCAAAGAATGAAATGTGGACCTATAAGGAAGGTCGAGGACACTCCACATAATACTTAGAATCACACCATCAAGATCCACAAGTCACAGGGATGATTTGCGATGATCAAATTAGCTGATAGGCTTGAAAACTATTTCGATGCCAGTTCAAGAAACTATCCCAAGGAATTCTAGAAGCGGTATCTTGCTGGAAAAAGATCCAATCATGCTCAAATCTTGGAATAAGGAAAATTAACATGTCCACGATGTACAAAAATATCCATAGGGTTTGGTGTGCAAATATAATGAATCCACCAATAGGAACTGAGCAAGAACAGAACAAGAACAAAACTGAAAGAAAAATATTTTTGGTTGATGTAAAATTGGAAAGAACCAAGGATGCTCTTGCATCAATTCCCCTGAGGTTGTTTCCACTAGGATGGAGAATTTTGGTGATTATCCCAAGAATTTGGAGGGTTACTCAAAGGTTGTGGTAGATATCCTCCATAATTGGATGGATATGAGGGTTGCCATTGGTTACTAGATGAATAGGAATTGAAATATGGCCCAAAAAAAGAGAGTGGGTCTAGTGGCATATCTTGTTTTGGATCCCATGGCCTCCTTTGTGAAATGTAGTAGAATTGGTCATCTTTGCCCTGGATTGGCTTGAACTTAGGTGGAATCTGCTTGCTCTCAATATTAGCTATCATCTTGCATCTGCAGTCCTTCTTCTTTTGTCTGCAATGGGGACAATATTTTTCCAATGTTGCCTTTGCCTCCTCTTGTTTATTTTTGGCCTAAAGTCTATCCAACTAAGTAGCTAGATTTTTTATAATTTCTTGCTTGAAGTTTGTCAGCAAGTGAGTAATCTCCATTCTTGAAACTCCATTAGTATATTACTTACCCATGGAGGATTGGTAAGCTCTCCCTTTCTTTGAAGATTCCCTAGAATAGTTTAGACATATCTTCTTGATTTCCTCCCAAGGAACTTGGGTGATATCTCCTCCTCCCATCAAGTCTAAGTCATCAATGCAGCTACCATTAATTCCTCTCAGGAAAAGAAGCTTATGTGATTCTTCATTAAGTGTATGGTGTGGAGATTTCTCTAGACAAAAAAAAAAAGCCTTGCAATGTAATCCTCTAGGCTCTCATCTTCCTTTTGCTACATCCAAAAAATGTCATCTCCTCTCATATCACTGCCCCTACAATATTTCTTATATTTCTCAAGGAACTTTGTCTTCATATTCTCCCAAGTCTCCACAGTATTTCTAGCTAGGCTCATGAACCATCTTAATGCAGCCTCTTTCAAGGTGATAGGGAATAGCTTAAGCCTATGGAAATCGGTGGTATAGTCATAGCTCTTGCAAAGTATGTCAAACTCAAACAAGAAAGTATAAGGATATTTTGTGACAAGTCCATAAAACTTAGGAAGGACTAAAGAAAGGATATTTTTGAGGTTGTCAACTTCATTCTAATGGGAAATGGGGAAAGGAAAAGCTAGTTGGTTAGGTCTATTTATATTTGCATCACCCTTACTTTCTTGATGTAGTTCCAAAGCAAAGGGATTCTCAAGCTGATTTTGGTCTTCAGAGGAAATTTGAGAACTAGTTGGATCAGGAAATACATTAGCAAAGGGGTGTGGCTCTTCTTCTTCTTCCTCTCTTAGAATATTCGAATGCTCATCTAGCTAGAATGGATCAGAGTTATTAGGAAGGAATCTCTCATGAGCATTTCTCCTCCCTCCTCTATGCATACGGTATCAACTCACTATCAGCCAGCTCACACAAAAAATTGGAAAAAGAATGGTGGATCATTACTCTCCTAAATGAGGGATATACTAAGAAACAAACTTTCATAAATACTACATCAAGAAAACTATCAATGGCTCCAAAGAACTCCCTAGTTTGACACCATCCCTGGCAATGGTACCAAAAATGTTGGCCTCCTACAATGATCTAACAAATAAGCTCTTACAACTATGATTTAGAGATTGAACATCTAATCTGAATAGCTATTTCGATCATCATGAAGGTGCATTTAACTTTTCAACATAGGGATGTGAACTTTAAGTGGGTCAGCACAGTATGTGGACTAAGGGTCCAAAGTAGCCATATTCATTCTACAACTATAAAAACATAATGCTGAAGGTAAATTGATTGGAAAGAAATAACATAAGTGCTGAGCACAAACCAACAACTATACTAAGCTGAAATGCATGACAAAAATGAGAATTTGAGAAAACAAACAAGAAACTACTATGTCTACTTTGGTTGCAGGAACAATCACATAATAGAATTCTAGTGGCTGCAGGAACATTTAGTGCTAGATTTATAACTAACTGCTGAACAAAAAGTAATAACTACACTAAAGGATGGAATGCTTGCCAAGTGGGCCCCCATGGATGATTATCCCTTAAGAAAAATGTAAACTCAAGTGCACAAACTTATAAACTCATTTTATTCATTGGAAATCACAGGAACAATAGATCATCATGACTGTATTACTGAAAAACTAAGAATGTGAGTACATCATCAGATTAAGCAACCTCTTTTGAAGGAGAATTTGAGTCTTATTTATAGGGAGAAAAGCTACTAACTAATCACCTAGCAAGGTAGTCAACTCTAATAGATTACGAGCACGCCACTTTAGGGAAAGCATGAAAGGTCGAGAGGCCATTACGCATGCGTGAAATCTTGTCAGACATGCTTGCCTCAACGCATATTTAGCACAACAGTAATGCCTATATTTGATCAATAGACACTTAAGACCATTTACAAGATAGTTACAACTTTTATTTGAATGAGGAATCTCCCACCATCGTGAGTCTTCCCTTTGTTGACCTTTGAATGACCATCTTGTTGACCATTATAGTGAATGACTAGCTGGCAGAATCTCCTTTAATTTTGTAGGCAGCTAATTATATTTGCAAGACAATATTAGAATGCACAACAATTGCATATTTGTAACTATCTTAAATTATCATTCATTAATCCACATGTAAAATCAACACAGGTAGTTCATATAGCATGCCAATGTCATTAAAGATTGTAAAAATAAGCTTATGCTCAATGTCTATGGTTTTGAGGAAATGTCATAAAAATATCAACATCCAAGCATCAAATTCTATGGCAACTGTGAAAAATAGGTAATAATATTCTATCAAAATTGAGTCATAAACTAGACTCATCAGTTATCAGGAGGTACAACTTTGATATGGTTAAGTTGGAAGCCCATCTAGTGGCACAACTTTCCCAATAACCACCTTTTTGTTTGTGAGTGCATACCAATGAGTGTATGTATTTCACCTTTTGGGATTTCTCACCCCACGGACAACCAGAAGTTTTGTGGCCCCAAAGTGAGTGTACTTTTTGGTACTTCTCACCTGGTGAATAGCCAAGAGTTCCATCACACTAGAGTGAGTACATATTTATTTTTCCAAACAAACAACCTAGATCTAATCCACAACTAGCTGGACAAACAATCGAAGCTTGATCCACCCCTTTCATTTTCATCTTCATCGTTCTTGCCATTGCATGCTTTTGTATCTTGATGGTTTGACTTAGGATCTTGGATCCTGGGGGCTTGCGCAACCTCCTTTGATCTTTCTCATTCTTTGTCATCTACATCTGTACACTCATATCTCTCTTGAATGTCTACTTTAGTGTGAGTTTGAAGCAAGTTCATCCTCTCACTAAAGTGGACACTAAATGCACCATAGAAAAATGGACCCTTTGCTTGACATGGGATTAATTCATGATAATTTGGACTTAACGAGGCCTTGATTCAAGTATTGTGAGGCATTTTATGCATCCATGCTAGGTCTTGGACCCTTGCAAATTAAATAAAATGCATTTAATGATGTCTTGTGAAGGTATTGTGAAGTATTGTAACACATTTCTACACTTTTTTAGACTCTTCTCATTATAATTTATCTAAATATTCCATTTTTATTCCTTATCAAGTCCTATTTTGAAGTGTTCTAAAGTCTTGTAACAATATTTCACACTTTTCTAGGCATAATTTCACTATTTACACCTTTCTTATGCTTTATTTGACCCCTTTATTCCCTTATAAGGCTTAATTAAGTGTATTTTTGAATGTAAACCCGACAAACAACATTAAATGTGACTTAGTTCCTAACACCCATTTTCATGTCCTAGGTGGGACCCATTCACCATGGGTGGTAAATGAGTCCCCCTTGACTCCAAATTCAAAAAAATTCAAATTTCCTTTTGGGTTTTTATTCAAAATCACTTGATGTCAGCTTGTGATGAGGTATAAATGGGTTACTAAGGCACACATGTGTATAAATAAGTTTTTTTCTCCCCATTTTACATCTCTCCTCATTCAACTAACCATTCTTCATCATTCATCCATCATTCTTCCATCTCAAGTCAAGCAACATAGGGTTTTAACATTACAAGTCATTCAAGATCAATTTTCAAACATTCAAGGGAAAATCCTTCATGTTTTGTTGTAGAATTTCAAGATAAAACATCATGGCAAGGTAATCAACTCCATTATTACATGTTTCATTACATTCTTTCCTCATTTTGGTTTAATTTCCTAAAAGGGGTTTAACCATGGCAAACACCCATGCCCTAACATCCAACTTTTCTCTCTTTTGTCTTATGTGTTTTGTATATTCAGGACTCTTTGAAGCTTGTAAATCATTGAAAATCAAGTTTCAAGGTTGCTAAAGTCTTCTCCTCATTCAACAAGTCAAAATATCAACAAAAACTCATTTTTAGACCCATAAATTAGAGTTTCAAAAGTAGACACATGTAGGAAGTCAAAGTGAAGATTGGAAGCTTCAAATTCCATTCTTGAAAATTCAAAAACTCAAAAGTGGACTCATTCACCATTGGTGGAAAATGAGTTCCACTTCAAGGTTAGTTTTGATTTTTTTGCAGTTTTAGATATCCTTTTGTCTAAACTGGGACTGATTCGTCTAGAATGGCGAATGAGTCCCACCAAGCCTGAAAATCAACATCAATAGCATTTCAAAAGAAATTTCTAGTTTCCATCAAGTTTTCAAGTGAATACTTCAAGTTTCATTCATTTCTATTAAGTTTTGCATTCATTTCTAGGTGATTTTGCATTACACAATGTGTTTTCATACATCACTTGTTTCCTAGGTTTTGCATAGTTAATCAATCAATTTCATCACTCAGTTGCATTTAGATCATCTCACTTAGCCTAAATGACATCATACATTACATAATTTGAGTGAACCTAGTTAGCATTTTTGGCCTACCTCTCTCCTTTTAGGTGAAAAACCCTAGAAGAGCTAGAGAGCCTTGGGGTACCAAAAATATATGGTTCAATTATATTTTTAAAACTTTAGGAATTTTGCAAATTTCAATTTCACTTGTATATCAAATAGGGAAAATTCACTATGGGAAAATCGAGACACCTGGAGCCACAAAAATTTGTGTAGGGACATTATCAACTATTTAGAGAAAACCTATTTTCTCAAAACTTGCATTTATGAGAGATTTCTAGGACCTCCTTTGTAAACTGGGTTGTGGAATGCCTTTGCCATGACTGAAATGCATTAAAATAATACATCATATGACCTTTGTTTTTTATGAAAATGAATCTAGAGAGGTTTTAGACCGAAATGAGAAATGGGTTTCCCTTACAATTACAAAATTTGAAACTTTTACAGAACACCAATTTTGATCCAATTGCAGTAAAAAAGCAATTAAATGACCCATCAAAACTCATCCTGGGGTCCTAAAACTAAGCGTGTGTGTAGAAATTTGAACCAAAAATTTAGTGCAACAAATTTCTCAAAAAAATTCATCCTGAGGTGCAAGATATTAACATCCAAAGTGGCTTAGTCAGATTTTTCTACAACTACCCCTGTCAAAAACAATTTAGGGCTCACCAAGTCACCATCCCAAAAAAATACCAAGTCTTTTCCTAGGAAATTTCCATTGGAATCACTAAATAATTTAGGTCCATTGATTATGTCTGCAAGAAGGCTTTCCTCCAATCCATATTCTTCACAAGATTTTAAGGTTCAAATTTGACCTCCTTGAAACATTTTGGAAATGCAAATGTGAAAATAGAACAAACTGCATTTTCTTTTGATCATGAAAAAAATATGAAATCTGATCCTGAGACTCTAAAGCTGGACCATGGAGCATATGAATATGAGGGGAATTCAGAACACCAATCCATTTATCATGACAGTCATCCATCTGTGAGATATCAATCTGAATAGGAGGCCACTTCGTAGGCCTTAGAATTTGCAAACAACAAAACAATCCTAAAACCCTCAAGCTTTGCTTTTCAAAATCCTATCAAAGCTCATCATTGGAAGATGAAATTTAACATAGATTTTGACATATGAAAAATGAATACACTTACCAAGGGATTTGACATGAAAATCAACTAGCTCTAAATTATGATCCTCCAAAGTAGGTCACTGGGGCAGATTTTTCAAGGGCACATTTGAGTGTGCAAATCAACTTTTTTCAACATGGGCACTCAAAAATTGAAACTTTTGAAGGTTCCATTAGTGGCTCTGACTGGGGATGGATTCCCCTTGTGGGCATTGCAAGATTACAAATCTCTGGGGAGTAAACCAAATGTCAAAATCATTGGGTGATAGAGTCTTTATTCATTTTTTTTTAACCTCACTTGGTGGCCCCAAGCCACCAAATGAAAAAGGAAAGTTAATTTTTTCCCCTATCAAACACCAATCTATTAAAAGAGTTGATCCAACTTAATCCGTACTTGCCTCTATCACACCACAATAAAATGAATAACTTCTTTTTTGTAGAAACAAGTGTCAGGTTTCCTTTGAACAAGTGAGAACTTGGTCCTTGTTTAGCTTTACTGTCACATGGCAGAAAAATCACATAATCCACATCGCAACCACTCATTTCATTCTCTAATTCTATGGAAAGTGACAAAATATGAGGGCAATGATGAATGCAATATGAAGATATAATCTTATCACACTAACCTACTCATAATGATCAAGCTCAGAAAAGCAATCATGCCTTAGGAATAGTGTGCAATCCTCATTTGTGTTAAGCAAATAATGCTCACACATTTGTAACTCATCCAACTGAATTGCATCACATGTGATTTTTTCATCATCCCAACAACACTGCCCCATCATGTTATCATATGTCTCAAGGTTCTGAAAATAAGACTTATCAACATCCACATGTCCATTATCCACATTCAAATCATAGCATTCAGAGAATGCATCAACATCCCAAACAAATTTCTTCACTTCATGTTCATGGACAAGATTATCAACATTAATCATTCCATCACACAAGAAAGCTTCAAGTGCTTGTTCATATGACTCAGAATCTATTTTTGCAATAAATTCCTCATAATGAGTGTTCAAAACATATTCATCAATGTAAGAAGTATCAAAATAAAAATCACCTCCTACTACCTCAAGATGAAAATCTAAAGCACATTGCTCATGAGAAGGACTGTGAGTTGCAGATCCAAAAAAAAGGTCCTCATATGCATCCATATGATTGAAACAGTCACATTCTTCAAGTGCAAACTCATCACAAAAACTATCATTAGTTGTACCAATGTTTATCTCTACACTTTCACTTTCATGTACAACTATAACAATGTTATCATCATGCAAACACTTAGTGATAACTTCAAAGCTAGCAAAATAAGTAGAAGAAGGTAAAACATCAAACAAAACAGGAGTTTCTTGCTCATCATTGTGGACATTGAAAAAGTAACCCTTCTACTTTTTCTATCTCATTTGGGCCCTCCGTGTGACCTTCAATTAGTTGTTCCTTGATTTAATGTTGTAATGTGGACAACACATTCACATTAGGTCTTGGGCCCTTGCAAATTAAAAGAATTCAAGTGGTGTATCACTTAAGTGTTGTACAGTGTTGTAACACATTTTCACACTTTTGTAGGACCTTTTTAATATATTTCACCTAAGTAACCTCTTTTTATCACTTACCAAGTCTTATTTCAAAGTGTGGCAAAAGTTGTAACAAACTTTCACACTTTTTTAGGCTTGTCATCAATAATTTGACCCTTTATTATGTTTAAATAGCCCCTTTATACACTTACACGCCTTACTTAAGTGTATTTTTGAGAATAATCTCGTTAAACATCATTTAATACACTTTAATTCCTAACACCCACTTAAAATGCCTAAGTGGGACCAATTCGCCACTAGGGACGACTTAGTCCCATTTGGCTCAATAATCAAAATTATTTTAAAATTCTAGGAGGATATTATTTTCTAAGCCTTGAGGTCGGCCTGTGATGTGGTATTTTTAGGAAATTTCATATAATCATGTATAAATATAGGGTTTTCCTCTCATTTTCATCCTCCTAGAATCTCCTTAGTCTCATAAGCTCTCCTAATCAAGCAATCAAGTGATTTTGTGTTCAAGCATTTTGTCTACAAGAGTATTCAAGCACTTTGGAGCCATTACTTGCATATATTTAGATTTCCATTTCAAGGGTTTTGTGAGTTGCAGTATTGCATGTATTTCATTCATCATTCTCTTTTCATTTCATTTCATTTTCAGGTGTTTAATTACCAAACAAGGGTTTGACCAAGGAAAACCCCTATTCACTAACCCTTAACATTTCCCCCCCCTCTTTGTATGTGTTTTGTAGGTATTGTATGTAAATTTATCAAAGAGAAAGGTATGAAAATTTTTCAACAATTCATCAAAGTCATTCAAATTCAACAAAAACCTAAAAGAAGCTTCAAGAACACCTATAGGTCAAATTCTATAGATTTGAATCTAGAAACCTATCAGGAACTAAAGTGCAGACCAGGAGCTACAGATTGCATCTTTGAATTTCCCAAAATATGAAGATTGACTAAGTCACCATCAGTGAGGAATTAGTCCCACTACTAGGCCTAAAAAGTGTTTTCTATAGTTTTGGATACCCTTTTGGTTGAAAATTGTTCCGATGGAATTTCCCTGAAATAGGATTGTTGCCCATCTTGGCATAAGTGTCCCAATAGGCTTCAACAGTTAATTTTTTCAAGCTTCTAGGGCTCCTCTCCATCACTTCCCATTTTCTAGGTATAACTCTCTAGTCTCATTAATTTTTGTTATAGTTTATTTTCATTTCTAGGTCATTTTGCATATCCTATTATGTTTTCAAACATCCTGCATTTCCATAGTTTTGTATATATAGTTTATCTTCCTTATCAACTTTTAGCCTTAGGAACAATCTCCTTTGACAAATTCCAATATCTATTGCATTGGAATCTCATAAAATTGTTCTTGAATGTGAGCATTGTTAAATTGGATTCCTCTTCCTTCATTCCCCTTTTAGGTGTGGATAAGAGAAGTTGTGCATCCCATTTTTCTTTGCTCACATTTTGGTGAACCTTCCATGAACCCAACTTTAGAACATCATATTTTTTTATTTTAAGTGCATTTACATCCTAGGAATAGCCTGCATTAACATTGCATTGCATTTTGCATTGTTTAATTTGCATCCTAGGGTTCTTAAATTGGAATTAGCGAAAGGCTCATTTAGCTTGCATTTTTGCATTGAAAATCAATAAAATTCTACATATTCATATTATATATGCATCTAAAAACCTAAAAATCATAAAAATCCATTAAAAAAATTAGAAAATTTTCAAAAACATCACTCCCTGGACTCATTCGCCACCTTGGACGACTTAGTCCAGTTGCAAATTCTTCACTACATTTTTTGGCATTTAATCTATAATTTCTAAGTTTTTTTTGTTGTTTCTACATTTTCTCATCTATTTAACTAAACTAATTTATAGAAAACTATTGTTCTATGTTTGATACTAGTTGAATAAATCACTGAGGGTGATGATCTTTAAGGGAGAGGAGGTGTCACACCCCATTGTTGGACTAATTTAAATTGTTATGTTTTAACTAAGAATTTTTTATGCATTTACAATTATGTTATCAAAACTATGATTTGTGGATATTCACTCTAAGATTGTTTTGTTTTACTATGATGTGTTGAAAGAAAATATTAGTTAGATATTGATTTAAAATATATAAATGTTAATTTATTATCTTTATGATGATTTTTAGTGAATGATTTATATTGTTTTATGATACTATGGTCAATGGACTAACTACTTGTTGGGTAAATGAAGTGGATGTAGGAAACTAGTTCCTCATCCTAGACGAGGGAGGGCATCATCATAGAGAGGGAAGTAGATCAAGGAGAATGGTCAATGCATTATGACTCTAAAAACTCACACACACATAGTGCATTGTTTCTTGTTACATATATTATTTCAATGGTTTCCTTGAGTCATAAGTTATGTTACACTATATTGTAACATCATATTGGTTTTACTATATATAGTTGTTCTCTATCTATTTTTTTCATGTTAACTTGGTAGTTGATATCAACTTCATTTCCTATGTACTTTCTTGTAATGTTGCTCTTAACTCTATAGGATTTCATCAAGAAAAAATGCCTAATTATTCATTTAAAAAAAATGTTAAACAAAAATATGCGTGTATAATATATATATAGGAAAATGCCTTATATATATATATATATATATATCTTAAGTTGTGATTATTCATGAAATTATATATAATTATGTGCCTCTATATAAATATGTATGTATATATAATAAATATATATATATATATACATATATATTTATATTTTAATAATTATAAATATAGAGATATATGTATATAGAAATATATATATATATATAGATATTTATATCTATATAAAAATATATATAGATACCTCCATAAATATTAATATTATTATTAAATTTGGAGCTTGTCGAGAAGTAAAGCTTCACTTAGTGGAGAGTAAATATAGCATTAAATTCATTTAATTCATGTGTCATGAAGTAAAGAGTCTTAAAGACTCCAACGAAGAATGCAAAGTGGAAGTGGTGGTAACATGGAGAAAATTCAAGAGAAACCTAAGGTTTCCTCGATGGCATAAAGAAATCAAGGACAAAAAAAGTGAAGGGTCACGGAAAAAAAGAGAGGGAGATTTGTAATTTTCCTAAAGAATTATTACAAAAAAATGGTATATTGTTTTCTTAATCCATGGTTTTCTATAACTATGTAAAAATAATGGAAATTTGAAAAAATTATAGTTTTCATATTATTAAAAGGATATTGAAAATATTTATTATTGCATAGTAATATAGGTTGATGTTACTGGATGTAGTATGTGTTTTAAGGAGTTTTTTTCTTATAGGCTGAAATTTCAAGACCATATTTGGTATATGATGCCAAATGTGAAGGACTATGAGTATTCTTTTAAAATTCATGGAAATTCTAATAAACATACTTTACTTTTGGAAAAAAATAAGTTACCTA
>VDFB02105785.1:121800941-121946185 GCA_007258455.2 Sequoia sempervirens
GGATCTCATCATTCCCCTCATTTTGAACGAGAAGCTCAAACTAGATCAAATATATTTCAGGATAGTATTGCTAGATTGGACAATGCTCTAAAATGTTTAGAGCAAACAATTCACAACTCCCCCACTTTGGCTAATCGAGATAGATTAGTCACTATTAGACAAGAGATTATTAAGATGATTGAGACAATTCGATCATACAATCCTTATGATGAAATCAGCATTGAACAGTTTTATTTTTCTCTTGCCAGGAGTGTTACTAGCACAGTGAAACATAGAGAAGTTGCCAAATTAGTTTTAGGTGAAAATGTGTTATCCATGTTCCCATTTTATAGAGGAAAAAATAAAATTAGAGGATATGTGGTTACGAGGTGTGAAGATCCTCTTGTTGCGCCATTCATATACCCTAGATGGTTGGTAGCACATCATAGATGGCCTCACAATGATGAGCTGCCATTGTATTTTGTCAAACAGTTATATGCAGAATTTCATTTACATATAGAGGTGGACTACACATCTTATCTTGAGCATGCTGGCCAAGGTAAAGGCCGTTTTTATGACAAACCACAGTTTAGACCTTCAAATTTGCCACCGCCTGTGGACAAGAGGGCATTAGTTGGCCCAAACCTTTTGGTTTTACCAAAACGTTTGGAATTGGCAGCAGCAGGGGAGGTAGCAACAGGGTCCACTCAGAGTCAGATTTTTGAAAACATTGCCTCTATTACGATGCAGATTGATCAGATTTCATCTGATCGAGTTGGTAGATATTTATTACGCCCACGGATCAACCTTCCTCCCACTGAGGCTACATCTGCATCGTATGATCCATTTATTAGTGTTGATCTACCTACTCTTGCAGATGTCGAGCATATGACCCACACGACTCTACGTAATACATGTAGACTCTCAATTTTGGATTTACTAGCAGCATATCAGGTTATCAGTGAGGACCATGGGATTGCTCTTGACAGGGTACCAGACTTTATTAGACAACGATATCCTCATACACATATGAGCCACAGGGTGGCAAATGCAACTCAGGATATTCCACATCAGCCTACAGAATCCCATGCACATCATGTTTCTGTTGATCCTTTAGCTTGTCCAGGTGGTCATTAGGATGTTACAGGTCACGTTGAGGCTACTGTGACACCTGATCCTGTCCATGGGACATATAGTCGACTTCTTTTTGCTACTGATACTGTACATGCTACAGAGCCCCCTACGATGTCTTTACATTCTCGTGATCTTAGTGACATTGGTAGAGCCTTCAAGCAGGCACAACAGGTACTTTCAATTTATAATTTAAATACATGTATATATTTTTAAAATTGTGTTCTAAAAATTTATGTAATGCATTTTAAAAACTTCTAGGGGTTTAACTCCTGATTGAAATTGTGTACTTGAAAATTTTAAGCAGTATGGTGAATTCCCAGACTTTGGAAATTTGGAGCATGATGGCGATCCCATGCAGTATGCAGATGAGGTACATTTAAATTTAATTTTAAAAAACTAATTACTTGATGTTTAAGTTTGAACACATTGAACTCAAGTACATTGTAAAATTTTTAGATAATTTTACATATATATGTGTACTTGAACACATGCAGGGGTTGGGACGAGGCTCAGGACACAGATCGGGAGATATTGGATCGGGACATGGATCCACACATCTTGGATCAGCAGAGCGATCGGTCCATGGATCGAGGGAGAGGTCGAGGGAGAGATCGAGCCATGTATCGAGGGAGAGGTTGAGGGAGAGATCGAGCCATAGATCTGATGATTCTATTCATACCAGACATCCCTCTCTTTGAGATTTGTTTTATAGTATTACATGTCTGAGATCATTTTATTATATGTTGGAGACACTTTTTATGATTTATGTATTGAACATTTGGGCGTGTTACATACTTATGTTTTATGGTACACATATATATACTTGTTATAATTTACATGTCACATTCATACAGTTATGTTTTATGGTTTGAATCTTAGAGGTTTGTTATATACGTGCATTATTATGGTTTGTTGAACTCACTTACATTACATCTATAAATACATCGTGCATTAAATTAGTTTATGGTTTTATTTATTTAGCAAGGAACAAGTACCTTTATTTAAATTTAAATTATGGTAACTTGTTCAAATGCACTTGTTGTACATATAGATAACTTTACATTGTGAAATCAAAATGTTGGACTCCACTATCTAATGGTTGCTATTTGTAAATTTAAAAAGATGGACATGTACATGTAATTAATTTAAATAAATAGTTCAAATGAATTTGTCTTTAATAAATAGGTCAAGAAATAGAAAAAATTGAATGCAAATATGCTTGAGATTAATGCTATACATTTTAAAGTAGAACATAAAAATGCAATTGGAAATAGATGATAGTTAGATTGAATTCTTTAAAGCTCTAAATGTTCATTTTTAAAGTTAGTAAAAGTTAAATACATTTAAATTGTGCATATATCATGCTCTACATTAACCTAATTTCTAATTCCATATAATCTAATACACATGTTCATTTGAATGTGCATGCAAAGAATTCTTGAACTAGATGATGAGCTATACTTGTGTCAAGTTGAATGTAAATGAAATCATATATATATATTTGAAAGTGTTCACTTAAGAATGAACCATATAATTCAAATAAAGCATGCAAACTATAAGTGGAGTTGAATGTAAATGAAATCAAATTTCTAGTCTTGAAAGTTTAAGAATTCCATGTGGAACATTTATATATATGTAATTAGAAATTGATATATATATTTAAATCTTGAAAGACATGCACATTTAATATTAAATTAAAAATTGATGACAATTCTATATAAATTAAAAATTGATCAAGTAGATCTAGATCTTCTTGGATGACAATTCTATATATAAATTAAAAATTGATCAATCCATATTTAATTGTACTGGAAAGATGGACCAAATTACATACATGGTCTCAAGCTATACATGGTAAACAAAGCTAAATTGATGCCAAAATGTAGCTATCTCAAGCACCCCAAACACCATCACTATGATTCACTACAATGTTCATATATTCCAATGCACCTTAAGGTGAACAAGAAAGGCCAAACCAAGAGAACCTGGATACAATCTAACATTAACAAAATGGATAAATAATTTAGTTCTATACTTAAAAGATAGGAGCTAATATTCTTAAGAAATTTGGATTTTAAAGATGAAATCAAATTATAAGGTCAAGTGATTTTTTATTAGGAGATTGGATTTGAAATGGATGATAGTCTAGATTAAGGATAAGGTCCCTAGATGTTGAAAACTTTGGGTGATGACGAAAGGACAATATGATGTATGGACTAGATTGAGACCAAGTAACCAAATTTTGATGTTCAAGTGATGCTTTTTTATTATTAAGGATGGAGAATGGATGTACGGTTGAGATGGATCTAGATGGATAATTTTTAAATGATTCTAGGATGAGGGATGCTTACCTGATGAAAATAATAAAATTAGGATGTGATGATTAGGATACATGAAAATCCAAATGATCATTTAAAATTATTGAATGTCGTGCATTAGTAATGTATAAAAAATAAAGAAAACTAGAGACAACATTTATGTCTAGATTCTTCACCACTTGAAAACACCAAATCAACTAGATAATTTTATACAAGTTTGTGGAGTTGAATGTTCAAATGAAATGAAAGATTTGAATGTGAACTTAAGAATTCCACGGAACATAAATAAATTTAAATGCAAAATTGGAACATAGACTAGGTTTTGTACATATTGTTGCACGTATATATATATATATATTCAATCTAGCTCATGTATATAGGTGGAGTTGAACAAATATTTAAATTCAAAGATTTGAAAGTGAAAGTTTAACAATTCCATGTGTCAAACATAAAAATTTACAATCAAGGAATCTAGAGAGATGATATAAAGGAATTTCTAGAGATTCTCAAGAGTGAAAGTTTAAAAGAATGAACCATGTCCAACATGTAAAAATGCAATTGGAAATTTAGATGATTTAAAGGAATTTAGGCAAAATGTAAATTAAAACATTTTTAAAGTCACTGGGTTTTGTATCAAGCATATATATGATCTAACATACATGTCACATTCTAAAAAAAAAACCCATTCTAAATCATGTCACATGTCCAATCAATACAAATATATATTATCTAGATTTGGAGTCATAAATGTGTACACATGTATCCAAAAAACAACTTAAAGCTCCTGGTACATAAAATCTGGATCCTCTCTATCTTTAATTATCTCTAAAATCTTCTCATGATCTTCAATAGGAAACCTCCACTTTTGTTTGGCACGTCCTCTTTTAGGTAAAGTTTCTAAATTTATTTTTGTTGCCAAAACTAAGTGACTGTAATGTAGAACCTTTTGTCCTGGCCTATAATCAACAAATATAATACCATTTTTATCTATCTTTATTTGTTGATAATATGTGCCTTCAATAACGACTGATCCAATGGGATACTCTTGTCCATCACCATCTGTCATCGATTCGACCAATTTGCTTTTTGGTTGTGTACATCTTAGTAGATAGTAATCTACACCTTCCGCATTTTCAGGATCTGCAACTACAACAAAAATATCTCCTATACACACACCACATATTTACATATTTAAGTAAATTATACATTTAAAAGTTGTAAAAATTTATATTTTATATTTGAAACTTACTTAAACATAGAATATATATATATATATATAAATTTAAATCTTGATTTTAACTAAATTAATCAATTTGGACATACCTATAACAACTAAATCAGATACACGTTCGTAATCAACTGAATATAGTGGATCATAGACATCAACATTGTCATCTTCAACAAAAGGAGGCATTGATATTAATTGTTTCATTTCCCATTGTGAAACATACCCATCTCTAATATTCTCACATTGATCAATATTTGCATTGTCCTCAATGCAATCAATACAAAAACATGATTTTTCTCTCACATTCATTGCATAAGGCCTACTACTCCCCATTGTCATGATTTGATGTAGATTTCTAATACCATGAATTGCTTGACAATTATAAGGATTTGATCGATCAATATCTGTTTAAATTCAAACTTGAAAATTCAATTTGAAATCATGTATGTACTTGAACTTTGAAATTCAAATTTTTAAAACAAATTTTGACTAGACATACATACCTGTAACTTCCCAAAAATACCGTGTGTTGTATGTTGAGTCGCGAGCAGAAAAATGACTTTTGCACCATTCAACAATTTCGTTTGCATTCCGTATGGCATTACCTACAAGTTACACACAAGTTGGCACAATTTGTCACCTATTACTTTCAAAGAACTTAAAAGAATTTAATTTAGTTAAATTAAATATATATATATATATATATATCTAATCTTTTAAAAAGTATGAAGCTAAATTGGACATACCAGCAAGTTCATGTTGACGAAGTGCACGCTTCACACATGCTCCTGCTCCATCATGCTCTCCTTTTCCATGTCCACTCTCATAAAAATTCCACAAAAATTTGGTGTTGTGTCTAGCATGTTGACTACTTAACCAAACAAAGGCTTTTGTAGACTTAAATTGTCCTGTGAAGTTACAAATAATTAAACACTTGAAAACCAAATTATCTTCAAAAAACAATTTAAGTCTCAAAGTTTTAAAAGTAAATATAAATTAATTAAAAATAATTTAAAAACCAATGTACTTACCAGCACATCCATCAGACCATATCCAGTGTTGTTCTTGATTTATGCCACGTCGTCTTAGGTCTTCAAAAAACATTTTGAAACAATGAGCTACATAGCTTCTATCATGATTCGTATCATCACTGATATAAAAGTGCACCTCTTTGATGATAATTCTATCATCTTTGCTACTTTGTATTCCATCGACCGCTAACTCTGCATGCCTGTAGCAAACTTGCACGAAGATTGCAACTTGCTTTGAATGATAATATTGACTTTGAATCTTAGTTTGAGGACTAAATGTATAGTTCTCAGAGAAATCTACAATAGAGAGAATACAACCTAGGTGGAAAACAATTCTTTGAATAACGAAATTGCTTAGATTGCCATCTTGCACCATGACAATGTTGGATATGTGGATATATGATATTGCGAAATTTACTCATGAATTCATTGTAAGGCAATCCACTCTCTTTGAGAATAATTTTTTTGGCCTCAACTCCTGACTTCGTTAAGTATGTCTCATATTCAAATCTCTTCCAAGTAACTTGCATTTCATTATTGTCAACATGTAAAAGATTCTTCAAATCTCCACAATCATTACATACATTTTTTATACACTGAACGTTGAATTCATCCAAATTTTCTAATTTTTCACATAGAAGAGACTTCACAAATTGTGTTGTGCTTCCAGGGATGGCTAAATTTCGATCAATTGTTGCCATAACTTTTCTATATGATTGTAGGTGTAGATCAAATTCAACATGATTTCGACAACAACAAGTTTCACGTACTTTATTTATATGTACAAATGATGGTCGTAGTGTTTCAAACATCCTTTGACAAATCTTCACATTTAAAAATTCTTGTTTAAATGCTTCAAAAAGTTCACTTTGTGTTGTATCTATAAAATGTTTTGGATGAGAAATTTTTGTACCATCATCACCTATTATTTGTATAGTATCCCTTCTATTGGAAGAAACACGAGAGTGGGTGGTCCAATATTCAACAACTTGTTTCTTTACATCTTCTGAAATTCTATCTTTTCGAGGAACCCTACAAATATTTACCCAATTTTTCTCAAATTTTCCATCTATTTCATCTCTCTTTTCAATATATCTTTGAACAGTTCTCCTAGAAACATTTAGTAATTCAGAAATTGCTTGAACTTGTCTTCTATATGATAATTTCTTACTAGAAATTACAGTCATCAACGCTCTACGTGCAACACTTAAATCACTAGACCGACTCTTCTTTTCAATACATTCTAATGCTTCTTGCAGGTTTTCAACAATTGTTTGTTTTAAATCTGATGACTTTTTCCTATTATCAACCCCTAACAACTCCAAAACAGGGGTCATTTCTTTTCGTCTAAATAACTTTGCAATTAACTGTGCTCTTCCAATTAGAGATTTCTCTTCAAAAAATTCATCCCATATTTTTTTAGAGTGTAATTTTAATGTGCTTTCAGATAACATATCTTCAGATGAAATATTATTGAAAAGAGAATCTTCATCCATCTCCATCAAATTTTCCATACCATAGTCCAAAACATTTATATTAGTACTAGGTTCAGTTTGTTCTTGTACCTGTACGTCACCTTGATCATCAATATTTTCCATGGGTTGTTGTTCAGTAGATGTTCCTTCATCCGCTTTTCTCTTTCTTTGTCTTACTCGTGTTCGTTCATACTTCCTCGATCTAGCCCTTGGATTTTCCATCACAAATTACACTCAAATTTGAATGATTGCCTACATAGAAATTTGTACACACATAAGCTTTCCATGAAACATGTACATGTAATATAGCATAAATATTTTAAAAAACTTGTAACTAGATGCAAAACATAAACATAAAATATTTAAACAAAAGTTTTTAATAAACATAAACATGCAAAACATAAAATATTTTTAATTGAATAATGAATATATTTCTACACATATTTCTTTGATGTTAATATTTTAATAAAAAAAAAAGTGAAAACAAACTTCAAATGCATTTTCAATAAAAAACATAATCAATTAAATAAATTAAAGATCAATACACCTTAAAAATATCTCTCCTCTTCTCCAAATGCCTTTTTTTTTGTCGAAATAAGTCTTGTAAATTTTAGAAATGATAAACCTTCCAAAATGTTGAAATAAATCTTCTTTAATCGAAAATAGTCGAGAAAATTTTGAAATATTTGTTATTTTTGAATTTTTTTAATTTGATAAATTTGAAAGAAAATAACTTTATTTTATTTCATTCATTTTCGGCCGAGTAGTTATCGGCCGATAAAGTTTCCATCGATTAATTTTCGGCCGATTCATTCCGGCCGATAGGGTTTCGGCCGAAACTTGATCGGCCGAAAACGTGTCGGCCGAAAACATCTAGTTGGCATCCTACATGGCAGCTTACTCATCATTTTTCAGAATTTTCTGAAACATTCATTTTTGGCAGAGTATTTCTCTAGTCAGATTGATTTTTTTGCAAAAAATAAAAATACCCTTTTGTAGAGCTTGAAGTTTAGAATCCAAATATAGAATTTTTATAATATTTTGATTAGTTTTGATATCTTTTATTTTTAAAATAATGCAAGTAGGTTTTAAAAATAAAAAAAGAGGCTGATTTGATATTAAAAAAATGATAGTAAAGTTTATTAAAATGTTTTAAATATTATATGAGGCATAAGAGGAGAGAGTCTACTTCAAAAGGGTATATTTTGTTTTTTGAAAATGATTGAAAAAATTGAAATTAGTTGACGGCCCGTGAAAACTGTCAAATTCTGACATGTTTGACTTTAAAATGTTATTACGAGAAAAATATACATCAAAATGTGATTTTTTTTTTCCATGCACAGGATATTGAAATTACCTATTTGGAAAAAAAAAAATAGGGAGAAATGAAGTTTTTTTCATTTTATTTCTTGACGGCCCGTGAAGTCACTCTTTTATGAAATTTTCAGCATTCCAAAATTTGTCCTTAAATTGATAAAAACATAATAATTTTTTTTTAAATTTTAAAAATTATAGGAATAAACTACACCAAAAGTTCTACATTTTATTAGTTTACACCATTTTGAAATTCAAAACTTGACTTTTATGAGGAAAGAATTTTTTTTTGAGGGAATTCTTATTTGTGTGACACAGGGTTTGTGCTTTTACCCCTCAATGGTTTGTTCAGCTGCAAGAGGGTTTGCGCTAGGACCCGTGCCAGAAGTTGAGGCACTAGGAGTAGCTTCAGTGGTGCTCAATCTTCTGCTAGCCCTACAAGGTTGAGGAAAAACCCTAGGTCACAAATTTTCTAGTCTAATTTGATCAATTTTTAAGAATTATTCCCAAGTCATGTCAGACACATCATGCAGAGACTTTTCAACTAACAATTTGATCAGATAATAGTGGGAAACAAAATTATCCCTAACTTTTTGGATCTCAGTCACCATAATTGAGAGAAGGTGGTATAGCATGTTTGGCATATTCATTCTTCTCATGTGCCTCATATGAGTTAGAATTTTGAAATGCACAGAGTGTAGATTTGACTGGCGACCTTAGCAGGTAATGTACTTTACAACATGAACAGGTAATTTTTGTAGCTTGTTTGTCCACACTCAATGGAGGGTTACCAAGTTTTGTAAATTTGGCCCTAGCTGACCTAGTGTCTCTGGAAGCAGGGTAATTTTCACCATTGGCAGGAAACCTTGTAACTTTTGTAATTCTTTATTTAGTAGCCAATACTTCCGACCCTTTAACCGTGGCCTTTCCTTTAGACAATGCCTGGGTGAATTCCAATGCAACGTCTTCATCAAAACCAATAAGCTTCAAGAAATAATATAACCAACCATAGTTTCTAAATTCAACCTCTGAAGGTGCATCCTATAGTAATACGTCATGAACTATGGGTTCATTCCTGATTAACCCACCTCCCATTATTTAGTTGTCTGCAATCAAATAATCACTCTACAAATTTTCCCTTCCTACAATCTTCATCTGAAAGCTAAACTTCTCCTTCCTGCAATGCTGCTAAATTTCATCTACCGATGTCTGAATTTTACCTTTTTTGGCTTAAGATTATGGCAAGAGTAATAAAGGGAATAAAGGAGTAATCAATGAAGGCTTATGATCATGAAAAATGGTGGTGATCGATATCACCTCACACATGCGAGTTGTCATCTCACTTAGAATTCAAATCGACTCAATTTAAAATTTGTTGACATGAGCCAACATGGATAGACATGTGGACATAGCATTCACACTCCCCCAACCTAAATTTAAGCATGTGTCCTCACATGTGCGAGAGTTATGAAAATTTGGCAAGGCAATGAATAAGGACATGCTATGGAGAATGTCTATATATCAATTTACAATAACTAAATGAATGTACTAAAAGATAGTTAAGAGATAACAACTTGATGTGCATGTACCTGGATTCTTGGAAGATCTTCTACAAAGATTATGGAGAAAGTATTGGTCCCCTTTTGAGAGGTCAGTTGAGATATTAATGAAAGTGGAGTGGAATGGAGTGAAGTGATGATGGAATGAAGTGAAATTATGGAGGTGTGATAGAAGAGAGAGAAAGGTAGAGATGGATGGGTGGATGGGTGAAGAAGTGATTATGTACCTTAATTAGCCAGAAGGGGGACTCTAGGTCCACATCCTTCGGCTACAGGAAGTTCAGGTGTTGCATGCTAAGTGAATTGCTACGGGAATTCATCCTTGGAAGTTGGCTTGTGATACAATCTGAGGTGATGACCATTGAAAAGCAGCTTAAATTTGAATGGGTCAATAATAGTGAGTCGAACAACACCATTGGGGAATACTTCAGCAACCTCATATGGTCCTAGCCACCTTGTCTACAATTTTCCTACATTATCCTGATACCTTGAATTGTAGAGTAGGGTCCAATCTCCTAGTTGGAATTTCTTGTCCTTAATGAATTTGTCATGCCACTTGATTCTCTCATTTTGCACTACCTCTATACGATGCAATGTTTCCTTCCTCATTTCATCCAATGCATTGAGCTGCATGATTCTATCTCTTTGTGCTTCAGAGATGTCCATCCCCAAGTCCATTATAGTCTTAAGAATTTTATGCTCAAATTCAATGGGCATCATAGTTATCTTTCCATACAACAACTCAAATGGTGTGAATCTTGTAGTTGTTTTCCATGTTTTCCTATAGGCCTAGATAGTTTCTAGCGGACTATTTTCCCAATTCTTCTTATGGATAGCTACCATTTTGGTTAGAATGGCTTCAATTTCCCTATTAGTCACCTCAAATTTTCCATTGGGTTGGGGGTGATAAGGAGTAGACTTCATGTGCCTTATGTTGTACTCATTGACCAGTGCTGCAATAAGGGTTGATGTAAATTGAGCCCCTTGGTCAGTCGCTATCTCTCTTGGAACTCCATACCTTGTGAAAATCTCCTTATAAAAAAATTCAACAACCTTATTATCTATTGCATGCTTCATGGCCTTAAGTTCTACCCACTTAGTTACATAATCAATGCATACTAAGATATAAGGCTTACTATTGGATGGAGGATCAATGGGTCCTAAAAATTCTAATGCCCACTTGCCAAATGGAGTGATTACTACTTGAGGGTAAAGGGGTGTCTCATCAAATTTGGTTGGCCTACCCATCCTTTGGAATCTATCACACTTTCTTGTATATCTCCCTACATCCTTGTCAAGTATTGGCCAGTAATACCCTGTATTCAGAATCTTCATTGATGTCCTCTTGGCTGCAAAATGTCCTCCACATGGTTGGTTGTCGCATGCATGAAAAATATCATATGTATCATCTTCCCTCACACATCTCATGATATGGTCTGGTCCAGTATAAAACAAACATCCTACAATCCATGAAAAAGGAAATTATTTTTCAATGAGCACCCTTCTCTCTTTTAGAGTGAAGTGAGGAGGAACTCTCCCTGTGACCAGATAGTTAGCTATGTCAGCATACTAGGGTTTTTGAACACTGATGGAAAATAAGTGCTCACCAGGGAACGAGTCATCTATGACCTAATTATCCTTTGATATAGTCAGCCGTGAAAGAAAGTTTGCAACAACATTGGTGTTTCCTAGTTTATCTACAATGGTTATATCAAACTCCTACATTAGCAATAGCCATCTTGCTAGCCTACTTGAGATCAAAGATTTATTCATGAGATACCTAATGACTACATGATTTGTGTGCACAAATATTTGGTAACCTGTTATGTAGTGCTTGAATTTATTGAGGACATAGATTACTACCAACATTTTTTTTTTGTCACTGTATAATTGAATTCAGCTCCTTGCAAGTTTTTACTAACAAAATAAATAACACTTTCAATAGCTCCTTTCTATCCTAAGATTGCTCCTATGGCATATTTTGATGCATCTATATGGATGTGGAAAGGAAGCTCCCAATTAGTACCTTTGAGTACAAGATCATGATTCAAAGATGCCTTCAAATCAGAAAATGCATTATCATAGTCTTCAGTCCACTGAAACTCAGCATCTTTAGTGAGAAGAGTATACAATGGTGCTGCTATTTTTCTGAAATCCTTGATGAAACACCTATAGTAGCCTGCATGGCCCATGAAACTCCTAACATCTTTCTGTTTTGTAGGTGTAGGCATATTTTTTATCACCTCAATCTTTGCAGGATCTACTTGAATTCCTTTGTGAGAGATGTAGTGGCCAAGGACTACACCTTGCATTATCATGAAGCACTTTTCACTATTTAGAGATAGATTGTGGTCTTCACATCTCTGTAGGACTCTCCTGTGATTTTCCAATGCTCCATTGAAATCAGTACCATAGGTGGTGAAATCATCCATATAAATTTCCATGCAATCATGAGAAATATCTAATATGCTAATGACTTCCCTCTGAAAGGTTGCAGGTGCATTGCACAATCCAAATGGAAGTAATGAGTAGGAATAGGTTTCCCATGGACAAGTAAATTTAGTCTTCTCTTGGTCCTCTGGTGCAATTTGGATCTGGTTATAACCACCGAATCCATCTAGAAAAGAAAAGTATTATTTTCCTGCAAGTGAATCTAGAACTTGATCTATGAAAGGTAAGGGAAAATGGTCTTTTTTGGTGGCAACATTGAGTTCCTTGTAATCAACACAAACTCACCACTTCCCTTCTTTTTTGGGTGCAATCACCAATGGATACACCCACTGGCTATCTGAGATGGGGTAGATAAATCCTACATCTAGCAATTTTTTTAGTTCTCCTTTTGCAATTTCTCTTAGTATAGGGTTAATTCTTATTTGTGGCTACCTCATGGGTGTACAATCATATTTGATGTAAATTATATGAGTGAAAATCTTAGGGTCCAATCCCTTCATATCATGATAGTCCCACACAAATGCATGCTAGTGGGTCCTTAGTAAGTTTTTCAATGACAAGTATTGTTCTTCACTCAATTTGTTGATGTGTAAGTACTTTCCTTATGTCACTTGAACTTATGTAGTTATCTCTACCATAGCTATTTCACTAATTCTTGGTACCTTAGTTTCATGTTGCATCAATGTGTGAGACATACTCGTTGTTGTAGGAAGTTTTGCTGCAGGAAGAGTGGTTGCAGGAATAATAGGCAAAAGTGTCTTAACTGAAGCAACAAAATGAGAGGATGATGCTTCCTCCACTTCACAATGATTCTAAATTATGTTAGACAATACTTCATCTTCATTTTGAAGCTGCATGAAAGAGCTTCTACCTAACATCATAAGTTGTGCCACAAAATTAACTTCCTTGGCCTCTTCACCAACATGTGGCCATATAGAATTATCCAGATCATGGGATGGCTGAGCAAGATGGTAGAGAACAAAAATTTTGGTGCTCTTTCCATAAAAAATGGTCATGTATCCTATCCTACATCCAATATATGCATCTTTTTTTGCTAACCATGGCCTTCCTAGAATGATAGGGTACCTGCCTAGTGTAGCTTTAGGAGAAAGAATCATGAAATTTGTTGGGTACTCCCATGAGTCCTTAGTTACCATGAGGTCTTCAACTACACCATCAAGTTTAACAATTGAACTATCAGTAGGCTACAGGATAGTAGGAGTATGTCCCATGCTTGCAATATTTAGTTGCTATAGGATATCCTTGGTCATTACATTTATTGTTGCTCCCAAGTCAATCAAAGCATTCTTTATCTGGATCTCATTTATGACAAATCCTACCATAGGACTCCCTAGATTATTATTTTTAGGAACAGTCACTTTCCCAAGCATGATGTCAGCTAGTTGTCCCACCACATGAACCATAGTGGGGTCTTTATTCTTCCTGCCTGGCTTCTTAAGGCATGCTTCCTTAATTTCCTTGGCATAGATTAGAACATCTTTTATGGCCTGAAATAGAGACATCTAAACACATATATGCTTCAACTGATCTAGAATGTCAAAAGTTGTGTCCTCCTTTTCTTCCTTTTCTTTCACAGTTTCCAACCTTTGAGGAAATGGGGGTGTTTGTGTAGTCTGCTTAACTGAAACTAGTTCAGGATTCTTAGGTACACTGGGCTGAATGGGGGTATTAAGAGGCTCCTCTTCTTCCACATGAAGCTCAGTGATAATGGGTGTAGAAGGAGATGGAAAAGTAGTTCCTGAACATTAGTGTATGCCACTTACATTCACAGCATATGTAGGAAATTGATTTGGATCAACAAAGTATACTGGTTGTTGTTGTGGTTTTTTATTTGGATTGGGTGTGGGTTGAGCTAGTAGCTAAGTAGGTTTAGGTGTATTTGAACTTGAGTTAGTAGGAGGAGGAATTATAGTAGGTTGTTGGGGTTGAGAAGGTGGTTGCATGTAAATATTTGGCTAGTTTGGCCATTGCTACCCTCCCCTCCATTGAGATGTTTGCTACCAATTTCCTTAAAATTGCTGCCAATTCCTAACATAGCCATAGTTGGAAGGTCCTCAAAGAGAACAACCCAAACTGTGTAGCAAGAGTAACACAATGAAAGCAACACAGAATATGGAGGAAAATAAAAATTCAAATATTCTCTTTAATAGAATCTCACTTACAAGCATTCGGTAACATCCAGGCTTACAAATTTGACTCACATGCCTGATATAACATGTCCTAATTACAACATTCCAATATGCTCCTATATGCGAGCTGGATATTACAATAGAATCTATATTATTCTTTTGGATCAAATGCCACTTCCCTCCTACTCCTCAAATGATTGATTACAAGCTTTATATCATATCTGCAATTTTGGAAATATCTGTGTCGGCCAAAGATCATCACATTATCCAAGGAAAGAAAATGTAATTTGTGCATGAATAGCTCAGCCTCAAATTTGAATTACTCCATCAACAGGTGCAAAGAATGAAGTGTGGACCTATAAGCAAGGTCGGGGACACTCCATGGAACACTTAGAATCACACCATCAAGAACCGCAAGTCACAGGGATGATCCACAATGATGAAATTAGCCGATAGGCTTGAAAACTATTCCAGTGTCAGTTCAAGAAATTGCTAAGAAATTCTAGAAGTGGTAAATTTCTGGAAAAAGATCCAATCACACTCAAATATTAGAATAAGGAAAATGAACATGTCCACTATGTACATAAAGATCCATAAGGTCTAGTGAGAAAATATAATGAATCCACCAATAGGAACTAAGCAAGAACAAAACAAGAACAAAATTGAAAGAAAAATATTTTTGGTTGATGCAAGATTGCCAAGAACCAAGGATGCTCCTACATTAGACATCCAGGGTTGATAAAATAGTGAATCCCTCACTTTGCTAGGGCTAAAGGAAACCAAAATATTCTACCTCAGCATGAGAAATCCAAGAAGAATCCTCCACTGGTCTATCTTTCCACTTCACAAGATATTCTTTGTAGTGTCTTCCATGAGTCTTCCTCCCATCTTTGACATCCAAATATTCTTCAATCACATCTGATTTCTATTTAGGAAATTGATTCTCAAATTTTGCATCACTATCTTCATTGAAGTTTTCTTCTTGGTACTGATGTAAATCTACAATGTTGAATATAGGCAATATACCCATACCTTCTGGTAGCTCCACTTCGTATGCATTTCCTAAATCAAATTTCTTCAAGATTCTACAAGGTCCAAACTTTCTCATCTTTAGCTTATTGTATGTTCCAATTGGAAATCTCTCCTTCCTCAGATACACCATCACTTCATCTCCAACTTTGAATTATTTATGTCTCCTCTTTTCATCTGCTTTCTCCTTATACTTCTGGTTCATGCCTTCGAATTGTTGTTTCACTTGAGTATGCACTCCCTTCATGTGTTCTACAAACTCTTCTACTTCTGTACTCCTTTTACCTTCCATACTGATGTCTCTCAAATTAGATATACCTCTAGGATGAAATCCTATAACAATTTCAAAGGTGTCTTTCTTGTACTCCTATTTACTAAATTATTGTAAGAAAAATTTTCTTGTGCAAGGACTAAATTCCAACTTCTGGTCTTCTCTCCAACCAAACATCTCAACAAATTCCCTAAACTTCTATTCACTACCTAGGTCTATCCATTTTTGTATGGGTGAAAATTAGAACTGAACTTCAAATTTGTCTTCAACTTCTTCCAAAGTGTTCTCCAAAAGTAACCAACAAACTTTATATCTCTATCTGAAATAATACTCCTAGGTAATCCATGCAATTTGACTACTTCTTTGAAAAAAAGTTTTCTACATGTACTGCATCTGTTGTCTTCTTACAAGGTATGAAATGTGTCATCTTAGAAAATCTATCTACCACCACAAATATAGAATCATTACCTCTTTGTGTCTTCAACAAACCAAGTATGAAATCCATGGTGATATCCTCCCAAGGTCTCTCTGAAACTGTCAAAGGCTTATACAATACAACATTCTGACTACTTCCTTTTGCAACTTGACAAACTCTGTAACTCTGCACAAATCTCCTAACATCCTTATGAATCTACGGCCAAAAGTAATTCTCACTTACCAATGGAAAAACCAACAAAAGTGGTTTACAATTCGAGTGAGGAAGGAAAACTCACAAAAAATGATCCCATGGGAAAAAAATGATTTTAGGGGTTTGTACGAACCTATTGGTTTGAGCGAACCCATTTAATTCTTTCCTGCCCAAAAACCAAACAAAATGCATTATGGATGGGGGATTCGTTCGAACCCCTAGGGGTTCATTTTTACCCCCTTATCCCTCATCCTCCCCCTCAAACTGAAAAAAAAATCTAAATTTTTGCACTTTGTAGCTCGGTTTGAAGATGAAAAATGGCAAAGACTTCACAAACCCAACTGGAATCAGGTAGTCCTTGGAACGAGCTATCCAACGAATATAATTTTAATATGTTTTGGTTTTATTATGTATTTATTTTTTTAGTTTTATTAAACATAGGTTTTTCACTAAAAATCAAGCTCTTTGTTCTGCACATGTGGAAAATAGTAGATTATCAAAAAAATAAATTGATAAATATAAGTGCACTAGATATTGAAGTCCTTGATCCAACAAAAAGAAATTGAATTTTGATACATACAAAAAATGTTACACGTTATACGGTTGGGCTATGTTTGAATTGTAATTGGTTTGACTTTGAAACTTGATTAAAGAAAAAATATTCAATAAAAATCTATCACACCAAGTGGAAGCACTAGATATCGTAGTTACAAATCTAAATTTTAAAGAATTATAATTTTATCCTTCATGGAAAAAAATTTATACGTTATATTGTGAGCGTCACTTTTTAAAAATGTTGTTTTATGAAAAAAACTAGTCTTTGTGGGAGATGGAAAAAGAAGTGTAAACTGATTTCAAAAATTTTGAAAAAAATATATTTAGGATCTATAGACAAAATGCCACAAAACTTTAGTTTGCATCATCTTCAAATTCCTCATGGTTTAGCCACTATAGGTGCCCTATAGTGAATATTTAGTTAAAAAAAATTATTTCAATGTCGAGTTTGGTCAAAAATTGTAAACCACTATTGTGGGATCACCCCAATGCTACTATCTTATCAACTCCAAAGTGTCCTAACATTCCTCTACTATGCTTCTCCTTCACCAAGTTATCCCTCATTGAACTCTGGGGTATACACAACTAATTACCTTTGAACAACATATCCTCCTAAATGAAATAATCCAACCACTGACTTCTATTCTCCAAAACAGGTTCTTTACAAGCTCTCCAAGGTTTTGCAAAATCTGAGTCTTTCTCATACAAGTTCTTCAACTCATCAAATCCTAATACCTCCACTCTCATCTATGTCAGTAAATTCCTTCTCCTACTCAAAGCATCAACAACTCTATTTGATTTCCCACTCCTATGCTTCAAAACAAAAGTATGACTTTGCAAGAATTCTACCCATCTCATGTTTCTTTGATTCCACTTACCTTGACTGTTCAAATATTGCAAATCCTGATGATCTTTATACAACACAAACTCCTTAGGCAACAAATAATGACTCCACTTCTTCAAGGCTTGAACTATAGCATAAAATTCTTGATCATACACCAAATATCTTCTCCTAGAATCATTCAACTTCTCACTAAAATAATCTATAGGTCTTCCCTATTAACTCAACACTGCTCCAATTACATTTCCACTTGCATTACAATCTACTTGAAATCCCTTATTGAAATCTGGTAAAGCCAACATAGGTTGTTCGTTCACTTTCTACTTCAACAACTCAAAATTCTAATCTACTCCAAATGTCCATCTAAAATCCTTCTTATCTCCTCTTATTGTCTATGTCATAGGACTGCAAATAGAACTGAAATTCCTAATGAACTTTCGATAGAAACTAGCCAATCCATGAAATGATATTACCTCTCCAATACTATCTAGTGTAAACCACTCAACAATTTCTCTTAGCTTCTCAGTATCCATCGTCATTCCATCCATAAATATCACAAATCCTAGATATACCAACTCCTCCTTCATGAAACTACACTTCTTAATGTTTATCAACAATTGTTCTTCTCTCAACCTCTCCAAAACTTGTCTTATATGCAACAAACGTTCCTCTCTACTCTTACTGAAAATCAAAATGTCATCCAACTAAACAATCACAAACTTACCCAATAATTTCTTCAATACCTCATTCATCAACCTCATGAAAGTGCTCAATGAATTTTTCAATCCAAAAGGCATCACCAACCACTCATAGAATCCTTCATTTGTCTTGAATGCTATTTTCCACTCATCTCCTTCTTTGATTCTGATATGATGATATCCATTCTTCAAGTCTATCTTTGTAAAATATTTAGCTCCACTCAAACAATCCATTATGTCATCCATCTAGGGCAAAGGAAATATATACATCATCGTGATCTTGTTTATGGCTCTTGAATCTATAAACATCCTCCATTCTCCATCCTTCTTAGGTGCTAGCACAACAGGTACTGCACATGGACTTAAGATTTCTCTGATCAAACCCTTCCTCAACAATTCTTGCACTTGTCTATTCAACTCTTCATTCTCTTCTAGTGTCATTTGGTGTGCAACTTTATTAGGAAAACTAGCTCTAGGAATTAGATCCATGCAATGACTAATACTCCTCATAAGTGGTAATCCATTAGGTACATAATCTAAAATGATCTCATACTCTATTATAAATTCCTTTATCTCTTTCGGTTGTTCTTCTACATGCTTCAAATCTTTAGTTTTCTTAGGAACTAATGCATAAAACACATTCTCGTGTCTCAACCCATCTAGGAATCTCCTTCCATCAACTAAACAAACCCTAGCATTTGTACAAACCTCAACCATAGGAGCATCTTCCAAAGGAAACAAAATTTTCTTCATCCCATTAGCAACAATAGTATATATATTTGTATTTCCATCATGAATAGCCTATCTATCATACTTCCAAGGCCTTCCCAACAAAATATGTCATATATCCATAGGCATGATATCACACAAAACTTCATCATGGTAATTTCCTATCTTCAATTTCACCAAACATTGTTCACTTACCAGTATCTTATGATCATCCTGAATCCAAGCTATCTGATAGGGCTTCGGGTGTTTCAACCTCTCCAACTTCAATTTAGTCACCATCTCTTCAGAAACCAAGTTCTCAAAACTTCCACTATCAACAATCACTTTGAAACATTTAAAATTCACCTTGCATCTTGTCTGAAATAAAATCTTTCTCTACAATGGCTCCTGCTCCTTCTCACTTTGACATAATACTCTCCTATTTACTGGTAACACTTCTCTCTCTTCCAGTTGGTTAGATGACTTGGCATGATCTTCCTTAGCAAAGGTTGTTCTTCTATTTTTCTCTATCTTCTAGCTTTTCTCTCCCTTATTACATTCAAATCATCTATGTCCTTCTCCACCACATTTAAAACAAGTTCCCCTTAATACTCTTTTCTCCTGTCCTCTTTCATCTCTTCTATAACCCTCATTTTGGTAACCACTATAACCTCCTCTTTGGTAAGAGTTTCCATCACCTCTCTGGTATGAATTTTCATCATTACTAACCTCCTTATCCTTGTTCTAATCTAGAAAAGATCCTCTTCCTCCTCTAGTAAAAGTTATTCCCCTTTGAAATCTTCCACCTCTTCCTCTTTGTCTCTACTCATGTCTTTTATTTAGCTTCTCCTCTACTTTTAGGGCACACTGATATGCCTCTTCTACACTCTGTAACTTGATCAAACTGATTTCATCATGTATAGATGACCTTAAACCATTCACATATCTGGCTACTTGCTCAATCTCCTCCAAATTTCCAAATATGATATTCAACTTATAGAACTCCTTAGTATACTCTGTCACACTTGAATCTTTCTACTTCAAATTTTGTAACTTTGGGAACAAATTGATCTAATAGTCTACAGGTATAAACTTTGTCTTCAACTTATTCACCATCTGATACCATGATTTTTTCTTTTCTTTTCCTCTCCTTTTGCTATTTGTTTGAAAATTTTCCCGCCAAAGGGATACATATCCCCTCAACTTTGTACAAGCATATTTCACCTTCTTATCTTCAGTGGTACCTTCAAATTCAAAATATTTTTCCATCTCTATAATCTAATCAAGCAATTCTTTTGAATCCACAACTTACCATTATAATTCAATGGATTGAAATGGGGTTTTGTATTCACTTTGGTTAGGGCTCTTATGAACCTCTCTTCTCGCTAATCTAGGCCAGGATGCTCTTCTCTTCCTATTTCTTTCTATACTTCTACCTCTTCATCACTCACATCATCAACTGGTCAACCTCTCCTTTGGGTCGTTTCAACTACATCTAATCTGGCAGCAATTCCTCTCAACATCTCCATTAAAGTAGGGTCTTCATTTCCATGTGCTCCATTTCCTCTACCATTTATTCTTCCTGCCATCTTTACACAAGTCCTCTGTAGTTGCAAGTCGCATCCTCAATCCACCAGCCCACAAAAAATATTCAACGGGACTTCACAAACTCTGACAATCTCACAAGGAATGAATCTTGCTCTGATACAAATATGACATAGCCATGATAGGAGGGTCCTCAAAGAGAACAACCCAAACCATGCAACAAGAGTAACACAATGAAAGAAACATAGAATATGGAGGAAAATGTAGATACAAATATTCTCATTAATAGAAATATCAGTTACAAGTGATCGGCAACATCCGGGCTTACAAATTTGGCTCACAGTCCTGATATAACATGTCCTAATTACAACATTTCAATATGCTCCTATATGCGAGCTGAATATTACAATTGAATCTATATTATTCTTCTGGATCAAATCCTACTTCCCTCCTACTCCTCAAATGATCAATTACAATCTTTATATCATATCCACGATTTTGGAAACATCTGTGTCGGCCAAAGATCATCACATTATCCAAGGAAATAAAATGTAACATGTGCATGAATAGGTCAGCCTCAAATTTGAATTACTCCATCAACGGGTGCAAAGAATGAAATGTGGACCTATAAGGAAGGTCAAGGACACTCCACATGATACTTAGAATCACACCATCGAGATCCACAAGTCATGGGGATGATCTGCGATGATCAAATTAGCTGATAGGCTTGAAAACTATTTCGATGCCTGTTCAAGAAACTGTCCCAAGGAATTCTAGAAGCGGTATCTTGCTGGAAAAAGATCCAATCATGCTCAAATCTTGGAATAAGGAAAATGAACATGTCCACGATGTACAAAAGTATCTGTAGGGTTTGGTGTGCAAATATAATGAATCCACCAATAGGAACTGAGCAAGAACAGAACAAGAACAAAACTGAAAGAAAAATAATTTTGGTTGATGTAAGATTGGAAAGAACCAAGGATGCTCTTGCATCAATTCCCCTGAGGTTGTTTCCACTAGGGTGGAGAATTTTGGTGATTGGCCCAAGCATTTGGAGGGTTACTCAAAGGTTGTGGTGGATATCCTCCATAATTGGATGGATATGAGGGCTGCCATTGGTTACTAGATGAATAGGAATTGAAATATGGCCCAACAAAAGAGAGTGGGTCTAGTGGCATATCTTATTTTGGATCCCATGGCCTCCTTTTTGAAATGTAGTAGAATTGGTCATCTTTTCCCTGGATTGGCTTGAACTCAGGTGGAATCTGCTTGCTCTCAATATTAGCTATCATCTTCCATCTGCAGTCCTTCTTCTTTTGTCTGCAATGGGGACAATATTTTTCCAATGTTGCCTTTGCCTCCTCTTGTTTATTTTTGGCCTAAAGTCTATCCAACTAAGTAGCTAGATTTTTTATAATGTCTTGCTTGAATTCTGCCAGCAAGTGAGTAATCTCCATTCTTGAAACTCCATTAGTATATGACTTACCCATGGAGGATTGGTAAGCTCTCCCTTTCTTTGAAGCTTCCCTAGAATAGTTTAGACATATCTTCTTGATTTCCTCCCAAGGAACTTGGGTGATATCTCCTCCTCCCATCAAGTCTAAGTCATCACTGCAGCTACCATTAATTCCTCTCAGGAAAAGAAGCTTATGTGATTCTTCATTAAGTGTATGGTGTGGAGATTTCTCTAGACAAAAAAAAAAAGCCTTGCAATGTAATCCTCCAGGCTCTCATCTTCCTTTTGCTACATCCAAAAAATGTCATCTCCTCTCATATCACTACCCCTACAATATTTCTTGTATTTCTCAAGGAACTTTGTCTTCATATTCTCCCAAGTCTCCACAGTATTTCTAGCTAGGCTCATGAACCATCTTAATGCAGCCACTTTCAAGGTGGTAGGGAATAGCTTAAGCCTATGGCAATCGGTGGTATAGTCATAGCTCTTGCAAAGTATGTCAAACTCGAACAAGAAAGTATAAGGATATTTTGTGACAAGTCCATAAAACTTAGGAAGGACTGAAGAAAGGATATTTTTGAGGTTGTCAACTTCATTCTAATGGGAAATGGGGAAAGGAAAAGCTAGTTGGTTAGGTCTATTTCTATTTGCATCACCCTTCCTTTCTTGATGTAGTTCCAAAGAAAAGGGATTCTCAAGCTGATTTTGGTCTTCAGAGGAAATTTGAGAACTAGTTGGATCAGGAAATACATTAGCAAAGGGGTTTGGCTCTTCTTCTTCTTCCTCTCTTAGAATATTCAAATGCTCATCTAGCTAGAATGGATCAGAGTTATTAGGAAGGAATCTCCCATGAGCATCTCTCCTCCTTCCTCTATGCATATGGTATCAACTCACTATCAGCCAGCTCACACAAAAAATTGGAAAAAGAATGGTGGATCATTACTCTCCTAAATGAGGGATATACTAAGAAACAAACTTTCATAAATACTACATCAAGAAAACTATCAATGGCTCCAAAGAACTCCCTAGTTTGACACCATCCCTGGCAATGGTACCAAAAATGTTGGCCTCCTACAATGATCTAACAAATAAGCTCTTACAACTATGATTTAGAGATTGAACATCTAATCTGAATAGCTATTTCAATCATCATGAAGGTGCATTTAACTTTTCAACATAGGGATGTGAACTTTAAGTGGGTCAGGACAGTATGTGGACTAAGGGTCCAAAGTAGCCATATTCATTCTACAACTATAAAAACATAATGTTGAAGGTAAATGGATTAGAAAGAAATAACATAAGTGCTGAGCATAAACCAACAACTATACTAAGTTGAAATGCATGACAGAAATGAGAATTCGAGAAAACAAACAAGAAACTACTATGTCTACTTTAGCTGCAGGAACAATCACATAATAGAATTCTAGTGGCTACAAGAACATTTAGTGCTAGATTTATAACTAACTGCTGAACAAAAAGTAATAACTACACTAAAGGATGGAATGCTCACCAAGTGGGCCCCCATGGATGATTATCCCTTAAGAAAAATGTAAACTCAAGTGCACAAACTTATAAACTCATTTTATTCATTGGAAATCACAGGAACAATAGATCATCATGACTGTATTACTGAAAAACTAAGAATGTGAGTACATCATCAGATTAAGCAACCTCTTTTGAAGGAGAATTTGAGTCTTATTTATAGGGATAAAAGCTACTAACTAATCACCTAGCAAGGTATTCAACTCTAATAGATTACAAGGACGCCACTTTAGGGAGCGCATGAAAGGTCGAGAGGCCATTACGCATGTGTGAAATCTTGTCAAACATGCTTGCCTCAACGCATATTTAGCACAACAGTAATGCCTATATTTGATCAATAGACACTTAAGACCATTTACAAGGTAGTTACAACTTTTATTTGAATGAGGAATCTTCCACCATCGTGAGTCTTCCCTTTGTCGACCTTTGAATGACCATCTTGTTGACTGTTATAGTGAATGACTAGCTGGCAGAATCTCCTTTAATTTTGTAGGCAGATAATTATATTTGCAATACAATATTAGAATGCACAAAAATTGCATATTTGTAACTATCATAAATTATCATTCATTAATCCACATGTAAAATCAACACAAGTAGTTCATATAGCATGCCAATGTCATTAAAGATTGTTAAAATAAGCTTATGCTCAATGTCTATGGTTTTGAGGAAATTTCATAAAAATATCAACATCCAAGCATCAAATTCTATGGCAACTATGAAAAATAGGTAATAATATTCTATCAAAATTGAGTCATAAACTAGACTCATCAGTTATCAGGAGGTACAACTTTGATATGGTTAAGCTGGAAGCCCATCTAGTGGTACAACTTTCCCAATAACCACCTTTGTGTTTGTGAGTGCATACCAATGAGTGTATGTATTTCACCTTTTGGGATTTCTCACCCCACGGACAACCAGAAGTTTTGTGGCCCCAAAGTGAGTGTACTTTTTGGTACTTCTCACTTAGCGAATAGCCAAGAGTTCCATCACACCAGAGTGAGTACATATTTATTTTTCCAAAAAAACAACCTAGATCTAATCCACAACTAGCTAGACAAACAATCGAAGCTTGATCCACCCCTTTCATTTTCATCTTCATCGTTCTTTCCATTGCATGCTTTTATATCTTAATGGTTTGACTTAGGATCTTGGATCCTGGGGGCTTGTGCAACCTCCTTTGATCTTTCTCATTCTTTGTCATCTACATCTGTACACTCATATCTCTCTTGAATGTCTACTTTAGTGTGAGTTTGAAGCAAGTTCATCCTCTCACTAAAGTGGACACTAAATGCACCATAGAAAAATGGACCCTTTGCTTGACATGGGATTAATTCATGATAATTTGGACTTAATGAGGCCTTGATTCAAGTATTTTGAGGCATTTTATGCATCCACGCTAGGTCTTGGACCCTTGCAAATTAAATAAAATGCATTTAATGATGTTTTGTGAAGGTATTGTGAAGTATTGTAACACATTTCTACACTTTTTTTACACTCTTCTCATTATAATTTATCTAAATATTCCATTTTTATTCCTTATCAAGTCCTATTTTGAAGTGTTCTAAAGTCTTGTAACAATATTTCACACTTTTCTAGGCATAATTTCACTATTTACACCTTTCTTATGCTTTATTTGACCCCTTTATTCCCTTATAAGGCTTAATTAAGTGTATTTTTGAATGTAAACCCGACAAACAACATTAAATGTGACTTAGTTCCTATCACCCATGTTCATGTCCTAGGTGGGACCCATTCACCATGGGTGGTAAATGAGTCCCCCTTGACTCCAAATTCAAAAAAAATCAAATTTCCTTTTGGGTTTTTATTCAAAATCACTTGATGTCAGCTTGTGATGAGGTATAAATGGGTTACTAAGGCACACATGTGTATAAATAAGTTTTTTTCTCCTCATTTTACATCTCTCCTCATTCAACTAACCATTCTTCATCATTCATCCATCATTATTCCATCTCAAGTCAAGCAACATAGGGTTTTAACATTACAAGTCATTCAAGATCAATTTTCAAACATTCAAGGGAAAATCCTTCATGTTTTGTTGTAGAATTTCAAGATAAAACATCATGGCAAGGTAATCAACTCCATTATTACATGTTTCATTCCATTCTTTCATCATTTTGGTTTAATTTCCTAAAAGGGGTTTAACCATGGCAAACACCCATGCCCTAACATCCAACTTTTCTCTCTTTTTTCTTATGTGTTTTGTATATTTAGGACTCTTTGAAGCTTGTAAATCATTGAAAATCAAGTTTCAAGGTTGCTAAAGTCTTCTCCTGATTCAACAAGTCAAAATATCAACAAAAACTCATTTTTAGACCCATAAATTAGAGTTTCAAAAGTAGACACATGTAGGAAGTCAAAGTGAAGATTGGAAGCTTCAAATTCCACTCTTGAAAATTCAAAAATTCAAAAGTGGACTCATTCACCATTGGTGGAAAATGAGTTCCACTTCAAGGTTAGTTTTGTTTTTTTTGCAGTTTTAGATACCCTTTTATCTAAAATGGGTTCTGGCTCAATTTTGCAAAACTGGGACTGATTCGTCTAGAATGGTGAATGAGTCCCACCAAGCCTAAAAATCAACATCAATAGAATTTCTAAAGCAATTTCTAGTTTCCATCAAGTTTTCAAGTGAATACTTCAAGTTTCATTCATTTCTATTAAGTTTTGCATTCATTTCTAGGTGTTTTTGCATTACACAATGTGTTTTCATACATCACTTGTTTCCTAGGTTTTGCATAGTTAATCAATCAATTTCATCACTGAGTTGCATTTAGATCATCTCACTTAGCCTAAATGACATCATACATTACATAATTTGAGTGAACCTAGTTAGCATTTTTGGCCTACCTCTCTCCTTTTAGATGAAAAACCCTAGAAGAGCTAGAGAGCCTTGGGGTACCAAAAATCTATGGTTCAATTATATTTTTAAAACTTTAGGAATTTTGCAAATTTCAATTTCACTTGTAAATCAAATAGGGAAAATTCACTATGGGAAAATCGAGACACCTGGAGCTACAAAAATTTGTGTAGGGACATTATCAACTATTTAGAGAAAACCCATTTTCTCAAAACTTGCATTTATGAGAGATTTCTAGGACCTCCTTTGTAAACTGGGTTGTGGAATGCCTTTGCCATGACTGAAATGCATTAAAATAATACATCATATGACCTATGTTTTTGATGAAAATGAATCTAGAGAGGTTTTAGACCGAAATGAGAAATGGGTTTCCCTTACAATTACAAAATTTGAAACTTTTACAGAACACCAATTTTGATCCAATTGCAGTAAAAAAGCAATTAAATGACCCATCAAAACTCATCCTAGGGTCCTGAAACTAAGCGTGTGTGTAGAAATTTGAACCAAAAATTTAGTGCAACAAATTTCTCAAAAAAAATCATCCCGAGGTGCAAGATATTAACATCCAAAGTGGCTTAGTCAGACTTTCCTACAACTACACCTGTCAAAAATAATTTAGGTCCATTGATTATGTGTGCAAGAAGGCTTTCCTCCAATCCATATTCTTCACAAGATTTTAAGGTTCAAATTTGACCTCCTTGAAACATTCTGGAAATGCAAATGTGAAAATAGAACAAACTGCATTTTCTTTTGATCATGAAAAAATATGAAATCTGATCCTGAGACTCTAAAGCTGGACCATGGAGCATATGAATATGAGGGGAATTCAGAACACCAATCCATTTATCATGACAGCCATCCATCTGTGAGATATCAATCTGAATAGGAGGCCACTTCGTAGGCCTTAGAATTTGCAAACAACAAAAGAATCCTAAAACCCTCAAGCTTTGCTTTTCAAAATCCTATCAAAGCTCATCATTGGAAGATGAAATTTAACATAGATTTTGACATATGAAAAATGAATACACTTACCAAGGGATTTGACATGAAAATCAACTAGCTCTAAATTATGATCCTCCAAAGTAGGTCACTGGGGCAGATTTTTCAAGGGCACTTTTGAGTGTGCAAATCAACTTTTTTCAACATGGGCACTCAAAAATTGAAACTTTTGAAGGTTCCATTAGTGGCTATGACTAGGGATGGATTCCCCTTGTGGGCATGGAAAGATTACAAATCTCCGGGGAGTAGACCAAATGTCAAAATCATTGGGTGATAGAGTCTTTATTCATTTTTTTTTTAACCTCACTTGGTGGCCCCAAGCCACCAAATGAAAAAGGAAAGTTAATTCTTACCCCTATCAAACACCAATGTATTAAAATATTTGATCCAACTTAATCTGTACTTGCCTCTATCACACCACAATAAAATGAATAACTTCTTTTTTGTAGAAACAAGTGTCAGGTTTCCTTTGAACAAGTGAGAACTTGGTCCTTGTTTAGCTTTACTGTCACATGGAAGAAAAATCACATAAGCCACATCGCAACCACTCATTTCATTCTCTAATTCTATGGAAAGTGACAAAATATGAGGGCAATGATGAATGCAATATGAAGATATAATCTTATCACACTAACCCACTCCTAATGATCAAGCTCAGAAAAGCAATCATGCCTTAGGAATAGTGTGCAATCCTCATTTGTGTTAAGCAAATAATGCTCACACATTTGTAACTCATCCAACTGAATTGCATCACATGTGATTTTTTCATCATCCCAACAACACTGTCCCATCATGTTATCATATGCCTCAAGGTTCTGAAAATAAGACTTATCAACATCCACATGTCCATTATCCACATTCAAATCATAGCATTCAGAGAATGCATCAACATCCCAAACAAATTTCTTCACTTCATGTTCATGGACAAGATTATCAACATTAATCATGCCATCACACAAGAAAGCTTCAAGTGCTTGTTCATATGACTCAGAATCTATTTTTGCAATAAATTCCTCATAATGAGTGTTCAAAACATATTCATCAATGTAAGAAGTATCAAAATAAAAATCACCTCCTACTACCTCAAGATGAAAATTTGAAGCACATTGCTCATGAGAAGGACTGTGAGTTGCAGATCCAAAAAAAAGGTCCTCATATGCATCCATATGATTGAAACAGTCACATTCTTCAAGTGCAAACTCATCACAAAAACTATCATTAGTTGTACCAATGTTTATCTCTACACTTTCACTTTCATGTACAACTATAACAATGTTATCATCATGCAAACACTTAGTGATAACTTCAAAGCTAGCAAAATAAGTAGAAGGTAAAACATCAAACAAAATAGGAGTTTCTTGTTCATCATTGTGGACATTGAAAAAGTAACCCTTCTACTTTTTCTATCTCATTTGGGCCCTCCATGTGATCTTCACTTAGTTGTTCCTTGATTTAATGTTGTAATGTGGACAACACATTCACATTAGGTCTTGGGCCCTTGCAAATTAAAAGAATTCAAGTGGTGTATCACTTAAGTGTTGTACAGTGTTGTAACACATTTTCACACTTTTGTAGGACCTTTTTAATATATTTCACCTAAGTAACCTCTTTTTATCACTTACCAAGTCTTCTTTCAAAGTGTGGCAAAAGTTGTAACAAACTTTCACACTTTTCTAGGCTTGTCATCAATAATTTGACCCTTTATTATGTTTAAATATCCCTTTTATACACTTACACGCCTTACTTAAGTGTATTTTTGAGAATAATCTCGTTAAACATCATTTAATACACTTTAATTCCTAACACCCACTTAAAATGCCTAAGTGGGACCAATTCGCCACTAGGGACGACCTAGTCCCATTTGGCTCAATAATCAAAATTATTTTAAAATTCTAGGAGGATATTATTTTCTAAGCCTTGAGGTCAGCCTGTGATGTGGTATTTTTAGCAAATTTCATATAATCATGTATAAATATAGGGTTTTCCTCTCATTTTCATCCTCCTAAAATCTCCTTAGTCTCATAAGCTCTCCTAATCAAGCAATCAAGTGATTTTGTGTTCAAGCATTTTGTCTACAAGAGTATTCAAGCACTTTGGAGCCATTACTTGCATATCTTTAGATTTCCATTTCAAGGGTTTTGTGAGTTGCAGTATTGCATGTATTTCATTCATCATTCTCTTTTCATTTCATTTCATTTTCAGGTGTTTAATTACCAAACAAGGGTTTGACCAAGGAAAACCCCTATTCACTAACCCTTAACATTTCCCCCCCTCTTTGTATGTGTTTTATAGGTATTGTATGCAAATTTATCAAAGAGAAAGGTGTGAAAAATTTTCAACAATTCATCAAAGTCATTCAAATTCAACAAAAACCTAAAAGAAGCTTCAAGAACACCTATAGGTCAAATTCTATAGATTTGAATCTAGAAACCTATCAGGAATTGAAGTGCAGACTAGGAGCTACAGATTGCATCTTTGAATTTCCCAAAATATGAAGATTGACTAAGTCACCATCAGTGAGGAATTAGTCCCACTACCAAGCCTGAAAAGTGTTTTCTATAGTTTTGGATACCCTTTTGGTTGAAAATTGTTCCGATGGAATTTCCCTAAAATAGGATTGTTGCCCATCTTGGCATAAGTGTCCCAATAGGCTTCAACAGTCAATTTTTTCAAGCTTCTAGGGCTCCTCTCCATCACTTCCCATTTTTTAGGTATAACTCTCTAGTCTCATTAATTTTTTTTATAGTTTATTTTCATTTCTAGGTCATTTTGCATATCCTATTATTTTTTCAAACATCCTGCATTTCCATAGTTTTGTATATATAATTTATCTTCCTTATCAACTTCTAGCCTTAGGAACAATCTCCTTTGACAAATTCCAATATCTATTGCATTGAAATCTCATAAAATTGTTCTTGAATGTGAGCATTGTTAAATTGGATTCCTCTTCCTTCATTCCCCTTTTAGGTGTGGATAAGAGAAGTTGTGCATCCCATTTTTCTTTGCTCACATTTTGGTGAACCATCCATGAACCCAACTTTAGAACATCATATTTTTTATTTTAAGTGCATTTACATCCTAGGAATAGCCTACATTAACATTGCATTGCATTTTTCATTGTTTAATTTGCATCCTAGGGTTCTTAAATTGGAATTAGCGAAAAGCTCATTTAGCTTGCATTTTTGCATTGAAAATCAATAAAATTCTACATATTCATATTATATATGCATCTGAAAACCTAAAAATCATAAAAATCCATTAAAAAAATAGAAAATTTTCAAAAACATCACTCCCTGGACTCATTCACCACCTTGGACAACTTAGTCCAGTTGCAAATTCTTCACTACATTTTTTGGCATGTAATCTATAATTTCTAAGTTTTTTTTTGTTGTTTCTACATTTTCTCATCTATTTAACTAAACTAATTTATAGAAAACTATTGTTCTATGTTTGATACTAGTTGAATAAATCACTGAGGGTGATGATCTTTAAGGGAGAGGAGGTGTCACACCCCATTGTTGGACTAATTTAAATTGTTATGTTTTAACTAAGAATTTTTTATGCATTTACAATTATGTTATCAAAACTATGATTTGTGGATATTCACTCTAAGATTGTTTTGTTTTACTATGATGTGTTGAAAGAAAATATTAGTTAGATATTGATTTAAAATATATAAATGTTAATTTATTATCTTTATGATGATTTTTAGTGAATGATTTATATTGTGTTATGATACTATGGTCAATGGACTAACTACTTGTTGGGTAAATGAAGTGGATGTAGGAAACTAGTTCCTCATCCTAGACGAGGGAGGGCATCATCATAGAGAGGGAAGTAGATCAAGGAGAATGGTCAATGCATTATGACTCTAAAAACTCACACACACATAGTGCATTGTTTCTTGTTACATATATTATTTCAATGGTTTCCTTGAGTCATAAGTGATGTTACACTATATTGTAACATCATATTGGTTTTACTATATATAGTTGTTCTCTATCTATTTTTTTCATGTTAACTTGGTAGTTGATATCAACTTCATTTCCTATGTACTTTCTTGTAATGTTGCTCTTAACTCTATAGGATTTCATCAAGAAAAAATGCCTAATTATTCATTTAAAAAAAATGTTAAACAAAAATATGCGTGTATAATATATATATAGGAAAATGCCTTATATATATATCTTAAGTTGTGATTATTCATGAAATTATATATAATTATGTGCCTCTATATAAATATGTATGTATATATAATAAATATATATATACATATATATTTATACCTTAATAATTATAAATATAGAGATATATGTATATAGAAATATATATATATATAGATATTTATATCTATATAAAAATATATATAGATACCTCCATAAATATTAATATTATTATTAAATTTGGAGCTTGTCGAGAAGTAAAGCTTCACTTAGTGGAGAGTAAATATAGCATTAAATTCATTTAATTCGTGTGTCATGAAGTAAAGAGTCTTAAAGACTCCAACGAAGAATGCAAAGTGGAAGTGGTGGTAACATGGAGAAAATTCAAGAGAAACCTAAGGTTTTCTCGATGGCATAAAGAAATCAAGGACAAAAAAAAGTGAAGGGTCACGGAAAAAAAGAGAGGGAGATTTGTAATTTTCCTAAAGAATTATTACAAAAAAATGGTATGTTGTTTTCTTAATCCATGGTTTTCTATAACTATGTAAAAATAATGGAAATTTGAAAAAATTATAGTTTTCAAAATTATTAAAAGGATATTGAAAATATTTATTATTGCATAGTAATATAGGTTGATGTTACTAGATGTAGTATGTGTTTTAAGGAGTTTTTTTCTTATAGGCTGAAATTTCAAGACTATATTTGGTATATGATGCCAAATGTGAAGGACTATGAGTATTCTTTTAAAATTCATGGAAATTCTAATAAACATACTTTACTTTTGGAAAAAAATAAGTTACCTAGTTTGGGGTCATGTCGAATGGTTTCTCTTTATGAGTAAATATATTCATCTTGTCCATTGAAGGATTGTGATAACCACATAAGGGTCAATGCAAGATCATAGGGGTCCAAACTAGGCCTTTAAGTGGCAATAAAATTTCAAAAAAACAAAATTAGGCAACTTGACATAAAAATTCGAATAGGTTATTAACATAATTTGAAAAAAATGTAAGAATGGAATTTGTAGAAAATTGAATGTAGTTTCTAAGATACTAGTCCTTTTTGGAAAAAAGTAAATCTATTTGGTGAAAATTTAAAATTTCAATGCAGTAGTACTAAATTTTCAAGAAAAATAAAAAGTAAGCATATGTTTGACCAACCTAATTACAAGAAAAAAATAAATATATATATATATATATTAAACTTTTAATTTAAGTAGAGGACACATACCTAGATGTGCTACAAAATTTTTGTAATTTTTTGCAAGTAAATAATTAGTTATGAATTTTTTATTATAATTTTGTTAAAAATATTAAAACTTGTTTGTCTAACCACCATAACTTGGTCAAAAATTTATGAAATTCATTTTTTTAATCTTATAATATGGGAAGCATATAATGTGTCACATCTTTTGGATTTGGAAAATGTGAAATCATTTGAGAATTATAGATATTTTCAATCAACCTATCAATTAGGACTTTAGTCATAATACATGTAGAAAATCAATAATAATTATCTATTAAATTTAAAATAAGACATATCATATATAGGTGGAAAGCTGCAAATTTACATAATAAACCCTTTTCGTTTCATCAAATTTGGACAAAAAATTCATTAGCCACTTTTTTGTCATATTGCCACTTTTTGGACCCTTATGATCCTGTACTCACCCACAATGGTATCTTTATTATTCAATGTCAATATATATTGTTGGGAAAATATGTCTCAACCTTGTAAATACATAGGGTGTTATTGATACACTAGTGCAAGGGGGTGTAGGGGAGTACCCCCCCTATGAGAGTCTAGGGGCTCATCCCCCTGGGGGGTCGGAGGGTTGTGCACCCTTACGATGGTTTGAAGTAGCACCTCAAAAGCCATATATTTATGAATATTTTGTTATTGTAAATCTAGAGCATCCATCATTAGGTTTCATATCTAATGGTCAATATTTTGTTGGCTTGAATTTCCCTAGAAGGAAACCCTATTTTATGAGGGTGTTGTATTATGATTGTGCAGTGTGATGTATTCTGAGAGTCTAATAGCGGTTGTCTCACCTCTGGATCTCTGGTTGGTGATACTCATGTGAGAAGATTTCTCTACGAGTATATTGTAATCTTTGTGATTTTTGAATAATATATTGGGTGGATTTTGGAGTGTGGGGTTTTTCTCCTAAAAGGGTTTTCCCCACGTAAGCATTATGTTGTGGTATGCATAATATTTATGTTTAAGTTTTTGTAACTATTAAAGATCTGTGAAAAAATTACATTTTCCTCCTCTCAAGATTAGTGTAGGAATTTGTTTTGCTACCTTAGCTTCCTTACATATATCAAATAGTAGAGAAAGGATTGTTCCTACTTTCTAACAGCTTGGGACCCTTGACCTTGTTTTGGTCTCCAATGTTTGGGAGCAATTGTTGAAGGTTATGAATTTTTCAAATGTTTAAACCTATCATTATTACACTCTATTTTCTCTTAAAAAGGGTAAATAAGGTTTTATTAAGTCTAGGCCAGTTGTGTAGTTATTTGACCTCTATTATGAGGTTTGAGATTATTGTGAATATTGTTAAGAGTATTTGACCTTGATAGGTTTGTAATTAATATGAATTATGTTTAGTGTATTTGACCTTTGTTAGCTTTGATATTATTATGAATATTGTTTAAGTGTATTTGAGCTCAATAGGGGTTATCCCATGATACTAGTTTACAATTTTTGGCCAAAATGGACATTGAACAGATTTTTCCTAACTAAATCTTCACTTTTGGGCACCTATAGCGGCTAAACTATGAGGAATTTGAAGATGATGGAAACTAGTGATTTGTGAAATTTTTTCTATAGATTCTAAATATGTTTTTTTCAAAAAATTTGGAATCAGATTGGACTTCTTTTCCATCTCCTTCGAAAACTAGTTTTTATCAGTAAACACCATTTTTAAGGAGTGATGCTCACCATATACAACATAACTTTTTTTCTATGAAGGATAAAATTCTATTTTTTAAAATTTAGATTTGTAACTACAATATATAACCAGTTCATTTGGTTTCATAGTTTTTTATTGAATATATTTTCCTTAATCAAGTTTCAAAGTCAAACCAATTACAATTCAAACATAGGCAGACTGTATACAACATAACTTTTTTTGTTATGTATCAAAATTCAAAAAAAAATTATGATCAAGGACATCAATACCTAGCCTAAACATATTTTCCAGAATTTTATTTTGATAATCTACTATTTTTCCACATGTGTAGAATAGAGAGCTTGATTTTTGGTGAAAAACCTATGTTTAATCAAACTAAAAAAACAAATACATAATAAAACAAAAAAATATTAATATTATATTTGATGGATAGCTCGTTTTGAGGAATACCATCATCCAGTTGGGTGTATGAAGTCTCCTCCATTTTCATCCTGAACTCAAGCTTCGAAGTGAAAAATTATGCAAAAATTTGGTGCCAGAGGGGGAGAAGGGGGGAAAAGGAGGGTTCGAATGAACCCAGGTTCGAGTGAGGCCCCCTTGGAGGTTTGCTAGAACCAAGGTTTGAATGAACCTAGGTTTGAGTGAACCCCCTCTTGTAGTCAATTTTCCATTATCTTTTTCATTAAAAAAATGAAAAAAAGTGATCCCATCATTTAATATGGTTCACTCAAACCAGGGTCCATTCAAACCCCTTTTGGGTCCACTCAAACACCCTAGTTCATGTGAACCCCTAAAAAGAAAAAAGAAATTTTATAGGAGCATTTTTGCAATTTTACTTCCTCACTGGAATTGTAAACCAATTTTGTGGGTTTACCATAGGTCTGTGATTAATATGATTTTTTTTTAGTGTATTTGACGTTTGTTAGATCTAAGATTATTGTGAATATTGTTAAGTGTATTTGACCTTGATAGATGTGTGATTAATATGAATTTTGTTCAACCTGTTTGACCTTTATTAGGTATGAGATTACTGTGAATAGTATTAACTGTATTTGTTCTTGATAGGTGTGTGATTAACATGAATTATGTTTAGTGAATTTGATGTTTGTTAGGTCTGATATTACTATGAATATTGTTAAGTGTTTGTGGCCTTTGTTAGGTTTGTTGTTATCATGGACACCTATTAGTATTTTTTACCATTAGAAATTTGGTGAATATTATGATCATTTGTAGAAATGCTTGAACTTATTTATGCCAAAGGCTAGAGGAATACTACACTTATCTTATGGTAGAAAAAGGTATATATTGTATATAAAACATCTTCATATTGTTATAATTTTATGTTGATGGAAAAGATATAAATAAAAGTATATATATATGTGTGTGTGTGTGTACATGACATATACATATGTATAGATATATATACATATAGTTATTTATTATGTTGTTACACTAGTAAGAATGTAAATTGTATAAATACATATATACTTATTTAGGTATAAATGAAGAGATAACATTCATATATACAACTATAAATATATATGTATAAGTTTGATCATATATATATGTAGTGTCAAAAAATGTCGTCCATGAAATTTTCACACTTGTTTGGGTCCTTCTTGTTAAATCAATCTTAATGATGTCTTGATTTAGTGTTGTAATATGTTTAACACATTCGCATTAGGTCTTGGGCCCTTGTAAACTAAATGGACTTGATGGTACCTTATTTTGGGTGTTGTAAAGTGTTGTACCACACTTTCACACTAATCTATGGTTTTCATTATTAATTGGGCTTCTTTATGCTTTAATTGGCCTTATTTTGTGTCCAAAAGCCTTGATTTATGCATCTTTCTGAGGATAATCTCGACATAAACCAACATCTAATAATTATTCATGTATTTTTAGGTTGTGGCCTAAATTTAGTGATCTGGGACTCATACACTACCTTGGTCATATGAGTCCCACCTAGGTTTTGAGGCCCTGGTCTTGATTTCACATGAATCTAAGCATTCTTGAAAAATGTATCCCATAGTTAAGCCTAATGGGACTCATACACCACTTCTAGCATATGAGTCTCATGTGCCTCAAAATTAAATTAAATTCAAATTATTGCCAGGATTTTATTCTCCTAGATCTGATGTCGGCTTGTAGTGTTGTAATTTTGAGAAATTTGGCATAAAAAAGTATAAATACAAGGTTATTTCACTCATTTTCTCCTAAGCTTTCAAGTGTTCATGCATTATAGAAAATTTATGATCAAGAGAGAATTGAAGAGTCTAAAAGAGAATTCAAGATCCTTCAAGAGTTGTTTATTAAATGTTTTAGAGCAGTATTCAAGTATCAAGCATCATGTCAAATTCATCATGCATCATGTTTTTTTTTTAGCTAACAATTGTGATGTAGGGTTTCAAGATTTAAGAAAGCATTAAATTCAAGATCTATCACATTCAAGCAAGAGTCAAGATCTACATCCATCAAAACCATTTTATAAATGTTTGCAGCACTTTATTGATAGGGTTTGGTGAGTTGCAACATTAAATTTTGTTCATTCATCATTCCTCATTTTCATTTCATTTCATTACAATTTTTTATTACCAAAACGGGGTTTGACCAAGGAAAAACCCTTTCTACTAACAAAACAACATTTTTCCCTCTCTTTTGTGTGTGATTTACAGATCTAGGTTGAAGGCATATTGAAGATCAAGTTTGGAGAAAGTTGTCAAAGTTTTCACCTTGTTTAGGAGGTCATTGGAAGACTTCTATAGTGCAGAATTTGACAATCTATACCTAAAAATCAAATTGAGAATATTAAGCAAAGGTTGAAGAGCTGATTCAAATCTCAATTCTTTGAAAAGGATAAACTAGACTAATACGCCACTTCTGGCATATAAGTCCTAGTACATTGAAGTTTACATATTTTAGTAGTTTCAGACATATCTTTTCCAAATTCCTATTTAGACCCATGAATAACCCTAATTGGGACTCATATGCCCCTCTGGGAAATTTAGTCCCATTTCAGATTTTAGACTACATTTTATAGCATTAAATTCTATATTTTTGTGTTTCAGTTTGTTGTTGTTAGTTTTTTGTTTTAGTTACAAGAGCTTTTGTTATAATCATTTAGTTGCATTTAGCTTAGCTTCATTACATCTTGAATTTCATTAATATTTCCTTGTATGAGCTTTTCTACTTGGTGTCCTATTGCTAATACTATAGTGAGACAAATTTTGAGACTCATGCCATCCCCCAATACCACAATTGTCATGGATTTTGGTTTATCTAGCTCTTTCACTAGTAGTGTTGACACTAGTTCACTAGGTAAGGACCATACCCTTAACAACTCTTTTCCTTCAAGTAGTGTGATGCATTTTGAAATGATGGTTGCTAGTATTCTACAAGAAAACATAATCCAAATTCATGAAGACTTAGCAAACCTACAAAATCAAATAAGTACTAAAAAAAATTGACCACTATTATCCCTAGCATAGATAACATACATCACATGATTGAAAGTGAAGAAGGAGTTCAAAGTTTGGAGATAACCTACAAAATCAAATAAGCACTAAAATTTTTTTGCACCACATCTTACCTCAACCACTAGTTTTCCTTTACCTTCAAACAATGTCACAAGCCAAGGAGGAACTCAAATTCCTCCTCCCACAACCATTGCCTCTATTCCTACCTATACCAACCCTCAAGTTACAACAATAATGCAACCTACTAGTATCGTGATTCCTCCCTTGGATATTTCCGCTAGCATCCCTAGTACCTTTTTGGCATCACATGTTATATCTCCTATCACTTTACCTCCTATAAGCATTCAACTCACTTGTCCCTCGAACACATACACACCTCTTCCTTATTCACCTCCATCTCAACATACAAATAATTATCCTCTCATAAACCAAATTTTACAAACCATTTTATCCCTTCAAAATCAAGTTTCCACCATAAACAAAAATCAAAATGGCCAACCCACATATTATGTCAAAAGCAATCCCTTGTCCTTGGAGATATTGAGAACACCCATACCAAAAGGTATAGAGGTGCCTAGATTTGAGAAATATGGGGGGAAAGGAGACCCTTCTAACCATGTTTCCACTTATATCACCTTATGTAGTGACTTTATTCTTGAAGATAAGCTCTTGGCTAAGCTTTTCCCTATATCCTTAAAGGGTAGTACCTTAGAATGGTTCTCCTCATTACTGAATAACTCAATTTGTTCATTCAATGAAAATTTTAACGCATTTATAAACCATTTCCAAGTGCATATGACTCATAAAATGACATTAGTTGATTTGATGAGATGTAAACAAAAAGAAGATGAAAAGATTACTGATTTTGTTTCACGCTATCAATTAGTTTACTCCCAAATTGATGTAAATATTCTTGACCCTCACCTTCAAAGGATGTTCATTGATAATTTGAAAAGTAAGATACAAGATAAGCTTACCATGATGAAGTTCCCCTCCTTTGTGCACTTGTGTACTTTCCTTTGTGATTATTAGAATTTGATTAGTAGTCGTGAAACAAAACCCACCTCTAGCCATCCTAAGAAGTTTGAATCCACGAACCAAAAAAATTATCAACCTTTTAAAAATAAGAATAAAGGCTTCCTTCAACTAAATCCCCCTCAACAAAAAAATCAACATGTTGACACCCAAGTGGCTACTATAAGGAAGACAACTCCTTTCGCATTTGGGGATCTAGCTAGACAATTCACTCCCTTACCCGATACCCTCCACAACACAATGTCACAACTTTTAGAATATAGTATGATCACCTTGCCTTCCATTAAGACTCCTAATTCTAATAAGCATCTACCCCTGAACTTTAGATTGAATTCTTATTTCCATTATCTACCCCTAAAATTTCTAAAATTATCTTATGAATTAACTCATGATGGTTGATTCAACTCTACATATCCTATTCTATCTCATTCATCTTTCTAAATATAAAATATTATTTTTGTTTTTTAGATTTATATTCTTAAGTTCTATTAAGTTCTATTATAGATTTTTTTATATTTTCAACCATTTCTAAAATCTTTTTTTGTTTTTTATTTTTTCTAATTTTGTTTTTGTTTTTTTTTTCTATATATTTACACAAACAAAATGAGTGCTTTCATCTCCACCTGTAGAATGTCTATCGGCATAATTATTAAACTTGTTATAAACATATTTAAAATAATAAATCTAAATCTATAATATGAAATTTGATTTAATATATATAAAATAAAATATGCTTTACCACTGTTTACGTTGAGAGGCACTCTACAATCTTCGTGTAAATATATAGCAAAAAAAAAATGGAAAAAAAAACCAAAAGAAATTAAAATTGTTCTCACAAAAACTACAAACCAAATAAATTGGAATAAATTAAAAAAAACCAAAAATAAATTGGACAAAATAAAATAAAACCAAAAACAAATTGGAAATTGTTAGAAGGAGAAAAAGTTGGAGGAAATCATGAAACTATAGAAAAAATAATTGGAAAAATTAAAAATTAAAAACCAAAAAAAATTGCAAAGGAAAGAAAATGAGAAAATCAAAGAGACTATGGAAAAAAAGATATCCCTTAGTATACTTTTTTAATTATAAATATACTATTATAAAACCTATAAATGTGTTTATTTAAATAGACGTACATAACATAATAAATCTAAATCTATAAAATTATATATATATAAAATAAAATACTAAGTAAAAATAAAATATATAAAGTTACTTTTACTTTTCCACTTTTTAAATAAAAACAAATAGTTTAAAAAAACAAATAATCAAGAAAAGAAAGTGAACTTGACTTTTTTAATAAATTATAATAGAAATATATGTTACCACTTTTAAACAAGAGACGCATTGCATCTCATTTCTGCCGGTAACATATGTAACATGTTGTTTGTTTAAGAAAGATTTAAAGTAGTAGTCATCTTTGCATGTAATAATAATTAGATATGCATATAAATGCATATAATTTTAAGTAATATACAAAATGTCTATGGTAGACCACTTTGGTCTATACATTGCAATTGTTATTAGATAATAGTAAATGTGATTAATAGTAAATGTGTATCACTAATGCTTTGTAGTTGTTCATTTTCAAATTCTCATTTTGTTCTTGATTATAGAAGATGAACACATTCTAAGAAGACTATTTTTAGATGGCCTTCTAGAAGGTCTATTGTTAGGTTGTTAAATGTCATTAGATTGCCTGAATTCAGATTTAATATGAATGGATTAAATTTGGTAATAAGTTTGCTTTGCATACAGCCAATCTATTCATAAGATAGAAGTTGTATTTAGATTTTTATTTATTTTTCAGGCAATAATTTTTTAAACATTATAAATAAGTCCTCTTGGCATTTGTGGATCCAAAATCTACTAATTCAATAGAAATTGATTATGTCTATTTTGTTGCCCAATTGTTGTTGAAATTTTCTCTATGTTATTTGCTTATAGGAATTGAATATTGTTTAACATTTACTGAAATTTGTCGAGTTAGTCATTGTAGCTTTGGATGCAATCACTATGTTTACCTTATAACATGTGTATGTTTTTTGAGTTAAATTAAATTGTGATAACATGTGTATGTTTTTTAAGATAAATTAAATTTTGTTTATCGAATTTTCAAACACTATATTGCAAGTTTACTCGAAGTTGGAGGATCACCTAGATGCAGTGAGTGCTAAGCAACCCATTCATACCCATGAAAGATTAGTTTTTGTGAACCATTAATGATATATGGGTCAATAAGATTGCTTCAAAAGCTATGCAATTGAGTTTATGATAAAATGTCACATAATTTTACATACTCAAGAAAACATCACATTGTTGAAAGTGAATGAGATAAGGAGTTCTCTAATGAATGATTTATAGGGCACAAAATTTGTTGAAAGTTTCATAAATAGGGTAGCCACCCCATTTTGTTTGATCTTGGGGGAAACTATATGGTTAAGCATGCTTGAGTTAGAGTAATATCAAGATGGGTAACCTACTCAAAATTCTTAACACTTCACCTTTTTGAATATTATCTAAATGCAATGAGTACCAAGTGAACCATTCATCTCATAAACAATAAGTTGTTCTCAAATATTATTAATAAAATATGAGTCAATAAGATTGAATTAATAATTAGATTTAAAAAAAACTCCAAAATTATTTTAGAAATCATAATCATTATATTTCCATAATTATAAATAACAAAATAAATAAATATGTTATTTATAATTATTATAAAAAAATTCAATATAAACTTTAGTAATGTTGACCAACTTTAATTAAGTTTGAATAATGAACTATTAGAAGTCCTATCTAAGATGCCATTGTTGGAGAGTGAAAATTGTTCTGGCTTTTTTAAGATTTTCTACACCCTCCCACATGAATGAAAAATACTTGAAAGGTCATCATTTATTGGTATATTACATCAATAGTTAGACACTATTGACGAATAGTGTTTCTATATGATTGAGAAAAAAAATCAAATATTATTCAAAATGCTTGCATCATGGAAATATTACTATGCATGACTATTTTCCAATAGAATTGAAGTAAAATGATTTGTTTAATATTAAAAAAAAATGAAATAAATATAAACTTTAGAAAATAAAGTCAACATAATTTAATACTTTGCTTTCATTGATTGATTTGTGTCAAATTAATAGAACTTGTTGAATCCATAAGTATACCTGCCTCTGACAGGAACTAAAAATCATGGACTTTAGTTTTTTAAGGAATTATAATAGAAACGTGTGTCCCCACTTAACTCATGTAGTTAAGTAATTTATATTTTCTATACTTAAATAATTTGTATAATATGAGATAATTTTTGTTTTTTTAGAGTTCCTTAGGAGACCCATTTTTTATGTAAATTTCCCCTAATGAATAAGTTTTTCGCCCCTCCCAACCAAAATTTTCAAATCTTTACCAATCCCATGCCGAAACTTAATATTTCACTTGTCAAAGCTAGTGAAACTTCAAATAATGATGTGATGAATGTTGACACGGATGATGAGAACATGGATACAATTCAACAAAGCCCTATGGATACCATTGAACAAGGTCCTATGGATAATATTGAAAAAGGTTTGATTGCGTTGATTGAAACTCAACCTCATAAGGGTCGAACTAAAAAGCCTCTTGACATTGATTTCTCATATAAAGATATAATTAAACATGCACCTGATGGTCCTCTCTACATAGCTAGTTGAATATATAATAAGCCCAATAATGGGATATTAATTGATCCCATTTGTGGAGAGAATGTGATCAGCAGGTAATTCTTACTCATGCATGAGCTATATCAAGAAACATACAATAAAATGAAAGCATGTGGATAAAGATGCATAATGGTTTTGCTTGCCCTACGATGGGATCAATTACCTTACCTTTACAAATAGGACCGAAAACATTGGATGTATCATTCTTCATCATCTCGTTATTGAATCAATTCCATGTGAAGCTTGGTCACCCATGGCTATGCTCCATGGAAGTCATCCCATCGGGCATGCATAAATGCCTAAAGTTTCCCTTTGACAATAAAATTTTCACTATGCATCATAGTGGCTTTCACCTTTTGTCGTCCTATGGAAAATTTTCATTAGGTTTCTTTTGGCCCTAGCCTATGGAACCTATTAAACCTCACAAGGACTTATTTTTCAAATCCTATCAAAAGTTTAAGGTGAAATGCATAACAAAACTATCCCTTCAAAACATGCCTCAGCCAATGATCGAGCCTACTATACTTGAAAAAACCATGAAAGAATATAAAGACGTTCCAAACAACCAAGTCCAACCTAAGATAAATCCTTTCCCTATTTCCTACAAAAGACTAAGAGATAATGTAAACAATCTCATCATGCCTCCTAGGATAAAACAAGTTGACAAAGTTAAAAAGAAAATGGTTGAACAACCTTCCATGGTTCCTTCCATTTCTCCCCTTAGGGAGGAAAATAAACCTATGATTGATCAACCCACTCCTACACAAACACAACTTGAAAGTCATAGTAAAAGAAACAAAAATGCTAGAGAGCATAGGCATAGATTTCATGCCCTTTCTCAAAGATTAAACGAAGAAAAAAATAAAGAAAATCAAAATCTAGACCCGATTGAAGCAGTGCACAATGAGTCTCCTCCATCACTAAAACAAAGAGATCCTATACCACAACTGTGACAATAATTGAACCCTTCTTTGGACATTATCATTCGACCTCTTGTTGTGATTAACTTAGACGACGATGATGAGGTTGCTAAAATTGACGAGGAGGTGCATAATGAATTGAATATATTATTTTCCTCTTCTATGAGCTTACATGACAATTCTCCTAAGAAGAGTGTTGAACTTGGTAATGACCCTAGTGCAGCACTTCCTATTGTCCCTTTGGGGCTATTTATCCACCTTCTCTATAGGATGAACATGATTGGGATGTAGACGACCTACTCATAGGTTGACTCACATGTGCCTTACTAGTCTTTTGCATTATTTCTTTTACATTTTTCTTAATGTGATTTAATGTGTGTAATGTGATACCCTATAATGTTTTTTTTGATGTATCTCTCTCTCTTTGTGACATTCCTCTATTATTAAATACATTCTTCTCTATGTCGTAAATATTTTTCCTTTATCTTTTCATGTGTCTTGTGTTTTCCTTTTGGGGATAATGCAAGGTGTCGAGACACTCATGTCTCTTCCATGTTGACCCAAAAGCTTTTCCTTTATCTTTTTTATTTTTCAAGTGTGTTTTCCTTTTGGGGATAACACAAGGCATCGATACATTCATGTCTCTTCCATGTTGACCCAAAATATTTTCATTTATCTTTTCTTTTTCTTGTTTTTGTGGATGACACAAGGCATTGAGACCTTCATGGCTCCTTCATGTTGACCCGAAATATTTTTCTTTGTTTTTGCTCTCTTTGTTTCATTCTTCTAGTTCTATGAGTATTTTGGGAATGATGACAGTTCTAAGCTCTCTAAGAAAATTTTAGCAAGAACATACTAACCCCAAATCCATGGATCCCTCATGTGTTTGGAGTTTAATTTTGGGGGAAACCCTTCTATTTCCTTTTGCATGGCGTAGCTTCATTTGGAAACACATGACTTGGCATAGGGCTTTCCAAATAAGCTCTCATTTCTTCTTTATTGTTAGTATTTACCATTTGCTACATTAAAGTAATTGCTCACTACATGGTGTTTAGAAATTTCTTTAAAGTGGGGGCATACATTGGCATTATTCTTTTGCATTTCATGTTTCACTTTGTAGTCTTCTTACTTCATGCAATGTGTCTTTCGCTTTGTGGTGACATCAGGTGTGATGTCCTTCAAGAGTGTGATCTATCTTAGAATATTATATTCCTCTTAGTGGCTTGATGCAATACAATGCATCCCAAAGTTGTGAATCTTTTATTCTTCAATTGGTCCTCTCTTGGAGACATTATACACAATTTTCCCTAAGCTAAGACCTTACATGAATTAAGAAAAACTCCTTTGAACATTCCCTATATTGCATTTGCAATTTTGGTTATATGGCCACCTTGCATAACACACTTTGCATGCCTATGAAGCCATCTTGTTTGTTCATGAGTGTCAAGCATATGAATTTTTTCTTGCCTCATGAAGCTCGAAGTTCATTACTATGTGGAACCTTATCAAAGTTATCAAGAGGTATAACTATGTTCTGGTTGGATGGCAAGTCGAACCGAGGCATGACTTTCCCATAGCCACTTGCCTGTGTGTGTGAGTGCATACCGATTGTGTGTGTATGTGTCTCACCTTTTGGATACTCACCAAATGGACAGCCTAAAGTTCCATTTCCTCAAAGTGAGCATGCATTTTTTAGACAAATAGCTTAGATCTAATCCACATTGCAATGGAAAAATAATAAAAGCTTGATCCACCCCTCTTTTGTTTTTTTTTCCTTCTCTTTGTCTTTGGAAATGTATGCGTGTGCCTTGTTATTGCTCCTTATATCATTTTTCATGTGTTTTATTTGTGCCTATGTTGGTTTTCCATAGGACCTTGATCCTGGGGGCTTGTGCAACCCTCTTGATCATTGCCATCCTATCCTACTAGCATTAGTACACTTGGACCCCTCTTGATGTATTTTTTTCTACTTTAGTGCGAGTTTGAAGCAAGTTCATCATCTCACTAAAGTGGGGACTAAATTTAGTGTTAAAAAATGTCATATGTGACATTTTCAGACCTGTTTGGGTCCTCCTTGTTAAATCAAGCTTAATGATGCCTTGATTTAGTGTTGTAATGTGTTTAACACATTCACATTAGGTCTTGGGCCCTTGTAACCTAAATTTGCTTTATGGTACCTTATTTTTGGTGTTGTAAAGTGTTGTACCACACTTTCACACTAATCTATGGTTTTCATTATTAATTGGGCTTATTTATGCTTTAATTGGCCTTATTTTGCATCCACAAGCCTTGATTAATGCATCTTTTGAGGATAATCCTAACATAAACCAACATCCAATCATAATTCATGTCTTTTTAGGCTATGTGACCCAGATTTAGTGATCTAGGACTCATATGCCACCTTGGTCATATGAGTTCCACCTAGGTTTCAGGGACTAGATCCTGATTTCACACGAATCTAAGCATTCTTGAAAAATGTGTCCCATATTTAAGCCTAATGGGACTCATGCGCCACTTCTAGCATATAAGTCACATGTGGCTCAAAATTAAATTAAATTCAAATTCTTAGTAGTATTTTATTCTCCTAGATCTTATGTCAACTTGTAGTGTTGTAATTTTGGAAAAAAAATTATAAACAAGTATAAATACAAGGTTATTTCACTCATTTTCTCCTAAGCTTTCAAGTGTTCATGCATTATAGAAAATATATGATCAAGAGAGAATTCAAGAGTCTAAAAGAGCATTCAAGAGCCTTCAAGAGTTGTTTATCAAGTGTTTTGGAGTAGTATTCAAGTATCAAGCATCATGTCAAAGTCATCATACATCATTTTTGTTTTTGAGCTAACAATTGTGATGTAGGGTTTCATGATTTAAGCAAGCATTCAATTCTAGATCTATCACATTCAAGAAAGAGTCAAGATCTACATCCATTGGAGCCATTTCATACATGTTTGTAGCACTTTATTGATAGGGTTTGGTGAGTTACAACATTACATTTTTTTCATTCATCATTCCTACTTTTCATTTCATTTCATTACAAGGTTTGATTACCAAAATAAGGTTTGACCAAGGCAAACCCCTTTCTACTAACAAAACAACATTTTTCCCTCTCTTTTGTGTGCGATTTGTAGAACTAGGTTGAAGACATATTGAAGATCAAGTTTAGAGAAAGTTGTCAAAGTGTTCAAAGTTTTCAAAGTTGTCACCTTGTTTAGGAGATCATTGGAAGACTTCTACAACATAGAATTTGACAATCTAGACCCAAAAATCAAGTTGAGAAGATTACACAGTGGTTGAAGAGTAGATTTAGATCCTGATTCACTAAAAATGCCAAACTAAACTGATACACCACTTCTGGTGTATGAGTCCCAGTATAGTAAAGTTTACAAATTTTAAGAGTTTTAGACATATCTTTGCCAGATTCCTATTCCTACCCAAAAACCCTAATCTAGAACCAAATCACCCAGATTGGTGTATGAGTCCCAATTTGCATTAAATTCAACATATTCAACATTTCAGGTCTTCAATCAAGTGGCTATAGATTTCCAAGTGCACATCTTTGGTTTCTTAGCTTTCTATTTTGTTTTGCATTCATTTCTAGGCCATTAAGTGAAATATTGCATATCATCATTAGATATTGCATATCATTAGTCTTTACAAGCCCTAGCTTAGTGGTGAACCCCTCTTTAGTCTCTAATTAGACCCTAGGACACTCTATTGCAAGATATTTTTCCTCTACTTCATCCTTGGATTGAGATCTCTAGGGTTTCCTTGAATGAGAGTGTAGAAGATTGTTTTTCTATGTCCTAAACCATATATCCAATTATAATTTCCACATTTCAATATATATAAAGATAGTTATGATTACTATTTGAAAGAAAGGATTTAAATCAAATTCAAATTTGTACCTTGGATTATTGAAAGAAAACTTGGGTCTTATTTTATCTAGATTAATCTTAGCACTTGATTGGTACTATTATGTGAAAATCATATCATTACATGGGTAATTATAATCAATATTGATGTATAAATTGGGCATGTTTGATTATTATATGGGTAGAATTATAAATTTCAATATGATTTCTAGAAAAACAAAAAATGTGATTTTTTTTATCTTGACATTATGTTGGAAATGCATTATTGTACATAGCAATAATGTTATTACTTTGTCAAAATACTATCACACACTTTCTTAGGTGAATAAAGTATGTATCATCTTTCATTCATCTCATCAAGTTTAAGATAGGAGGATTTTTTCTAGATGCATATATTTATTTATTTGTTTTATTAAACTACTTAGTGAGTTTGAATATGAAATATCCATTCCTTATAACTAATTTGAGATAGATTTACATGTGAAAATACAACACGCATATCCATCATGGAATGCATATTTTATTATTAAAATCTTTGGCTAAAGGGTATGTGCAGGATCATGATGGGCCAAAAAGTGGCAATATGATGGGTATGTGGCTGACAACATTTTTTTTACCCAAAATTGATGAAATGAAAAGGGTTTTTAAAGGATATTCTCAACTTTCCACCAATATAAATTATGATTTACTTTGAATTTAATAAGTAATTATTATTCATTTTCTATTTGAATTATGACTAAAGTCCTGATTGATAGGTTGAGTGAAAAACATCTATAGCTTTCAAATGGTATCACATTTTTTGAATCCAAAACATGCGTCACATTCTATGCTTCACATGCTATAGAATTAAAAAAAGAAAAATTGAATTTCATGAAGTTTTGGCCAAGTTAAGGTGGTCAGACATACGAGTTTTTATATTTTTTAAAAGTTGTAATAAAAAATTCATAATTAATTATTTACTTGGAAAGAAATTATGAAAAAATATGCATCACATCGAGACATGAGTCCTCTACTTATATCTAAAATATTATAAAAAAAATATTATCATTTTATTGTGGTTAGGGTGGTTAGATAGACACCTACTTATTTTTTCCCTGAAATTTAAGTACTACTACATTGAAATTTCAAATTTTCACCAAATAATTTTTTTTGGTTTTTAAATAAACCTAGTAGTTTAGAGACTACATTCAATTTGCTATGGATTCTATTCTTACATATTTTTGAAATAATATAGATAAATTATTCGAATTTTTACATCAAGTTGCCTAACTCTAATTTTTGTGAATTTTTTGCCACTTAAGGGCCTATTTTTTCCATGATGATCCTACACACCCTAAAGTAATGCAAAATCACTACTTGCATTGTCTATTCACAATGTATATTTTCTTATAATTCAATCAAACGTGTCATACCTAGTTAGAGGGAATCTAGAGTTGTATGGTAGATTGTTTGATTTTAGACATAACACTAGTTCTCAAATGGCATGATGATCGTGATGATTCCCTTGATTTTTTATCCTTGTGAAGGGTATGGCCACTTCCTAATGGAAGGTGTGTGGGGACCATTGATCTGTGGCTAGAGAAAAAGCACTCAAGTGATGATCTCCCTCTTGTAGTTGAAGAATTACAAAGAATTGGTTACTCAAAGATATTAAATGGAATTCACATGAATTTTATATTATTGATTATTTGTAAAAATAATAATATATAATTATGGAATCATTATGAAACTTGTAATATGTATGATGTATAATGAAATATTGAGAAATTCTTAGATAAGATGTAATTTGTAATGAATGGAGCTAATTTCATTTGATGTGAATGAATTAAATAGTATGTTTAATTATCTTCTTTTCTTGGGATTAATCATGTTGTTATTAACTATATTAATGTTTATTTAAAACTAGGTGTTTTCTTGATCAATTTGATGTTTTAAAGGAAAGAAGAATTGATGTTCATCACAATATGAGTAGGATTTATAATGTATATGGTTTTTTTATTTTAGGATTTATTTAAAATGATGAATATTGACCTGGAATGGAAAAGAGGTTAAGTAGAACCTATTTTGGGTTGTGGAAGCTCAAGGTGATGGACCTTGGAGCAGGTCATCCATTTTCATGTTGCATGGTTATGGCTCATAGTTCTTTTTTGGTAGTATGTGACTACCCTCTAGAATGGTGTTTATGTCCCTTTATCCTTTGGTAATTTTTAGTTGAAGAGTTTATGTTTTAGGTTCCTACTTTTGGACCTTTCTCATGTGGAAAAGAACTAGCTATATTGACAATTTATTAATGCTTAAGTTGGTTTTTTGGTTTTAGCCTCTAGTTTTATTAAAGCACTAGTTGATTAGCTCCTAATTGCGTATAGATTATTGAGTTGGTATTTTGGTGACCTAGAAGCTCTTAGACAACCTAGTTCATCCATTTTAATGTACTTGGTGATGGTTATTGAATTAGTCTCATAGTGGTCTAGATTTATTAGACAACCTTCTAATCCATTTTTTGATTTATAAAATTTGCATGTTGTAGACTCACTTTACTTGGGACTTGTTGGAAAAACAAGGAAACACAACTGAGAGAGGGGGGGTGAATCAATTGTAACAGAAACTAAAACTCTTCTTATTAATCTTAAATTAATCTTAGATCTGATGAATAAGCAATTAACCATAAGCAATCAACACATCAGAGAGACAAAGAACACAAAGATTTTTTTGTTTGGAAACCTTGTTGGGGAAAAACCACGGTGAATGTTAGTCCACAAGATTATACTCTGCTAGAAGTATAAAAGAAATAATAAGGGGAATGCACATGCATTCAGGCACACTACCTAGAGCTCACTGCTCAATTACAAAATAGGACTCGCTATCCAACAATAGGGTTTGGATTAAAACCATCCAAGATTTGTGAACTGAGAAAATAGCTTCTTCACAAGCCTAATTATAGTTCCAATTAAGCTCAAAACTTCTTCACACTTCGCACATTCTTCTTCACACTCTACTCAACAACTAAATGATATTCACACATACACACATAGGATCATACGAAGCCTCTACACAAATAATGAACTAATCACCTTTATATATCTGCTACATGAAATTCCATCACCACTTCATCGGTCAAAGAAATAAAATATATTTGTAATGCCGGCCCAAATTTACAAATAAAATTTTAATGTGTATCCACCAAGGTCGGCCACAACATATTGGAGACCCAAATTAATATCTCCAACACAAGAATACTTTAATTAATTACACATTGAAGATCCACAACATGCTACCAACAACATGTCGGCCAGGAACAAGAAAAACTGAACATGCGCACAAAGATCTTCAACCATGAACTCTCTAAATAATGTGGGTGTACCACAAAGATAGAGAATGATCTAGAGACACCATAGAACACCAAGAAACAACAGAGAAGCATCTACAACAACTGAGAAAACAAGAATTACATAAACTTCATTCAAAAACACTGACAGAGACCAGCAACAAACTGTTAGACCACAATATACTCAAACCTTCACGCGGACCTCTAAAACTTCTAGTAGATGATCTAGAAACATTCAACATTAAACTCTTAGATCCACATCAGCTATTCTTCAATCTACAAAACACAACGCCTTCTTGACCTACATAGTTCCATTAGGAACCAGGAATACTTTCTTTTACAATTTTCTCAATATCCTTGACATATACAATCTTCAATGCACCAAATGCTAATAGTGTTGACATCAATGACAACCATGTATCAAAAACTATATCCACAACATCCAACAAGACTATGGGTTTAATATTTTTTGTTTAAAACATGTGGTTATTTAAATCTATATGGCATTCCATTGTTTGAATCTTTTAATTTATTTTTTCAATATATTTTTGGATTTGTGGATGGTTAAATGGATTAAAATTTCCATATATTGTGTTATAGGTTTTACATATTAGCAAAAAAAATTGGTTTTGTATATTTGTGGAGACTATTGTTTAGGCTATTCTAGATGTAGCTAGTTGTATATTTGCATGCATTCTTTGTGCATGGCTTGAGGAGGTTGGTCATGGCCTTCTTAGGTATGAGAATGTTGATATTTTTTTCATCGATTAACATTTATATAGAGTTCCTTGTTGGGTTCCTAAACTATGGTTACTTTGTTATGAGTTTGTAACAAATCAAATTTAGGTTTGATCTAGTGTTTGAGTCAACTTGGATCTAATGTTATTTTATTCTCTCTATGTTGCATGTTACTAATATGTTTATACCTATCTAAGATTAAATGGATAAATTGGATGTGAATTGTTTATACATAGATATTTCATCATGTTGATGCAAATTAGTTTGGTTATAATTTTTTGTTATCTTGGTGCATTGGTATGTTCATTACAGTGAGGTAGAGAAATGGTGTTTGGAGTTTCCAAGATAGTTGTACTTTGGGACCTATAGTTGTTGTATATGGTGGCATGATAGGATCTAGATCATAGTTTAGTGGGATCTTTGTGCATCTACATATGAAACCCTATCTTCTTGGTTGGAAATCATGGTTCTATTTTGGGATTTTCTAGTGTTGTAGTTATGTTCTTTGATTTTGTTAGGAACATGGGTAATATTAAGTTAGGATATGTACCACAATGTCATCTATAGCTTAGGACCACATTTAATGGGAGATTTTGGAGTGATGTGGATCTATTAAATTGTAATGCATGATATTATATAGTGGTTGTTGATGAAATGAGGAGATATTAATACCTTTCTTATGTGTATAGTGATATTTTATTAACATTTTTAATTTTATTGAAAAATGATGTTTATTTTCATGTTTTCGAAGATATAGATAGCATGTTTCCATGGAGGGATCTTGGAGTCTTTGCTTGAGTTGATTATGATTTACTACTTTAGATTGATGATATTTGGTTTAGAATATGGTTTATTCTACCATGGTAGAATCTATTACGAAATGTATCCCAACCTTTTCCTAATGTTAAATATCTAAATAATACAATTTTCAAACTATGAAACATATAAAAAAATATCTATAAGTTATATACTTTGTTTTGGGGAAAATTAAAAAATTAGGGTTTTTTGGTATTACTTCTAGGATTTTTTTGTTGCATAGATATTTTCAATCTCTACAATTAAAATAAGGGGTTCCCAATGGCCTTCTAAATCAAAATTTGTGGCCTTTGAAAGTCAAGCCTCCTACATTGGAAATGTAAAACATCCAAAGACAAAAAAAAAAATTAGAGGAGTTACAATTGTTAATAATTTTAGGATGCATGTTACAATGCATCATAAGGAATATTTTAATGTAGATAATGAATCCAAATATTTTATTTGATTGCTATGTGATATTCCTCCTTTGTGTGTTTCATGCAATATTCCTTGTTTGCATGTGGCATACCTATTTCATGTGATGGAATTCCATGAGTATAATTTGAATGTGTTTCATTCTTGCAACATCCTCTTTTATGTCTCTCCTTGAAGGCATCCTTTTGACCCTCTCTCACCTTCAAATTTATTGTATTTCCTTTATTCACGTGATCATTTAATGGGGGATACATTTGTACACATACCCACATCATTACTAGACTCCCTACAATGTTGGTAGCATATAAGCCACCTAGAAACATAGTTTTCTAGATCATGTTCCCTTAATATAACCTACCTTGGTAGCTTATGATCCACCTAGTAATGGAATTTGTTAACTCATGCACTTCATATAAGCATGTGAGCTACCTAGCAACATAGTTTGTTAGTCCATGTGCCCTTCACATGACCTACTTTGGTGGCATATGAGTTACCTAGTGTCAATTTTTTCTATCCCATGTGCTTCACATGGCCTAATTTAGTAGCATATGAATCACCTAGCAAAAACCCCACTAGCTTGTGTTCTTCATATAACCTACCTTTTTAATATCCACATAGTTACCCTACAACCTAGTTTATAGTTCTCATGAGTTATGAAGGTATTATATGGTTCATAGCTGTAGAGAATACTTTTCCTTGAACCATACCTACATTCTCCTAATAACATAGCATATTGGGACTATGTCTCTCTCTCTCCATAATTCTCTATTCTTGTTTGTTTGTCTTGTTTGTTTGTTTGTTTCATGTGTTTGTTAGTGTTTTCCTATATTTGGTGTGCATTTATATTTATTTTTAGGCTAATATGATTTGTTAACATATTTATTTTATAGGGTCTATTTATCCAATATTTCTCTTATGCAGATTTTATATGTTGTTCTAACATTTATTTATGTTGTGCAATTTTTTGTTGTCTAGTGCATTTATTTTGCAAATCCTCAACCTGGGGGTTCCATTAACCTTCTCAAAGAACTCTCTACTTCCTCTACAATATCCTTTTGGGCTTCATAATTTTATTTTTTTTCTATTTATCCCTTTCCTTATCTTTTTTTCCTCCACACCTGCTAAAGGATTGCTTCTTATAGTCCTTTTTTACAAAATTGATGTTATAGCTATCTTAGTCTTGTATTATTTTGGTGTTTAGCCCATTTTAGAGATAGAACTATCTAGACACTAGCACAAAGCATAGATATCCTCATGATAATCTACTACCCCATGACATTTTATGATTTAGTGTGTGTTTTGAAGCATTTGTGGTAGCTGCTCTAAAGTGAATCTAAATGGCTAGACAACTCCCTTATCTCCAAGATTTCATCTCATTTTGAATTCTAGTCACCTAAACTTGCAATCTAACACTCAATTTTTCATTCTTGTAGGATTATATCACTTTCATAATAGAATTTTGAGCAATCTACCATCATTCTTGAACATTTGAGAACTATATGTGAAGAATCCAACATATTATTACACTCTTAGAAAGTTCAACACAATTTTCTAGCTACATGTCGCCTCTCTTTCCTTAAACAAGTTTGTGAGGTAATTATGTATTGTTTATTTTCTCTAGATTCTCATTTTATTTTATTAGACTATTGTAGAATCATTTGGTATTTCCCCAGTTAATTCACTCTCATTTACATTTTAGTTTTGTTAGAGTAATCTACATTAGCTAATAATTTATTAATATTTAATTAATTATTAGTCTAATTCATTTCATGCACTTAAGCTAAACTTAGGAGTGAGTTTATGTTAACTAAAGTGAGCTATGATTAGATCATTTTATCTCATTGTATGAGATGTTGACATTTGTCATGATCTACTCCATTTATCATTTAGGGCTTCTCCTATAAAGCACTCACCATCTTTGTTTTATCTCTTAATCTAATATGAAGATCTCCATTGAAGATTCTTGAGGTTCATTTTGTAAGTATTTTCTTCTTGATGAATAGAAAACCTTTGTTTTGTACAACTCTTACATGGAAGGTGTTTTGTTCATTGTTTGATCCTTTTTGGCCACCAATGGCCTTAAGTTGGTTGGAATTATTTAATTCCACCAATGGTGGCTTTATAAGTTCCTTCTGATGGCATGTTCATAGCTTCCTGGTGACTTTCAAACTCCTCAATGATTGAAAAACTTTTCCTAGCCCATAATATTTTTTTTCGGCTAGTTTTCCAATGACCTACCTCAATTTTTGTGCTCAACATTTTCCAATTTGAGAAGAGAATATACCAGTGACTCTTCCTTTTCTAAGGACTAGGCCTTTTTTCTAGCATAGAAAATATTTTTGTGAATATTTTGCTGACGTCAATGATACAGACAACTAGCATGGCCACTTTCAAGCCCTTTGGCCCTAAGGAAGCTACTTTTTTATTTTGGCCATAACTTGTGTGTACTATATTAAAATTTGGCAAATGAGATATCATCAAAAGCTAGTTATGTATACTTTCCAATAGTGTGGGTCTCATCACCATTTTTTGTTACTAGTGCATTCTACAACTTGTCAAATTCAGAGGCATTGTTTTCACTCCCAAGATCATATTTTTTTACCCATTTCTCCATTTTCCATTATTCTAGCGACATTGGGACTCTCTCAGAGTTGTTCATAGCCATCTATGCATTTTTTCTAGATTTCTCTCTAGGTACATTTTATTCAATTTTTGTGTTTTCACATTCTAGTAAATTACTTGGACATTTTAGCTCTTAGAAACTTCCTCTTTGCAAGGGATGACCTATTCTTGGATATTCTATATGTATTTCTACCATTCTATCCTATTTGGGCATTTTGATCATCTTTTGCATACAATTTTGTACACACTAAGATAAAGTGTCATCCAGGTGTATACTTTATGGGGTTTTCATGCATCTTGTTGTTCCTTTTGTACTTGCACTATGATATAAAGTTCCATGGGTGGGTTGTTTGCCTTTGTTTTTCCATCAAACCTTTTTCAAGTGAGTGTCCCTTCCTCAAAAACATCAAATCCCAATGATTCATGTCTCATGTGTGTGTTCCCTAGTTTGCACACCCTTTTATTTATAGGTACTCTTCAATTACATATTCAGATATTCTCCTAGATGCACTTCTTGGTGACACACAGTTTCAATGTAACCTGTCTTGGCTCTCCCTTTCCACATTATGGGGGGTTGCTTTTGTTGATGATAATTCTTCCTTGGTTTCATTTTTTGGGGTGTTTTATGTATCTAGTTATTTTTCCTATATACTATGTAGATTCAATGGTTGGTTACCCATGCATTTTAGTGATAAGGAGAATTTACCATATGGACATTCTTAGATTCTTATTTCTGGAGGAAACCTTCTATCTTCATTTTATCAGTGTTCTTTAGACTATTGGTACCTATATTTTCAACTTGCATCTTGCATGTTGAGTAGTGGCATTGGGGTAACTCGTGCATATTCATGTGCCATTTGTATCTTTAATTTCTTGATGTTTTCCATTTGATTTGAGTAGTGTCATTAGGGAGACTCATGGAGATTATTATCTTTTATTTTATTAGTGTTCTTTAGACTATTAGTACCTATATTTTCAACTTGCATTTTGCATGTTGAGTAGTGTCATTGGGGTCACTCGTGCATATTCATGTGTCATTTGTATCTTCAAGTTCTAGATATTTTCCTTTGTTTTATATTTAATTTGAGTAGTGTCATTAGGGGAAATCATGCATATTATTGTCTTCTTGATCTTGATCATCATCTATTTTAGAGGAGGTTATTTATTTTAGTACTATATTAGTCATCTTTCAATAGTTTTTTCTTCATGCTTCAATGATGTTCTTCATGTTCCTCTTTTTTGGGGCATTATTTTGGTTAATCTTTTTAGTCCTTCACATTGGTTTGGAGGGTTTTTCATACCTTCATATGCCTTTCTCTCTTTTGGAGAGGATTTTTTCCCATGGTTTTTTCTCCTTCTCTCCAATTGTGAGAGATTAGATTTGTGGACAATGGAAATGGAGTGCACAAATTCCTTTATCCATACTGAAAAGGGAGTGAAGGAAGAGGGATTTGATTTCACAATGCTCACATTCAAGAACAAACCCTTGATATTTCAATACAAAGGAGATTGAAATTTGTCAAAGGGGATTGTCCTAAAGGGTAAAAATAGAAGAAAGGGGTTCACCACCAAGTGTAAACTTGGAAAATACAAGATGTTTGAAAACACTTTGTGAAATGCAAGAAGACCTAGAGAATGACCTAAAAATGAAAATAAAGCCAAACAGAAAGGAAAAGATGTAAATGGTGTGCACCTAGAAATGTGTTGAAGACTAGAAATATCTCTAAAATTATAAAATTGTTGCTTTTTAGGCCTAGTGGGACTCATTCACCATTCTACGTGAATCAGTCCCAAATCTGGAAAACTGTCCTAAAACAAGTTTCAACCAAAAGGGTATCTAAATCTATGGAGATCTCCAAGAAACACCCACAATGGGACTCATTCGCCACTACTGGGGGATGAGTCCCATTTTGTTGAAAAGTGTTCTAGGAGCAGAATCTTGAACTGAAACTTTGCAAGCCTTTGAAGATGGATGAAATAAGCACTTTCCCACTAATTTTATGTAGATTGGATGCATATTTTTCCCTAGATCTGAGTTTTTGTGAATCTTGACAAATTTTCATGGCAACTTTGACAAAATTTGCAACTTTATCATTTTGGCATTTTTCTTCAATCTGTAGACCTACAATCACACATTAGAGAGGTGAAAAATTGTTGATTTTTAGAGGATAGGGGTTTGCCTTGGTCAAACCCCTTTTAGGTAATTAAACCAAAATGATGAAATAAGATAATGAAGCATGAACATGAAATGGTGCAATTAGAAACTTTTGATGATGATGGATCTTGAATTTCTACAGTAATGGATGAAGAATTTTCCCTTGAATGCCTTAGAAAACTATCTTGATGCTAAAACCCTAGCTTTCTTGACTTAAATGCTTGATGAATGATGAATGAATAATAAATTAGGGTTTAAAATTTGTTTATGATGATGGATCCTGAATTTCTACAGTAATGGATGAAGAATTTTCCCTTGAATGCCTTAGAAAACTATCTTGATGCTAAAACCCTAGCTTTCTTGACTTAAATGCTTGATGAATGATGAATGAATAATAAATTAGGGTTTAAAATCTTGTTTATATAGCAAATCCACCTAAAATGTCCATTAATTTGATCCCCAAGGTGACATTGACGAAAATTAAACCTAAAACCTAGTTTTTCCTATTCAAACCTCAAAAATGGCCCAAATGGGACTCATTCGCCATCTTGGGAGACTTAGTCCCACCTAGATGGGACTCATTCACTCAAAGTGGTGAATGGGTCCCACAAGGGCTATTTTTCTAGCTAGTATGTTGGGGAGTGAAGAATTTCAACTTTTATATTGTTCTAGTCAGGTTTTTTATCAAAATAAGCCTTGGGATGCACAATATGGGGTCATAGGGGTCTATTAATGATGATATAAAGGGTAATTAGGGATAGGGACACAAATTTCAATGTGAAAGTATGATTAAATACACTCTACAACATTAAAATGAGGTCCACATAGCCTAGAAAGGCACAAGAACCAATGTGAATGTGTAAAACATATTACAATTCACTAGATTAACATTAGGTTTAATTGACAAGCCTTGTAGATTAATGTGAGAATACATTTTAAAATATTGAATTAAGGGAAAAATAGTTCCATTAGACTTAAATACTTAATAAAAGTCTAGAAAAGTGTGAAGGTGATTTACAACACTTTACAACAACTTTAAAATACATGTATTTTATTTAGTTTACAAGGGCCCAAGACCTAATGTGAATGTGTTATCCACATTAAAACATTAAATCAAGGAAAAATTAAACCAAAATCACAAGGAGGGCCCAAACGAGACAGAAAAAGTAGAACGGTTACTTTTTTGGTGTCCACATTTAGCCCCCACTTTAGTGAGAGGATGAACCTACTTCAAACTCACACTAAAGTAGACATTCAAGAGGGGTCCAATCATACCAATGTAGATGTTCTGGGATAACAAATATCAAGGAAGTAGTCAAGGCCCCAGGATCCTAGATCCTAAGTCGAACCGACATAAGTGCAAAAGGACATGCATAAGGTGAATGATTTGCAGCAAAACAAGATGTACACAATGATGCAATGGAAATAACTAGAAGGAAGAGAAGAACGAAAATAAAAAGGTGGATCAAGCTTCGACCGTTTTTCCAACACGTTGTGGATAAGATCTAGGTTGTTTTTCCAAAAATGCATACTCACTCTAAGGCGACGGAACTCTTGGTTGTATGTTGGGTGAGAAGTCCTAAAAGGTGAGAAACATACACTCATGGATGGTATGCACTCACACACATGCAAGTTTCTATGGGGAAATTCATGCCTTGGAATGGGCTTCCCACTCAACCATACCAAATTTATACCTTTTGATAACTTTAATAAGGCACCACAAAATAAAATGACTTTTCGAGCTTCATGAGACAAGCAAAACTTTGTATGCTTGGAGCTCATGAACAAAGCAATTTTTTAAATGAACAATAGTGTAATGGAATGGTCAAAGGGATTTTTCTTATTTCATGCAAGGTCTCATCTTAGGGAACATTGTGCTTAACATCTCCAAGAGAGGAAAAATGTGAGGTATCATCTTTGGGAACATTGTATCTAATGTTTCCAAGAGAGTGCAAGTCAAAAGAAATATCATGCTCTTGGAGGAAATCAAGCTCAATGACACCACCAAGAAAAGAACGCATCGCAAGAAGAAAGAAATCACACAATGAAATATGAGTGTCAATGTATGTCCCCACTTTAAATTGGTTGCTAACACCATTACTATGAGCAATTGCTTTAAAGTAGAAGAAGATATGAGAGCTTATTTGGAAATCCCTATGCCAAGTCCTATGTTTCCAATAAGCTACGTCATGAAAAAGGTAGTATGTCACATGCAAGACAACTTAAGGCATGTTGTCCACATCCCAAGGTTTCTCTTATATGTTCATGAAATGTGATCAAATAGGTGAAAGAAGCAATGACAAGTGACATACGAGGACAAGGCTACCTAACCCCTTGCCCCCATTTAGTGTAGGACAAGGGTGAGCTGAAATGATTGATAAGATGCATGGTAGAGTGAGAATTAGTATCAATTAGAGGAATTAGGTTCCCCCACATAAGGGAGAGCACCAAACTCCTTAAGATGTTGGATTTTACTACTCAAAGCCTTACATTCATTATAGAATGTCTATGAACTCTATGATATGTGCAAAATGAATTCTTGTAATAAAATTTATTGTGAGTTATTGGAGGGAGAGATATAAAGTGATCTTAGAGGATTCTCGACAAGATACTCTCTTGGTCCAAAGTTGATGATGTTGCTTTATTTTGTGACAAATGTATTTCTTGCTTAGTATTAGTTGTCCAAGACCACTAGTATTGATCAATTTAGGGTGCACTACCAGTAAGGTCTGTTTAGAGGAATCTTTTGTAAGAGTGTTGATATTGAGTGAAGGTTTGTTTATTTTGATCAAGGGACAATAACCAAGACCATGAGTCATTTCTTGTGTTTCTAGCTCTATAGGATTACGGATACCTTGTTCTCTAGCACCACATCATTTTCCACTATAGCCAATTTGTTTCATAAGTTCATAACCTTTTCCATAAAGCTTTTTCATTGCTTTTGAATCTGGCGGTTGCTCATGATTAAGTTCATCAAAGTTTGTTGTGTAATTTGTTGTATTTTTTTCTAAAGTGGTTGCTCAGTGGATGCTTTCAAAGGGTCTTTTGAATTTTGTGTTGATATTACCATTTTTCCTTGTCCCATGTTAGAGTCTTTGTGTATGATCTTGTATTCTCCCATGAATGTTGGTGTGAAGTCAAAGGAACCCCAATCATCATCTAATAACTTCATGATTTTTTCAAAAAAAAAATATGTCTTGCTTTTGCATGGGTTTTGTTTGTGTAGTTGGTGTCAATGTTTCTAAAGGATTTTCCTTTATTTTCTCAATGTTTAAACAACTATTTAGGTTGGGGTCAGCTTCAAGTGTGTATACTTTTTTTTTGTAGACATACTTCATTACACGATGAAGAGTAGAAGGAACCCCATTCATTGCATGAATCCACAGTCTACCTAAAAGAAGGTTATATTAAAGATCATTAGGAATAACATGGATTGGTGTTTCCAATGTTTCCTTTCCAACTGTAATAGGCAAAGTAATCACACCAAGTAATTGTTTTCCTACATTGTCAAATCCCTTGATTGATAAAGAATCAGGTTGAACTTTTGATTTATCCACTCTAAGCTTGTGTAGAAGATTTACACTACACACATTAAGAGTGGAGCCATTGTCAACAAGGGTTCTCTTTATCCCTATTCTTTTATATTGAGATATTATGAAAGCTTCATTTTTTTTTTCACTTCCAAAGGAGGGAGCTCACTTTGGTGGAAAACAATGTCAGCATTTATTCCTTGAATGAGGACCACTATGTTATTCAATTGTACATTAGAAGGGATAGGAACTTGTTGTAAATCACTTTGAATCATGTTGTGATAATGAGGGGATGCTTGAATAAGGTCCCATAATGATATTTTAGCAGAATTATTCTTTAGTTGTTCAACAAGATTTTACTCCTTTCCACTCTATGGAGATAAACGGGGAGGAATAGGCAATATGGGATTAGGAAAAGGTAAGGGTATTGGGGTTGGTTGTTGTGGTTGTGGATTGTTTCTAGTGTTTTATGTATGAGAATAGGTATTATGACTCAATTGCTGCAACACATTGTTCTTAGATGGGTAGATGATGAATTCAGTTTTGTTTTGAGTTTGAGGTTTGTGTGATGGTGGGTAAAGGATGAGTTAAGGTTGAATAATATTAACATCCCTTAGAGTCTAATGTTGCCTCTTCATCTTCTTCTAAGGATAATATATATCATTATTGTCAATGTTATCCTTGTCTTGCATCATGATATCCTCCCTAGGAGGAGGTTTTTTAGGAGGATTACAAACCAAATGTTCTTGACAATTAAAGGTTGGTTCTTCTAAAATGACTTCATTGCAAGTATGGGAAGGATCAATGGTTGAATTGTATTGCTTAATAAGGTTTTCTCTAGGTGAAGGGGGAAAACTAAGATTCTCATGACCATCATTGATTGTGTTTTCTAACATCAAAGTATCTTCTTCACAACTATAAGAGATACTAGGAGAAGGAAAAATGTTATTGTCATGATTATCTATGGTTATGTTCTCTTGTTCATTAATGTCTTGTCCACTAAGAGAGGTAAGAGGAGAGAAAAAACTAGGATTCTCAAAACTCTCATTAATTGGTTCTTATAACACCAAAATATCTTCTTTGTTAATAGGAGAGATATTGGGAGAAGAACAAATATGATTGTTAGGAATGTCCAAGGTTGTATTTCCTTTCACTAAAACACTCTCATAGGGAGGGGATAAGAAATTTTTCTTTGCATGTCTAGATATGTAAGACACTAACATTGTTTGAACAAAAATGAAAAGAACTTGTAACCATTTCATGCAATGTTTCAATAATGTAAACAATGTACATCCAAAGATGCAAAACATTTTTTATCCAATATATGCAAAGCTTTAAGAATGCAAACAATGTATATCCAAGAATGAAAAGCACTTTTATCAAACTTATGCAAAGTTTTATGAATAGAAACATTGTGTATGAAAAAATGAAAAGTACTTTTATCCATGTTATGCAAAATTTTAGAAATGTGAGCATTTTCAGATCTAATGATGCTTGTAATTGAAATTATTTCAAAAATGATGACCCTAAAATGATGTTTTGGACCTAGATGCATAAAAAAAATGTTCCCAAAACTTTCCAGACTTATATTATATGAAACTAGGAAGCTTAGGAAGCATAGAAATGAGGTTTTTGATGTTGTAATAGGCAGTTAAAAATATGGAATGGGACTGATTCGCCTAGAATGGCGAATGAGTCCCAGTTAGGGTTTTTTTTTCAAAAAAAATAGAAATTTTGAGTTGGTTTTGATGGTTTTTAGTTTGTATGACCTGAATACTAAATGAAAATACAGTTTTCAAATGTTTTTCAATGATTTTGAATGCAAAAATGAAAACTATATGGACTTTCACTAATGCAAAATTTTAAAACCCTAGAATGCAAATTAACTAATGCAAAGTGTAATGCAATGTTAATGCAAGCTAATTATAGGATGATGATGGAATCCAAAATTAGAAAAGAAAGTATTCTAAAGGCAGGTTCACCAAAATGTGGACAATGGAAATGGAGTGCACAACTTCCTTTATCCACACTAAAAAGGGAGTGAAGGAAGAGGGATCTAATTTCACAATGCTCACATTCAAGACCAAACCCTTAAGATTTCAATGCAAAGGAGATTGAAATATGTCAAAGGGAATTTTCCTAAAGGCTAAAAACAAAAGAAAGGGGTTGTTCACCAAGTGTAAACTTGGAAAATACAAGATGTTTGAAAACACACTCTGAAATGCAAGAAGACCTAGAGAATGACCTAGAAATGAAAATAAAGCCAAACAGAAAGGAAAATATGTAAATGGTGTGCACCTAGAAATGTGTTGAAGACTAGAAATATCTCTAAACTTCTAAAATTGTTGCTTTTTAGGCCTAGTGGGACTCATTCACCATTCTGGGTAAATCAGTCCTAGATCTGGAAAACTGTCCCAAAACAAGTTTGATCCAAAAGGGTATCTGAATCTACGAAGATCTTCGAAAAAAGCCTACAGTGGGACTCATTCTCCACTACTGGGGGATGAGTCCCATTTTGTTGAAAAGTGTCCCAAGAGCATAATCTTGAACTAAAACTTTGCAAGTCTCTGAAGATGGATGAAATAGGCACTTTCCCACTAATTTTATCTAGATTGGATGGATATTTTTACCTAGATCTGAGTTTTTGTGAGTCTTGACAACTTTTCATGACAAATTTGACAACATTTGCAACTTTATCATTTTAGCATTTTTCTTCAATTGACAGACCTACAATCACACATTAAGGAGGGGGAAAATTATTGATTGTTAGAGGATAGGGGTTTTCCTTGGTCAAACCCCTTTTAGGTAATCAAACCAAAATGATGAAATAAGATAATGAAGCATGAACATGAAATGGTGCAATTAGAAACTTTCCATGATGATGGATCTTGAATTTCTACAGCAATGGATGAAGAATCTTCCCTTGAATGCCTTAAAAAACTATCTTGATGCTAAAACCCTAGCTTGCTTGACTTGAATGCATGATTAATGATGAATGGATAATGAATTAGGGTTTAAAATCTTGTTTATATAGGCAATCTGCCTAAAATGCTCATTAATTTGATCCCCAAGGGCAACATTGATGAAAATTAAACTTAAAACCTATTTTTTCTCGCTCAAACCTCGAAAATGGCCCAAATGGGACTCATTCGCCATCTTGGGAGACTTAGTCCCACTTGGATGGGACTCATTCACCCAAAGTTGCAAATAGGTCCCATAGTGGCTATTTTTCTAGTTGAGATGTCAGGGAGTGAAGAATTTTAATGTTTATATTGTTCTAGTCGGGTTTTTTTATCAAAATAAGCCTTGGGATGCATAATATGGAATCATAAGGTCATATTAATGATGATATAAAGGGTAATTAGGGCTAGGGAGACAAAGTTCAATGTGAAAGTATGATTAAATACACTCTACAACATTAAAATGAGGTCCACATAGCCTAGAAAGGCACAAGAACCAATGTGAATGTGTAAACACATTACAACACTAGATTAACATTAGGTTCAATTTACAAGCCTTCTAGATTAATGTGAGAATACATTTTACAATATTGAATTAAGGGAAAAATAGGTCCATTAGACTTAAATACTTAATAAAAGTCTAGAAAAGTGTGTAGGTGATTTACAACACTTTACAACACCTTTACAAGACATGTATTTTATTCAGTTTACAAGGGACCAAGACCTAATGTGAATGTGTTATCCACATTACAACATTAAATCAAGGAAAAATTAAGCCAACATCATAAGGAGGGCCCAAACGAGACAAAAAAGTAGAAGGGTTACTTTTTTGGTGTCCACAAGATTGTTTGTATGTGGGTATCTTATTAGCCCTTATTTTTCAAGACCCATCATTAATTTTTTTTTTTTATGCATTAGATTTTTAGGATTTTTAGCTATTCCCTAAGTTCATATTAAGTTGGGGTGTTAGAGTAATCATGCATTAGCTAATAATTAATTGATTTTTAATTAATTATTAGTATATTTTAGAGACACTGAAAAATGGCTTAGGCTTGCAACTACATTTTTCATTATTAATTCAAGATACCCACAAAATGATTAAATGATTTTATAATTTAATTATAATCTAACATCACATTTCCTCTAAATTAATTAAATAGTTTTAAACATTTAATTAATTCATTTTCATTATTCTTCTAAATTTGATTAATTAAATAAATTACATTAAGTTACTTTAATTAAATCACTAATTAATTATAATCTTTTCTTTTGATTAATTAAATAAGTTTCCTAAATTTATTTAATTACGCATTTAGATTAAATCCCTTCTTCTTACTGATTAAATAAGTTTCTTAAATTTATTTTTAAATTACACATCTAATTAATTCATTCTCTTCCACATTTAATTAAATAAATGATTATTCATTTAATTAATTTACTCTATTTTCTCACCTAAAGTGACTCCATAAATTGAATAAGTCATTTAATTGATTTTGGAATCACGTACACAACTTCTTCCACAAAAGAAGGAAATAATTTTATAACTAATTCTTCTATTTGAGCACATGTCTCCTACCTTTTCAATTAAATATATCATGCATAATTCTCTCTGTTCTTGATTAACACTCTCTCTCAGTTCACTCACTTTATTAATCTATCACCTCCTTTTGAATCATACACTCTTTCAGCTACACCTCTTAACTGATCAATCAAATTGGCTAACTATTCAATCAATCTCTTAATTAAATTTACTAAATATCTAATCAATCTCATTAATCAAGGCATTTAACTATTTGATCATATCCTCACACTTGATCTCGACCGTTCGAACACAAATCAATCTTGACTGTCGAATCTATGAAGCTTCTATAAAAGAAGCTTTTGAATTGCATTCACGAGTAATCACAATCTTCAAAGTTTTGTTGTCAAAATGCTGACACTTGAGCTAATATTGCACACTCAAAATCTGAGGGCATTGATATTTTTCAAAGAAAATTGGAGAAGAATAATGGAGAGGAATCAAGCAAGCATGGGAATTAGATGATAGTATTCTTGTTTATGTAATTTCTTTGTTGCATTGCACTTCATTATTGATATGGGGGATCTTAGCATGATTAGGCAATTTGTGATTGTTGTTGTTATGCTTTCATCATTCCTATTTATTTTCCCATGTCACATAATTCATTCCATGCACTTAATCTAAACTTGGGAGTGTCTTCTTATGTTAACTAAAGTGAGCTATTATTAGATCATTATGTCTCATTACATGAGATGTTGACACTTGTCATGATCTAATCCCTTTATCATTAAGGATTGCTCTATAGAGCACTCACCCTCATTGTATTATCTCTTAATATAATATTAAGATCTCCATTGAAGATTCTTGAGGTTTATTTTGTAAGTATTTTTTTGTTGAAGAATAGAAAATATTTTTTTTATTGAGCTCTTGCATGGAAGGTGTTATATTCATTGTTTGATCCTTTATCTCGTGTTATTCATAAATCTAATAGGTTTATTCTATTTTCCTTTGTCACTACTTTTTCGATTCTTAGACACACATAGGTTAGGAGAAAATAACTTTTTATCACTTTCTTCATCTAGCTAGATGTTGATATTGAAAAAATAAAGCAATTCGCTATTCCTAGAAAATTATTTTGTAGTCAAAAATCTTTAGATCCATTTCTAGCTTGCAAGTTATTACTTGGAGCATTTCATCAAAATGAAGCTTTGCACTTCCTTTTTCCTCTCTTTTTTATCCTTTTTATTTATTAAATTCATAGATTAAATTAGTTTAACTTCATTTCTATATCTTTTATTTCCCCTATTTATTGCGTAAATAAATTTAAAATATAGTAAATAATTTGGATATTACAAATTTTATTGATGCTAGTGCAGAAGAAGGATTACAATACATTACATAGAAATATGTGCATCACGATAACATTCTAAAAAATGAGCTTCATCCTTTGGTTTTAGGTTCTTTAATTTCTACTATTTCATTTATGTATCCATTTTGTCAATTTTGTACTTTTATTTCCTATGAGCTACAAATTTCTTTTGCATATATTTCAATATTTTTTCCAACTCAATTCACTTCATTTCTATATCATCTATTTTCCATTGATTTGTTTCTTTGATTATACTTGTTTCCATTTGTATAGATAAATTTGAAATCTAGTAAATAGTTTGGATATTACAACTTTTGTAAATAGTGCATTGGAAGGATCACAACACATCATATAGACATTTGTGCATCACAATAGCATCCTGAACAATGAGGTTCATCCTTTAGTACCAAGCTTTTTATTTTCTACTATTTTCATTTGTGTATCCAATTTGTAAATTATGTAGTTATAATTCTTGTAGTCTTTTCTAGCTCAATTAATGTAATATTAAAATCCAACAATACATTAAGTTTCAGATTACAACTAGTTACAATTCAAACTAAAAGGAACAAAAAGGATGGGATTGCCAAAAAAGATGTTATAGAAGTACATTGTTATAATAACATATTACAAGAGTTTTCAATATTAAAGTCATGTTATTTATCTTTGTTTTATTATTTTATCATTACTAGAAGGGGATTAAGAGCTTCTTCATTCATGCTCCAGAATTTTTTCTTATAAGAAAAATGCCATGTACAAGAAGAAAAGCTTTAAGGATAACTTTTTTGTACAAAAAACTTATGTATATGAAGAGAACACAAGTTTATAGGTTGGATGCACTTCCTACTAATTTTTGTGAAGCTTACAAAGGTGAACTAGATGTTAACCATTAAGTATGGTTAAGCTTGCATGGGTAGTAGAGTTGGCTTGGGTAGTGGGTTTTCTCCCCGTGGGTCTCGGGTTCGACTCCGCTACCGAGTTGAAGAGGTCAGACTTATTTCGGGCAAGGGATCTCATCCACAAGGGACTAGTATCACCCCAACTCACCCTAGCTACCCAAGATACGGGTTGTTGGGCCACTAGGTTGGGCCACGGGGACACCCCTATTGTATAAAAAAAAACCATTAAGTATGGTTAAAAAGTTTACAAGAATAGAATGTTGTTTGAAAGTGTTAAAAATATCTAGAAAAATGTGTTAAGATTATAAAATTTTCACATCTACAAAATATAAGGGAAAAAATATTTTTTAAATTATATAGAAATATGTTGTCAATGACAATTCATATTTATCATCAAAACAACAAAAATATAAAGTTTGTATATAATAAGCCTATACATAAATATAAAAATTATTAAATAAACTCAACCTAAAAATAATAACTATAGTAGAAGTTAAAAATATCTATACAATTAACAATCAAATTTTGGTTGGTTTGCATAGTGATCATGTTCCACTTGTAAACGTTTTTGGACAAACAACTAAGGCTTGATCCACATCGTGTTGGACAAAAAATCAAGGCTTGACCTGCCATTCTTTTTCTTTTTCCTTCTTCTTTATGTCTTTGACAATGTATGCTTGTACCTTGTTGTTGCTTCATACATCATTCTCATGTGTGTTCCTTTGTGCCTATGTTGGTTTGCCATAGGATCTTGATCCTTGGGGCTTGATCATCACCTAAAATTATTTGGAGCATTTCATCAAAATGAAGCTTTGCACTTCCTTTTTCCTCTCTTGTTTATCCTTTTTATTTATTAAATTCATAGATTAAATTAGTTTAATTTCATTTCTATATCTTTTATTTCCCCTATTTATTGTGTAAATAAATTTAAAATCTAGTATATAATTTGGATATATTACAAATTTTCTTGATGATACCGCATAAGAAGGTTCTTTATTTTCTACTATTTCATTTATGTATTCATTTTGTCAATTTTGTACTTTTATTTCCTATGAGCTACAAATTTCTTTTGCATATCTTTCAATCTTTTTTCCAACTCAATTCACTTCATTTCTATATCATCTATTTTCCATTGATTTGTTGCTTTGATGATACTTGTTTCCATTTGTATAGATAAATTCAAAATCTAGTAAATAGTTTGGATATTACAACTTTTGTAAATAGTGCATTGGAAGGATGACAACACATCATGTAGACATTTTTGCATCATAATAGCATCCTAAACAATGAGCTTCATCCTTTAGTGCGAAGCTTTTTATTTTCCACTATTTTCATTTATGTATCTAGTTTATAAATTATGTAGTTCTAATTCTTGTAGTCTTTTCTAGCTCAATTAATGTAATATTAAAATCCAACAATACCTTAAGTTTCAGATTACAACTAGTTACAATTCAAACTAAAAGGAACACAAGGGATGGGATTGCCAAAAATGATGTTATAGAAGTACATTGTTATAATAGCATATTAGAAGAGTTTGCAATATTAAAGTCATGTTATTTATCTTTGTTTTACTAGTTTATCATTACTAGAAGGGCATTAAGAGCTTCTTCATTCATGCTCCAGAATTTTTTCTTATAAGAAAAATGCCATGTACAAGAAGAAAAGCTTTAAGGATAAATTTTTTGTACAAAAAGTTTATGTATATGAAGAGAACACAAGTTTATAGGTTGGATGCACTTCCTACTAATTTGTGTGAAGCTTACAAAGGTGAACTAGATGCTAACCATTAAGTATGGTTAAGCTCGCATGGGTAGTAGAGTTTGCTTGGGTAGTGGGTTTTCTCCCCATGGGTCTCGGGTTCGACTCCGCTACCGAGTTTAAGAGGTCAGACTTCTTGCGGGCAAGGGATCTCACCCGCAAGGGACTAGTCTCACCCCAGCTCACCCTAGCTACCCAAGATACAGATTGTTGGGCCAGTAGGTTGGGCCGTAGGGACACCCCTATTGTATAAAAAAAAACCATTAAGTATGGTTGAAAAGTTTACAATAATAGAATGAACATTGTTTGAAAGTGTTAAAAATATCTAGAAAAATGTGTTAAGATTATAAAATTTTCACAATCTACAAAAAATAAGGAAAAAAGTATTTTTTAAATTATATAGAAATATTGTGTCAATGACAATTCATATTTATCATCAAAACAACAAAAATATAAAGTTTGTATATAATAAGCCTATACATAAATATAAAAATTATTAAATAAACTCAACCTAAAAATAATAACTAAAGTAGAATTTAAAAATATTTATACAATTAACAATCAAATTTTGGTTGGTTTGCATAGTGGACATCATGTTCCACTTGTAAATGTTTTTGGACAAACAACTAAGGCTTGATCCACATTGTTTTGGACAAACAATCGAGGCTCGATCTGCCATTCTTTTCCTTTTTCCTTCTTCTTTATGTCTTTGATAATGTATGCTTGTACCTTGTTGTTGCTTCATACATCATTCTCATGTGTGTTCCTTTGTGCCTATGTTGGTTTGCCATAGGATCTTGATCCTTGGGGCTTGATCATGACCTAAAATTATTTGAAGCGTTTCATCAAAATGAAGCTTTGCACTTCCTTTTTCCTCTCTTGTTTATCCTTTTTATTTATTAAATTCATAGATTAAATTAGTTTAACTTCATTTCTATATCTTTTATTTCCCTTATTTATTGTGTAAATAAATTTAAAATCTAGTAAATAATTTGGATATTACAAATTTTCTTGATGATAGCGCACAAGAAGGATTACTATGCATTACATAGAAATATGTGCATCATGATAACATTCTAAGAAATGAGCTTCATCCTTTGGTTTTAGGTTCTTTACTTTCTACTATTTCATTTATGTATCCATTTTGCCAATTTTGTACTTTTATTTCCTATGAGCTACAAATTTCTTTTGCATATCTTTCAATCTTTTTTCCAACTCAATTCACTCCATTTCTATATCATCTATTTTCCATTGATTTGTTGCTTTGATTATACTTGTTTCCATTTGTATAGATAAATTCAAAATCTAGTAAATAGTTTGGATATTACAACTTTTGTAAATAGTGCATTGGAAGGATCACAACACATCATGTAGACATTTGTGCATCACAATAGCATCATGAACAATGAGCTTAATCATTTAGTGCCAAGCTTTTTATTTTCTACTATTTTCATTTATGTATCCAATTTGTAAATTATGTAGTTCTAATTCTTGTAGTCTTTTCTAGCTCAATTAATGCAATATTAAAATCCAACAATACCTTAAATTTCACATTGCAACTAGTTACAATTCAAACAAAAAGGAACACAAAGGATACCATTGCCAAAAATAATGCTATAGAAGTATATTGTAATAACATATTAGAAAAGTTTGCAATATTAAAGTCATATGTTATTTATCTTTGTTTTATTAGAGTTTATCATTACTAGAAGGGCATGAAGAGCTTCTTCATTCATGCTCCAAAAATTTTTCTTATAAGAAAAATGTCGTGTACAAGAAGAAAATCTTCAAGGATATCTTTGTTGTACAAAAAACTTATGTATATGAAGAGAACGGGAGTTTATAGGTAGGATGGGCTTCCTATTAATTTTCTGTGAAGTTTACAAAGGCTAACTAGAAATAATTTTATAGGTAGGATGGACTTCCTACTTCATGTAACTCAGTTTTCACAGTTTAATAGATTATGCAGCAACTTTTACAGGTTAATTAAGTTTATAATTTATAGAAGAATTCCTTTTAATTGCCAGTATTTTCAAGTTTTTCCTTCAAGATTTCAATTGTCATCATTGTGCGGGATTCGATCGAAAGATTATTTTTGTCTCCTTTCATAAATATATGTATGCAGTTTAGTTTAAGCTCACTAGTTATACACTGTGCATGTAATTGATTAGTCAATTTAGTCGTGAAAACGAAGTGTTTTCCCTCAAAATTATATTCAATCAAGGCCTTTGTATAAAACATTCAAGTGATTAGGCTATCAGACCAAGTTGTGCAAGTAGAGGTATTGAGTAATCATTTGTGAATTAAGTTGCAGTTTAGATTTCCAATTAGGTGCATCACCAAAGTTTTAATTTTAGTTCATGCATTCAATTCAATCCTTCTTACCTTTTTCTCAAAACAAATCATTCAAGTACCTAATTGATCATCATATAGGAGCCACCCTAGAATCTGTAGGTTTAGTTTCATCATAGGGTACCCACAACTTGAAACTATTCCAATGTTTCACCGGATTGCAAAACTTTTAAAGGTTTTGTAGTACGGGTAGAATCCTCGTGATAACAGTTATATATAATAAGTCTGTACATAAATATAAAAATATTAAATAAACTCAACCTAGAAATAACAACTAAAGTAAAAATTAAAAATATCTATACAATTAACAATCAAAATTTGTGTGTGAAGAAATACGTGTTTAACAATCTCATATTATTTATTAAGATGCCGTTATGGAGTTGCCAACCATAAATTTCTTTTGTATTAAATATGCATAAAATACTCTACAAATGTGTGTGAAAATATGCATAAAATACTATGTGAAATATTAGTATCAGAAATATATGTATTTAGCAATCTTTACAATCTCATATCATTCATTAATGTTGCCTATCATACATTTCTTTTGTATTACATATGTGTACAAAACTCTACAAATATGTGAAATATTAGAATCAGAAATATATGTGTTCAGCAAAAATTACTATTCAAGAATTACTACTTGTGCTCTTTGTATTACACATGCATAGAAACTGTGTAAGACGTTTTAGTGCAATGGTTGCCCAGCAATTAAAAATGGCGCCGCCCGGACTTGAACCGGAGACCTTCAGTGTGTTAGACTGACGTGATAACCAACTACACCACGGCACCATGTTTAGCACCTATTTTATGAATAAATTTAATTCTAAGTAGGGTTGATTTTACCTGTCAGAGTTGAAGAGTGATATAGACACATAAATAATTTTAATCTGCGGCCATTAATGTGTACAGCTCCGATAGCTCAGTTGGTTAGAGCACCCGTTTTGTAAGCGGGAGGTCTTGAGTTCAACTCTCAATCGGAGCAATTGGTTCATTTTAGACTCTCTTCTGTGCTTGCGAATGGCTAACCTGATGTTTTGCCCGTGTCAAGGCGCTACGAACTTCTAAAAACGCTCTTTCGTCCACGACTTGCTATTGAAGACCACAGACGGAGAAAATTTTATTTTGTTTTCTTTTTAGCTTAAACATAAATTTTTTATAGTTTCGCAATTATTTAAAATAAGAGATAAAATTTTAAAAATCTTAGAACCACTAGTTCTAAAAAGGGGTCTTAAGGTTTTAGCAATGGTTGCTAAATAAAATTAGCTATGTAGTTGCATGGGACCACTATATTAATTACAGAAGATAATACACAAAATAATTTATATGCAACGCTGTGATGTCAAGATATGGAGGAAGAATTGTATTAATATTGCCTTAATGCACATGTGCAACATTAATTCTTGGGCATTTTAGGCATTTTGTCACAAAAATTATGACATCTTGATTCATTCCCAACCAAAAGTATAATTTTGGCCTTTAGTTTCCTCTTGACCATGAGCATCCGAAATATTGTGAATTATGTGTTTTTTGGTGTATTGTTAGAGTAAGATACTCTCAATCAAGAACTTATATTCTTCCCTATTAGCTTACCAATCAAACCTTTTTTTCTTTCCTTTGGAGAGTATAATCTAGTTGCCAACAATGGAAAAACCTTCAACTAATTATTTATATATTATTCGACTAAACCTATAAAACTTCTCATCTCTTATACATTTTTAGGTGTATGCCACTCAATTATAGTGTCTATCTTAGTTGGAAACAAGTATTATACTTTCTTCTAGAAGAAAGTGCATTTGGGAAATTTAACACAATGCTCGTGCTCCTAATGTCTTTATAAAACTAGCTTGAGATGAAGTTAGTACTCCTCCATGGTTTTAGAATAAACAATTCATTCATTCAATAATATAAGGACAAACAAGTCCAAGTAACCATGAAAAACTGATTCATCAAATTCATGAAACCATTTGATGTGTTTGTTAAACCAAATGATGATACTATGAATTCATGATGGTCATATCAAGTTCTAAAGGTAATTTTGGGTATGCCTACTTCTTTAGTTTAGAATTGGTGATGTCCTGATTGAATGACCATTTTTTAGTATAATATGGATTCTCTCATTCAATTAAGCATATCATCAATTCTTGGAGGGGTTTACATGTTCTTGATTGTAGATTTATTGAGCACCATGTAATTGGTGCATAGTTTCAACATGCCACCCTTATTCTTAGCAAAGATCATAGGTGCTCCACATGATAAAACATTGGGCTCAATCAAACCTTTGTCAAGCAACTCCAGAATTTGGGTCTTTAGTTTAAACAACTCTCTAGTTTTTAGGTATCTTTAAAGAAATCAAAATTTTTAGTGGCAACCATGAACATTCATCAAGTGAAACATCTCTCAAGTCCCATAAGAACGTGTATTTATTTGAGGTAAGGAAATATTCTTCATTGGATCTTGTTTGCATGAACCATGAAAATTGGCTACCCATCCTCTAAGCCTTTTCCAGTTGCATGATTATTTTTTGGCTCAAACTAATTAGCCTTGTAAGGCCTTGGATATTAACCAAATTTTCCAAGGTCATCTAAACATTGCATAGTATTAACATAATGATCTACTAACACATTCTTGTTAGTCACTATTCCACCTATGCATAATGACTAAAGGCTAAACACTTAAGATCTCATACTAGCATATCTCTTTTTCTCACCTAAATCATGTTGAGTTCTTTACCATCTACTTTTCTCCACACACTACATCATATGGAATATTGTAAATACCCAAACATACTGTCAATAAGAAAACAAATACCATTTGATTACAATTGTATTCACACATAATGCACTTTTAACACCAACATTAATTCCAATTGTTTAATAACTAAGATACTATCAATCAAGAACATATATTCTTCCCTAAGAGCTTAGAAATTCAAATACATACATATATATATATATATATATAAATAATATTCTTTGGAGTTTTTTTCTATGACTGACCTAACCGTTACATAGTTTTCATCAACAGGTAGCTTGGCTAGTATCTATTTGTGCAAATGTTGTTCTAGTGGTAGAAATAATGACATTATGAAATCGCTAACCAAAAGCATCTAAAACCCTATTTTCTCTCCCTTGATATAATTTATTTGAAATTCCTACTCTCAAGAATCGTGGCCAACAATATTGGTACACATTCAAAATGGGTTGGGTAAAGATATACTTCAATTTGACAACCTGCATGCACTTTGGCTTCTAACTCAAGGTAGCAGAGTGCATAATTCATCTCATGAGGCCTTAAATTTCATGAATCGGAAGCCACTACTCATTCATCTTAGACCAATACTCTTCCAACATCATCTAAGGATGAATTGACTATGACCGAAAACTACAATTTGCAACTAGCACTTTAAGAATTGGTGCACTGACAAGCTTCTAGTTAAGTTGCTGAAAGGATTTTTTGTCTTTCTCATACCAATCAAATATTTTCCCTTTCCTTTGGAGAGGATAATCTAGTTGCCAACAATGGAAAAATCTTCAACTAATTATTTATAGATTATTTGACTAAACCCATAAAAATTCTCATCTCTTAATTTTTTTAGGTGTACGCCACTCAATTATAATGTATATCTTAGTTAGAACCAAGTATTGTACTTTCTTATGGAAGAAAGTGAATTTGGAAAATTTGACACAATGTTTGTGCTCCTAATGTATCTATAAAACCATCTCAAGATGAAGTTAGTACTCCTCCATGGTTTTAAAATAAAAAAATATCATTCAATAAGATAAGGACAAACAAGTCCAAGTAACCATGAAAAACCTATTCATCAAGTTCATGAAAGCATTTGATGTGTTTGTTAAACCAAATGATGATATTATGAATTCAAGATGGTCATATCAAGTTCTAAAGGTAATTTTGGGTATGGGTATGTGCAAGATCATCATGGAAAAATCAAGCCCTTAAGTGGCAAAAAATTCAGAAAAATTAGAGTTAGGCAACTTGACGTAAAAATTTAAATAAGTTATCTATATTATTTCAAAAATATGTAAGAATAGAATTTGTAGCAAATTGAATGTAGTTTCTAAACTACTAGGTTTGTTTAAAAAAAAAAATCTATTTGTTGAAAATTTGAAATTTCAATGTAGTGGTACTTAAATTTCAAGGAAAAAATAAGAAGTAGGTGTCTGTCTAACCACCCTAACCACAATAAAATGATAATGTTTTTAATAAGATTTTATATATAAGTAGAAGAATCATGCCCCAATGTGATGCATATTTTTTTGTCATTTATTTCCAAGTGAATAATTAATTATGAATTTTTATTACAATTTTTAAAAATATAAAATCTCGTATGTCGACCACCTTAACTTGGTCAAAACTTCATGAAATTCAATTTTTATTTTTTAATCCTATAGTATGTGAAGCATAGAATGTGACACATGTTTTGGATTCAAAAAATGTGATACCATTTGAAAGCTATAGATGTTTTCAATTAGCCTATCAATCAGAATTTAGTCAATTTGAATAGAAAATGAATAATAATTACTTATTAAATTCAAAGTAAAGCATAATTTATATTGGTGGAAAGATGAGAATCTCCTTTAAAAACCCTTTTCTTTTCATCAATTTTGGGTAAAAAAATAGTCGTCAGCCACATACCCATCATATTGCCACTTTTTGGCCCATTATGATCCTGCACATACCTGTATGCCTACTTCTTTAGTTTAGAATTGGTGATGTATTGATTGAATGACCATGTTTTAGTATAATATGGATTCTCTCATTAAATTAAGCATATCATCAATTCTTGGAAGGGTTTACATATTCTTGATTGTAGATTTATTGAGCACCATGTAATTGGTGCATAGTTTCAACATGCCACCCTTATTCTTAGCAAAGATCATAGGTGCTCCACATGATAAAACATTGGGCTCAATCAAACCTTTGTCAAGCAACTCTAGAATTTGGGTCTTTAGTTTGAACAACTCTCCAGTTTTTAGGTATATCTAAAGAAATCGAACTTGTTAGTGGAAACCATGAACATTCATCAAGTGAAACATCTCTCAAGTCTCATAAGAACACGTATTGCATTGAGGTAAGGAAATATTCTTCATCCATCTTGTTTGCATGAACCATAAAAATTGGTTACCCTTACTATAAGCCTTAAATTCCAGTTGCATGATTTTTTTTGGGCTCAAACTAATTAGCCAAGCAAGGCCTTGGATATTAACCAGATTATCCAAGGTCATCTAAAAATTGCACATTATTAGCATAATGATCTACTAACACATTCTTGTTAGCCACTATTCCACCCATGCACAATGACTAAAGGCTAAATACTTAAGATCTCATACTAGCATATCTCCTTTTCTCACCTAAATCATGTTGAGTTATTTACCGGATCTACTCTTTTCCACACACTGCATCCTATGAAATATCCTAAATACCCATACACATACTATCAATAAGAAAAAAAGTACAATTTGATTACAATTGTATTCACACATAATGCTTTCAACACCAACATTAATTCCAATTTTTTAATAACTAAGATACTCTCAATCAAGAACATGGAGTATTTTCCTATTAGCTTAGCAATTCATCAATTTCAAATACATTTCTATCAAAATAATATTCTTTGGAGTTATTTTCTATGGTTGGCCTAACCCTTGCATCTAGTGTTCATCAACTAGAAGCTTGGCTAGTATCTATTTGTGCAAATGTTGTTCTAGTGGTAAAAATAATGACATTATGACACCACTAACCCAAAGCATATTAAACCCTATTTTTCTTTCCTTGATATAATATATTTGAAATTCCTACTCACTCAAGACTTGTGACTAACAAAGTTGGCACACATTCAAAATAGGTTGGGTGAAGAGATACTTCAATTTCACAAGGTATGCATTTTGGCTTCTAACTCAAGGTAGTGGGGTGCAGAATTCAACTCACAGGGCCTTAACTTTCATGACTTAGAAGCCACTAAGTTCATCCATCTTAGACCAGTACTCTTCCAAAATAATCTAAGGATGCATTGACTATGAACAAAAACTACAATTTGCACCTACTACTTTAAGAATTGGTGCACAAACAAGCTTCTACTTAAGTTTTTGAAAGGATTCTTTGTCTTTCTCATATCAATAAAACTTCTTTCTTTTCCTTTGTAGAGGATAATCTAGTTTCCAACAATGGAAAAAATTTCAACTTTAACTATTTATATATTATTCATCTAAACCCATAAAACTTCGCATCTCTTATACATTTTTAGGTGTACGCCACTCAATTATAGTGTATATCCTAGTTGGAACCAAGTATTATACTTTCTTCTAGAAGAAAGTGCATATGGAGTATTTGACACAATGTTTGTGCTCCTAATGTCTCAATGAACATTATCCCTCAGTTGTAAACCCTCAACCCTCAACCCTATACTTAAGCCCTAATCCCTCAACCCTCAACCCTATACCTTAAACCCTAAACCTTACAAACTCAATCCTCATCCCTATACCTTATAACCTCATGGCCCTTATACCCTAAACCCTAAATATTATCCCTCAACCATATACGTAAACCCTAAACCAAACACTCTCAACCCTTCACCCTATGCCTTATACCCTCAATCCATATCGTAAACCATAAACCCAATATCATAAACTATAATCGTTATACCTTACACACTTAATCTTATACACTCAATGAGTTGAACATTATCCCTCAACTATAAACCCTCTACCCTATACCCTCAACCTATTACTTAAGCTCTAATCCCTCAACCCTTAACCCTATACCTTAAACCCTAAACCCTATAACCTCAACCCTCATCTTTATACCCTATACTATCACCCTTATATACCCTAAACCCAAAGTATTATCCTTCAACCCTAAACCCTAAACCCAATACTAATCCCTCAATTGTAAACCCTCAACCCTCAACCCTATACCCCCCAACCCTATACTTAAGCCCTAATCCCTCAACCCTCAACCCTCAACCCTATACCCCCAACCCTATACTTAAGCCCTAATCCCTCAACCTTATACCATATACCCTAAACCTTGAACATTGATCCTCAAACCTATACTTAAAACCTAAACCATACACCATCAACCCTTAACCCTATGCCTTATTCCCTCAACCCATACCCTAAACCCTAAATCCAATATCCCAAACCCTAAGATTTCCCTATACCCTACACACTTAATATTATACACTCAATGGGTTGAACATTACCCCTCAATCATAAAACCTCAATCCTCAACCCTATACCATGTACCCTCAACCCTATACTTAAGCCATAATCCCTCAACCATCAACCCTATACCTTCAACCCTAAACCCTACACTCTCAACCCTCATCCCTATACCCTATACCCTAAACCTTCAACATTGTCCCTCAACCCTATACTCTAAACCCTTAAACCTTATGCTTTATACCAAAAGCCTATATCGTAAACCCTATACCCAATATCGTATTTAACATAATTCATATACCCTAAAAACATAATCTTATACACTCATCCCTAAACATTATCTCTCAACTGTAAACCCTAAACCCTCAACCCTATACTCTACACCCTAAACCCTATACTCAAACCCTACACCCTCAACCCTCAACCCTATACCTTAAACACTAAAACCTACACCCTTAGTCCTCATTCATATACCCTATACCCTTGACCTTATACACTAAATCCTTAACAATGTCCCTCAACACTGTACTTAAACCCTAAACCATAGTCTCTTAACTCTTCACTCTATTCCTTATACCCTCAATCCCTATACCCTATACACTTAACTCTATACCCTCATCCCTGAACACTATCCTTCAATCATCAACCCTATACCTTAGACCCTAAACCCTCCACCCTCAACCCTCATCCCTATACCTTATACTCTCAACCTTATACCCTAAATATTAAACATTGTCCCTCAACCCTATACGTAAACCCTAAAACCTACACTCTCAACCCTTAACCCTATGCCTTATACCCTCAACCTATACCCTAAACCCTATACCCAATATCCTTAACCCTAATCCCTATATAGCCTATAAACTTAACCTTATACTCTTAACCATGAACATTATCCCTCAACCCTCAGCCCCATACTTAAACCCTAAACCATACATTCAACCCTGCACCCTAATTTACCCTAAACCGTAAACCCTCAACCCTATACCAAATATCCTAAACCCTAATCTCTATAGCCTATACACTTAACCCTATACCATCAACCCTATACCTTAAACCCTAACCCTACACCCTACACCCTCATCCCTATACCCTAAAGCTTCAACCTAATACCCTAAACCCTATACATACAAATATGCATACAGTCATATGTATGTACATACATACAACCATGTACATAAAAGTATACATATAAATACATACATACATACAAGCATGCAAGCATGCATACATACATACATACATAAACACATATATACATACAAGCATACATTCATATAGGATGATCCCGCAATAGTGGTTTACAATTTTTGGCCAAACTGGACACTAAAATTATTATTTTTAACTGAATCTTCACATTCGGGCACCTATAGCAGCTAAACCGTGAAGAATTTGAAGATGATGCAACCTAGAGTCTCATCACATTTTGTCTATAGATTCTTAAAATAGTTTTTTCAAAAAATTTGGAATCAGATTGCACTTCTTTTTCTATCTCCCACGAAAATTGGTTTTTTTCAAAAAACAACATTTTTAAAAAGTGATGCACACCGTATAACACATAACTTTTTTTCCATGAAGGATAAAATTATATTTTTTTTGAATTTAGATTTGTAACTCCGATATCTAGTGCTTCCGCTTGGTTAGATAGTTTTTTATTGAATATTTTTTCTTTAATCAAGTTTCGAAGTCAAACCAATTACAATTCATACATAGCATGACTGTATAACACATAACTTTTTTTATATATCAAAATTCAATTTTATTCTTTTTGTTGGATCAAGGACTTCAATATCTGGTACACTCATATTTTTCAAATTTTTTCCTTGATAATATTCTATTTTTCCACGTGTAGAACATAGACCTTCATTTTCGATGAAAAACCTAGTTTAATAAAACTAAAAAAATAAATACATAATAACACCAAAATATATTAAAATTACATTCATTGGATAGCTTGTTCTAAGGAATACTTGATTCTAGTTGAGTTTGTGAAGATTCCTCCATTTTCACCCTCAACCTGAGCTCCAAAGTGCCAAAATTCAAGTTTTTTTTGTCTTAGGGGGGGATGAGGATTTAGAGGGGTTCGTTCGAACCATGGTTCGTTCGAACCATGGTTCATTCGAACCCTAGTTCATTTGAACCCCCCTTATATAAGGGGTTTTGTTGGCTTTTTTGGCGGGAAAGCATTAAAAGGGTTTACCCAAACCCAAGTTCTAGCGAACCCCTAATGGGTTTGGTCAAACCAATAGGTTCGTACGAACCCCTAAAATAATTTTTTTGCCATGCATTCATTTTTTGTGAGTTTTCCTTCCTCACTTCAATTGTAAACCACTATTGTGGCTTCACCCTACATACAAACATGCATACATTCATACATTCATACATATACATTCAAGCACGCAAACATAAATACATACATACAAGCATACATACAAATATATATACAAACATACATACATAAAACATATATTTAACAAACAAAAAAAAAATTTCAAGCAAGCCATAACATGAGCACGTTATGCCTTGCTTTGGGAATCCAAAACATAAAGCAAGACATAAAGAAAACACACACAAAAACATAAAGCAAGACATAATGTGAGTGTGCTATAACACACTCGCATTATGCCTTGCTTTGGGAATCTTGAAGGATTTGGCTTCAATTTACTTTGGATTTCCAACTCAAAGGATTGGATTGGCTTTCCAATGCCCAAATACATGTTTTTACATATTCTACAAAACTTCACATAATCTCATTCATGCTAACCATCAGGTTTGCATGTGTTTCAGGGTTGAGTAAAACAATACTTGGGTAATGTTAAGCTCCCTCTTAGCAATTTAACGATGTATTTTTTTCACATTTTGACTATGTTAAAGCTTTCATCTTTAATTCTTTTTGTTGGTGTATTTGTTTTTTGTCAAAAATCATGATTTGGTATTTTTTACTTCATTTTTTAACCATTCATTGAAATTTCAAATAAATTACATTTTTATAAACTAGAATCTATTCTACACATATTCAAAAAAAAAATGGTTTTCAATTAGTTTTCAAAAATTATAGGGTTAGCACGGTCAAATTTTTGTTTTTTGTGAATATGTATCTTTATCTTAATTTAATATAGATAGCTGCCTATTCATCAAAAAAAATTGTTTGTTCAAGATGTGTTCACTTCGAAAATTTAAAAAAATATATATTCATTAAAAAATTATTAGAAAATTTTGAGATTGCAATAAATGTTGTTAGCTAATTTCTTGCTGAAGTGATTTTAAAAATACTAAAAAAGTTAACCTTTTGACTTACCCACAATAGATGCTATGTTATGTTTTTTGGAAAAAAACAAGACCAATTTGTGTGGGTAATGTGTTTGAACCCCTTAATATCTACAAAATTAAAAAAAAAAAAGTTTAGAAAGTACATTCGAAGCTCTATGGTCCTTGTTTTTGTTGCATCTTAAAATTTTGAGTGTAACTATCCTCAATTTCTCATCCAAGGTCTATATTTTTTTTATTTCAGAAAAATAATGGCCACTTAAGACCCCTTTTTGGCTCCTCATCTTTGTGCACTTACCTTGTAGGTTGCTAGTAGAATGAAGTTTGAGGACGAAAACATTAGGAAACAAGTCATTAGGTTAAAGGCAATGGCCAAATGCATCTCCCACACCTAGAATCCATCATGTCCTTCTATTGACATCAACCTTCAATCATATGACAAAAGCTTGATCAAAATCTGCAAATGGATTTGAAGACCTACAATTACAAAAAATGTTACTCCAATATTTCAACTTTGTTTGCTTGAATGTTATCTCCTTGCTTGCTTTCTTGCTCTTCAAAAACTTCTAGTTTGAATTGATGAAAAGAATAGGTTTTATAGGCTTCTTCTATAATTTCCTGAATATTAGATCCCGATAGTTGACATTTGCAAGTTGAATTTGAATCAATAAAATAACGCCAAAAACATACTTAAAAATGGGTCCTAGCACTTAAAGGGGCCCTTTGCCTAAAATTCCAAGACACACATGATCCAAGGCAGATTTATGTTTGAATGCATTTATTCAATGTGTGTTTCATGTCAAAAAATGATAAAAATAGGCCTTCTAATACATAATAAAAGGAATTGGGATCTATTTAGGAAGGGTGAAAATGTATGAATGTAAGGTTCTAAAATAGATCCAAACTAAGTGTGAAATTGTACTATTACCTATGTAATATTACCTATGTAAAGAAGTACAATTTTCTACCCTACAACTGTATAGTCTCTCTTAGGAATCTTTTTTGCTTTGGATTTGATGGAGATTTGTGAAAATTCTATATTGAAATTCAGTGTCTGTTCGGATACTTCTAATTTCATTGGTAAATTGTTTAGACTTCCCATAGGAAGGTTATGAAGATGGTGATTTTTGGATTTTGTTTAATTTCACTGTGGAGTTTCTAACACTCTACTTTTGGGCAGGGCTTTCCCATTGGAACTTCTAGATTCTAAGTAAGTTCAAATTATCTTGAAAATCTGAAACTTTAGTCAAAAGAGACCAGTCTGAAAATTTGTCTCTAAGAGGAATCCAAAACAAATACTCCGAAAACTTTTGTTATAAGCGTTATATTCCAGAATCGTTGTCCAAAGAGCTTGCTAGGAGAACTCATAAACTGTTAAAATTTGAAATTTGGTCTTTGCCATGAATAGTCTGAAAACAGTTTAATCGGTAGTACAGTCAAATAATTCAAACTTTGTGTCAGTGAGGGTGCGAATTAAACTAGAAGCATGAATAAATGCCCCATCACTCGATATTTTACATCCATGGATAGATTTGCTTCGCGGCAATCTAGACAAATTCAAACCTGGGTATTTATGGCATCTGAATTGGTCATCAAAACAAATTCTTGGTTATAATTTTTGTAAAGCAGGTGATTATTATAGTCCACTTTGCACAAGTTGGTGAGGAGGTCATCTGATTTGGAAGAAACCTGAAAAATTGTGAACAACCTAAGTAAAAAGGAAAGGATATACACATTTTCAGTATCAAAACACTCATCATTCTATCTTATAGTTGAATAGAAGGTAAAATGCCACCAACGAGAATGTACAAACAGAAGTATAAAGGTATGCAATCGTTCGAAGCTGAAGGGAAGGAATTCAATGATTTGTATCATTACTTTAAGGATTACAAGAAGAATACAGATGGGCCCTTCGAATCAAGTCAGAAGGATAAATGGGCTCATAGGAACAAACATTCCAATTTGCATAGAGTTACAGGGGAATTGAATGTCTTTCCATGTCCAAACTTGTTGACAAATGTTATTAATCAGTGTACCATAGATGATAAAAATATCAAAATTATTGAAGGGCAACTCACCACTGTTGTCTCAAGGATTTCATTCAAACAAATGCTTTGGTCAGATGAACCAACGTTGAGATATGATTCTAGCATAGCCAAGAAATGGCCAAAAGAAAATGATGCTTATGATTTTCTAGGTTGGCAGTGAGTAGGCACATCTTAATATACAGTCACCAGCTTCCAACAGGTCATTTGAGAGGTAATGATTCTAATGTGTAAATTGTTTGGGAACAAAGATTCCAACCGCTTGGATGCTTCATGGGTTCCTGTATTCGCTATGATTCCGGAGGAGTGGATCCCCAATTGGGTAGAATTGATATCCAACCAGTTGGAAAAACAATTTCAAGGAATGCAAGCATGTGAGGATTTATATATGGCATCCTATTTCATTGATGCATTCTCTGCTTCAATGGTATTTTCTTACCCCTTGTTATAGTAGAGAATAGGGTCTCTGAGGCCAGTGCATATGGTTTTCAAGAGGCTTCAAGACAATAGGTATGAAAAATGTATTCGGACTATCTCAGATCATTTGTATTCTGTTGTTTAAGAACAAGTTCGTGAAAAACCCTCTGTAGAATGCTACAAAGTCTCATTAAAGACTCAAGTCTTTTTCTATCCAGTGGACCTTTCCATCATATACTATCTGTTGGTAGATGGTCAGCGCTTTCCTCGGGTTTTGTGACATGGACTAACTGTCTCCCGTGAATCCGTTAACTCTGCCAGATGTATCGGAGATTGACTTTTTGATGCAACGACAACCGTGAGACCAACACTATCATAATAGTGCAGCAGTACTCAAAGGTCCCCACGAAATCCCAAGGTATGTACGGCTACAATTAACGATATATTGAATCTGTTACCAACTGATTACAGGCATTGCCTACATGGTCAAACTCAAGATAACATGATGTGTCCCCTGTATCCCATTCAGTGTGATTGAAAAGCAATTTCATTTTGTTAGCATTCACATAATTGCTAAGGAAATATCAATTGTCAAGTTCATGCCATCGAAATATAGATACTATCATCCAATTAGATTGGTTAGAGAGGGCTTCTTGGCTGCTAAAGCCAAAAGTGTACGCATGATGAAACAAAAGAGTCTAGAGAGCATGACTAGTTCAATAGATTCACATTGCTTGATCAAGAGGATATAGAAAAACTAGAAGCGATGATAAAGTTTGAAACATAGTCAGAAAAGTTACACCAGCATATTCCAAAGTGCTTTAGAACAATCATCACCATTCGATCCCAAAAGGCTTCTAGCCACTTTAGAAGCTACTTTAACACCAGGTGACACTGTTGGAGCGAATAAGGAATATGCCTTGTACCAAAAATAGTTAATTGAAGAAGTAAAGCAATCTAGAGGACTTTAGAATATATGTTTGATTATAGATACACATGAAAAGCAAATGAAGAAGACAATGGAATCTATAATCATGTAAACAATCAGATTAGTGTGCTTTAATTAAAGCAGGTATAAAAGGTACTAGATGATGAAGGCAAGGTAGTTGATGCAAAAGTATTTAAGACCAAACTTAACCAGTTTGAGGAAGCATTTGGAAAACAAATCAAGTGTGAGAGAAAGAAGAAATAAAGTTGTTGATTTCACATTGAAGAATGCCCCAAATTAGAGAGAATCAATTTTTTTTTTGGCTATAGCAGATAAACACTTCAAGGAAGTAGCTGTCAGATGAAGGAAATAGTCAAACTAGGAGTTCAACTACATGTAGTTAATATTGAGACTATTTCGGATGGTTACCAGATTTGTAGAATCAAGTTGTATGCAAAGGCAATGATCTAGGGAAATCTAAATACCTAGATTCATAGAATGTGGAAGAAATAGTCTTACCTGTTAGAATTAGTTACACTCTCGCTTTCAATTATTGATTTTAGTTATGAATTCATTCTTATAATTTTGTTAAGACTTTTAATGGGTTTTAATCATCTAGTTTGTTGTAATTAGCTAGAGATTGTCTCAATTTTACTTCTAAAATTTGAATTTGGAAAATCATTTATGTTTACTATTACAATCAATTAGAATTCAATGTCATTGCTAGTTTTTCTTTATTACATATTTCTATTGATTTCCACTCTATGTCATGAAGTCTTGTCAAAATAAAATAAATTTTTATTGAAAATCTAAACTATAGTTAAGAATGTTATATCTATGCATGTAATATTGTGGCTTTAATATTTATATCTCAATGATCTAATAATCATTAGAAGATAGCATCATCTCCAATTGTGTCACATTATCTTTGCTAATGGAATAATTGTACATCCAACTAAGATTCAACTTTAATCGAGTGGCCTACATTGAACAATTTATTAGAGATAAGAAGCTTTTTTTGGTTTAGCTAGATAATATAGATAGTTTGTTGAAGGATTTTCCAATATTGTTAACTAAATTGCCTCTCTCCAAAGGAAAGGAAAAGGGAATTGGTTTTTAAACACCTTAAGTAGAAGTTCACTACTGCACCAATTCTTAAAGTGCTATATAAAATAGTAGTTTTTGTTTATAGTTGATACATCCTTGGATGTTTTGGAGGAGAATTGACCTATAAAATGAAGGAATAGTGTCTTATGAGATATAAAAGTTGAGGTCTTATGAGATGAATTATGCACCACACTACCTTGACTTAGAGGCCAAAGTGAGTGCCTTGCTGAAATGAAAATATATCTTCAACCAATCTAATTTGAATGTTTGCCAACAATATTGGTATGATTCTTAGGTGACGACAACTTTCAAATAGTATATAAAAAGTTAGGAAAGTAGGGTTAAAATTAGGTATAAGCAGTTATCTCTGCTCAATAGAATATATAATAACTGCTAATTCAAATCAGAAATAAGAACTTATAATCAATTTATAAACTTGTAGACAAAATGCTCCATAGATTTGAATTTTATTGAGAAGAGATAAATTTATAATAACTGCTAATTAAAATCAGAAATAAGAACTTATAATCAATTTACTGTGAAAAAAAAAAACTAAGACTGTTTTACAATTAGGGGAGAGGAGCCAGAACGTGCAATTTTCGAAGGTAACAATAAGAAACTGCAAGAAAGTAAATGATAAATTCAGAAATGCCCTTCTGTGGTCTTTAAATAGACATTAAATTAACTATTTAAAAAACTTAAACAAGATGGCTTTACAAGTAAACTGCTCCGATTGAGAGTTGAACTCAAGACCTCCCGCTTACTAAACGGGTGCTCTAACCAACTGAGCTATCGGAGCTGGATGCTACTCATTGCTGCGTACAATTTTTAGCGTATTTTTGAAGTCGTCTTAATTGATAAGACGCAGATCGAAAAATTTAAATTCACTCCATTCTAATCGGTTACCACCGTGGTGTTCTGTAGCCAGAACACAATGCCATCTATTCTCTACCATGATGGTGATCGTTAATGCTATTCGGTGCTGGATAAAGAAGTGAGTCTATCGTGTATAAAGTAGGGCACCATCGAGATTGGGGCCCCTACTATCTACAGGGTGATCCGGGGTCCTGCTAAAAAGTATCTAAAGTGGGTGTTCCCCACACCCGGCCCTATTCTCCACCTACCCGCTTCCACTTAAGATTCTCGGAACTACCCTTAGAATGCCCATACGACGCAGTCGAGTGCTCCGAGGTCTCCTAAAACATCTTCATGTCTCTTGATTTAAATTAAGAAGAAAACAAGAGAGTTCGTTTATATCTGGTGCCGTGGTGTAGTTGGTTATCACAGTCTAACACACTGAAGGTCTCCGGTTCAAGTCCGGGCGGCGCCACTTTATATGAGTCAAATATTATTTGGATGCCACTCTGTAGTTTTATCTACAGAGACATTGATAGGGGAGAGGGTCCAATAGTCGTGCACCTAATCGTAAATATAATACCCAATAGTCGTTTATATAATGTTCAATAGTTGTGATTTGACTACCCATAATTAAACAAAATGTATGCTTTTGATCTAAAAAGCAACCAATCATGTGATACCACATCAGCGCTCAACTACTCATGATGTAATGCACGAGAATTGGTCTCACTATTTTTTGGGGCCTTTTTGCACACCTTGACAAAAACGCATGCTGATGTGGCATCATATTTGATGATGTGGCCCTGAAACCTTAGTTATAAGCAGAGAACTTGCCAAGTAAGCTGCTGTAAAAAATTGGGAGTGATTTGAAATTTCGACGTAGGATAATTAGAAGCGCGAAGTTAGGGTGCATGACAACTGGGCCCTCTCCCCTATTAGTACCCACCTCTTTCATGGTTTTATGCATATTTATTTTAAGTTCTGCTCCTATTTCAATAGGGTGAAATTTTTCTTTTGTAATTTAAAAAAAATATTCTTTTTAGCTCTTTTAAAACAACATTTCGATTTTTTTTTATAATTGGTTTATAATTTTTGCAAATTTTAAAAATAAGTAGCATGAAGTTCATCCAATCTATAAGTTTTTATTCTTTATCACTTCGTTGGTTATTTGATTTTTTCTCATTTAGTCCTACACGTTGATCAAATCACATCTTTTGATCTTGGATCTTCCTCTTCCTTGTGACACTTGTCACAATGGTAGGACTTCAATCCATGTGACTTTACTCTTAGCCTTTTATCCAACTTTACATCTCGGCCCTCCATTTTCCTCTTGAAAAATCTATTTAATGGGAGACTTTGAAGCCTCCCATTTCACAACACACTTTCATGCTAATGTTATATTGTCATTTTTATGACAATCATTTAATCATTTCCTTATGCTATCAAAATAGTGATGTGATTACAAGGAGCATACACATCTTTGCATTGAAGCTTATCCAAAAACTAACGATGATGATATGAATGTTGTTTTAGCTTATTTTTAACTTGCAATATTGTTGGTTACTCTTGTTCATTTTCTCTACCTCAAATTTTTATCATTTATTTGAGCTTTGAATTGTTTTGTGGTGTTATTCTAGTTGTTGAGGTTCATTTTGAAGGTGCACAAGTAATCATTAATAGAAATATATTTATAACTAAAAATTCTTCATTCTAACTCCAAAATCTTTTCTTATGAAGAACATATATACTAGAAAAGACTAAAAGCTTTTGCAAAAGTTGTTAACCAATTGTAACCACTAGATATAGTTGAAGTGTTTAAGAAAAAAGATTGGAATGTTATTTAAGAAAAAGGAAAAAAACATTCATATCATCATTATTAGGCAAGAGTTGGCTCAGATTCTTGCATTGTGTGAATGCAATTCCATGGAGGGGCAGGATGTCTTGGCTTGGAGTAACAGTGATTTATCTGGTAAGTACTCTGTTTCAGCGGGTTATGGTGAGATGTTTAGGCGACAAATTTTGTGTGTTTTTATCTCATGGTTTCCTAATTAGTATTTGACGGTCTCATGTATTGACTCTCTTATTAATTGGGTGTCTTAGATGGACGTTTCATTGTGAATTTTGTCAGTATTGTTAAATTGTCAAATTTGTTGATCCATATCACTTGTTGGTGGTAATTCTTAAAGAATTTAACTCCTTAATTGTGTTGTAACCATTTGATTATTGAACAATACATTAAGTTTCTTTGGAGTGTGGGTTTTCTCTTAAAATGGTTTTCCTTGTGTATTTCACTATGTTATGGTATATTGCCTCTATGTTTATTTCCTTGTAATTGTTTGATCAATTTAATGTTTGTGTATAACTCCTCTCATAAATTAGTGTATGAGGCCATCATGACTTTGGAAATAGCCATAATTGGAGTACTTCTATCATCCTTTTTCCTTGCAAATGTCAATAGTTGGAACATTCACTATTCTTGATACTACACATACAAATTAACTAATCTATTAGACCCAAAACATGTAATGGAACCTCTTCACTATTATAACACTATAAATATAAAATCATTAACTAATATAAAATCAGAAATAAGATTTATGTGTCATTTTTTAATACCTTTCAACAACTACAAATATAAAATCATTACCACTTTGATTTTGTGGCAATTCAAGGATAAAGTCCATGGAAAGTTCCTCCCAAGGTTTCTTTGGAATAGGCAATGACTTATGCAACCTAGTTCTGAACAACACCCTTCAAAATCTAATAAGTTCTACATCTCTCCATAAATAATTTGGCATTGTAGTGCAAGTGTGGCCAATAATACCTTTCATGTAGCAAGGCCAATGTCTTATCTACACAAAAATATTCTCTTAATCCTCTACCATTGAGATTCTCTCCCATGGAACCATACACTACACACAATTGCATTCTTCTAAACAAATATCCTTTAAAGATATCAAGTTTCCACAATCCATCTTGTAATTGTAATAAAATTTCCAGATTTGATTGTGTTTTAGTTTTTCACATCAACGTTTAAAAATATCCTCTTTCATAAAGTTATCTTCAAAGTAACCCTTACTTTCTAAGATTTATACATAATAAAAGTCCTTCCAACTGTTCTTTTCTTTAATGGGGGGCTGGCACTCCCTGTCTTTTTCATTTGCTGTGTGAGCTTACAAAGTTATCTCCTGCATTAAAAATCAAACAGAAAGGCGTTTTAACATTTACTAACGAAGCAATCGTAGACGTATGTAAACGTTGAAGTATTATAGTGATGTTATGTCTGGTATCATGTTTGTACGGCCCAATGGATAAGGCGTCGCTGGTCTCCGAAAACAGAGATTCTTACCGCCTTGGTGGACTAAATAAATCAGAAACAAGATTTTGAATCCATATTATATAGCAATCCTCTAATAATCATGTTAATTGAATGTCCTAATCATTTTAGATTGTGATTTTGTAGAGGTTTGAGTTTTCTAGAGCAGCATGACTGATTTTAATTGCTCCAGATTTTGTAGGGAAACTGAAAAGTTGAGAAAATGGAGATGCGGGGTATCGATCCCCGTACCTCTCGCATGCTAAGCGAGCGCTCTACCATCTGAGCTACATCCCCATGTCTTTTAATTAATAATTTAATCTTCAACCTAATTTTCTACACCTTTTCCTTTCCAATTCCTTTATCGGGGATCATTATTAGGCATGCCTTATCTGTCTCACCAGCTGTATACACATTTTATTGATCCATCTTTTTATTCAGCACAACATTATATTTACGTCGAGAGACGTTTTACAATGGCATTTGGTGTGTTCAGAAAAACTCTACCTTAAATCAAGGAGAATTCTTCAAATCATCACCCTTCATTTCTTTTTTGTGTGAACTATTATAAAAAAAATAATAACTACTTAAAAAAAGACATGAATAAAGGCTAAAACAAAGACATTCAATAAAATAAAAAAATAATAACAACCAAATAAACTATTATAAAATAAACAACCAAAAAAATCATAATAAAAAAATAATAACTACTTAAAATAAGGCTAAAATAAAGGCATTTTTCTGTAAATTTTGATATTACTAATAAATTAAAAAAAAAAAACAACCAAAAAATAGATATGCACTTTTCCAGTATTAACTACCAACTAAAACTATTATTTAGGCACCTATTTTTATAAGGAAATGATTTGCTAAAAATAGCTTTAAAGTCCCCAATACACGACTTAAACTTTGGTTCCAATAAAATGCATTTAAACATAAGCATTAGAGTGCAGTTTTAAAATAGCCACTTATTATGGCTTTTTAATAAGTAAACATAACCAGTTATAACTGCCTTTTTATGGCTGTATAAATATGGAGAAAGTGGCGCCAATATGTGCCCACTTACTAATGGGAAATGAATGCATATTGTTAACTTTAAAACTGTGTTATATGAGGAAGTGGTCAAACCATTTCGTAAGGCATTTGATACTATTTTTGGAAGTTATTTTATTATGGAGTGTGGCACACCAAAATTGAATTATAGAGGGTGCTTAGTATTTATTACCTACGTTTTGGGTAATATCCTTTCCCAGGTTTTTTTTTTTTGCCAAGGATTACATCACTAGCAGGTGTTGATAAATGAAGATTGTGGCAAAAATGGGGAAGCCCGAGGATAGCAACACATTCATATGTTTCAAGATGCAATGCTAAAATTGGGTTAGTCTTTTTAACTTTTTAGATGAGTTGATGGCAGAGTTGGAGAAGGTGAGGCTGAGATTGTTAAAACTAGAAGAAGCAGAGTAGCGGCTATGTTCATAGTTGGGGAAGTTGGAGGCAGAGTTCGTTCTTCAAACACAGAATTATAATCACCACATTAATTCTTTCAAACAACAATTGGAGCAAATGCAAGTTGTTCTCGCACAACATCTAATAATGATTTCGGTATTGCTCGTGCTCTTTGCTTTGTGTTTTGTTTCTTGGTTTCCCAAGATGGAATTGGCTCTTTGCATACTGTTTGTACATATTCCTGTCCGTTTTGAGAGCTATGGAATTTTAGAGAAAAAAGATCTTTGTTCACTACTGATTTGGTGATGAAAAATTGTATGTCTTTATTTTCAATTGACTTTATAAGATTCAACGTCACGAACTGAGGCATATTACAAAAACAAAACAAACAAACAAAAGTTTGAATGCCTTTTTTAGTCACTGTAACTTTCTTTGTTAACTAATAAACTAACTGTACCTCTGTTTAATGTCATAGTAAGTCTTAATTTTAACATATTGTTTATGAGAATAAACTAGAATAGTACAAAAGGTTCTTAATGTTTACTAGCTATTTACGAGATAGCTGATTGAAGTTATTTTATTTATTTTGTTATTTATTTTGATGTTCTTTTATTTTCTATGTTCTTTTGTTTTTCAATCTCTTATTTTTATTCAGTCATTTTAATTTTTTGTATTATTAATCTTTCGTTGTTTATTTTGATGATGAATAATTTTTCTGTATTTTTTTAATTTTGATAATGAATTCTCCATTTTCTAAATATTTGGTAATGAATATATATGTAGAAGGAAAGGATATATATGTTTAGGGATAGAGATAGAGAAATATATGTAGAGAGAGAAAAAATATATTTTTTATTAAATTTTTATTATTTGATGTTTATATAATATTATAATATTTAATTTAATATAATTTTAAAAATAATTAAATTTATAGAGAACTTATTTTCAATAATAATAAACATAATATATTATAATTTTAAAAATAATATAAATGTAATATAAATATGTTAAACAAAGTAATAAAAAAATTAACTCCTTGAATTGATATCTCTTGACGTTTTTATATAGACTATGTGATAGGATAGATATGCTAGTTATAGCTACAATAAGAAAATTAATATTTAGTGCTCAATTTATTGTAATAGAAAGAAGAGTAGAATTTCACGGGTAATAAAAAATTATTTATTTAGAGTTTTTTTTTATAGAATTTAGTGTACAAATAGATTAGGTTAAGTATTTGGGTTTTTCTATCATATTCCATATTAACATTTCTTTAATTACATTTGAAACATTTATTCAATTCTTATTATTAATATTAGGCATTCAAATTTAATTTGAATATAAATTGATTAAAAAAATGTGTGTGTTCAAACTATTTACCATTCATTACTAATTAAATTTATAAGGCTAGTTTCTCAACCCTGACCCTCTCCCCTCTCCCAACACACACACACACACACACACACACACACACACACACACATGTTTTATTGTCTATAATAAAATCATAAAAATATTGCACAACTTCTCATGTAATGAAATGCAGAATACACAATGTATGGTGAGATGACACAATAATGCAATCATGGTAGGAGGGTCTAATGGAAGACAATCTAATGGAAATTTCTACCTAGTTAACCCTTATCTACATTATTAATTTAGTTAACCCTTATACTATAAATTAGACCCTTATAAAGGAATGAATAAACATTAGATTAGATCAGATCCAAATCCTTGGGATGTGGGGAGTCAAAATCAAATAGGGATTTTCCAAATTTTACACATAACATTCCACTTGTACATTGGTCATTACATTTGGAAGAAATGAATTAAAGTGGGTCTAAAATGAACCTTGGAAAAGTGTTAGGTATGCATTTTTCACCTTTACACATCTTATAGTGTTATATATGTATTATAATATATTAACTAATCTAATATTTGAATTTACAAAGATTGTTAACCAATTGTAACCACTAAATATAGTTGAAGTGTTTAAGAAAAAAATTTAGAATGTTATTTAAGAATAAGCAAAAAGAACATTCATATCATCATCATTAGTTTTTGGATAAGCTCTAATATAGAGATGTGGATGCTACTTGTAGTCACATCACTATTTTGATATCATAAGAACATGATTAAATGATTAAGTCGTAAAAATGACAATATAGCATTAACATGCAAGTGTGTTATTAAATGGGATGGGAGAACTCTCATTAAATATATTTCCCAAGAGGAAAATGGAGGGACAAGATGCAACTTATTGGATGAAGGGCTAGGATTAAGGTCACATGAATTGAAGTCCTAGAATTGTGACAAGTGTCACAAGAGAGAGGAAAATCTAAGATCAAAGGATGTGATTGGATCAATGTGTAGGAATAAATGTGAAAATGACAAGTGGAAAGTGAAGTGGAAAAGGGTAAGCACACTCACACATGTGTGAGCAAGGTGGAATATGTGAAAGATATGATCACACATGTGTGATCAAAGAGGTGAAGATGAGTCAAATATCAAAATATGAGGTGGAGGAACATGTGTGAGCAAAGAGTGTGATGAGTTAGCATACTCACACATGTGGGATCATGAAGTGTGTTGAAGTGGATGTCAAAGATGCTTTCAGTATGTCATAATCCCACTTGTGTGAGCAAGGAGTCCAAGATGAATTAGTATCTCACACATGTGGGAGCATGGGGGGATCACAAACATATGGTAAGAGGAGAACAATAAAGATTTCAATCCATGTAGATGGATTTAATGGCTAGGATTAAAAGGCTAAGGATTAATGATGATGTGGAATTAAATATTGAAGAAATGGTAATATATCTATTAATTAGCCTAAATCAATTAATTAAGTATACACCAATTAATTGATTTCGTTGTAGGATTTGGAGACTAGGGACAATTGATTTAATTAATTTAATTAATAAAAATTAGGGAAAAACTAGTTAATGATGAATGATGAAGGAAATTAATTAAAGAATAATTTAATTAATTAATTTACAAGAAATTATGAAAAAAATTAGTGGTAAATTTGGGTGTCTACAATACCCTCTAAGAAAACAAAGATAAATAACATATGTCTTCAATATTGAAAAATTCTTCTAACATGTTTTTATAATAATGTACTTCTATAACACCATTTATGGTGATGTCTCTCCTTGCATTCCTTTTAACATGAACAACAACTAGAATCAGTTCAATTGATGCCAAAGCTATCCAAAAGTTAATGCTACTAATCCTTAATGGTATGCCATCTTCATCATCATAATAAGCATACATCTTAACTATTATTTATTGTTTGAGCTAAAATTATATGCAAATTGTCAAGTGTCAAAATTTGGGTATAGACTAATATAATGCAAAGGGGGAAGTAGCACATTGGAATATAATAGTGAAGTAAATTCATATTTTGAAAGTGAGAGTGTAGTTTATATTCCTTCATAGATACATTAAAACTTCATATCTGTTTTCATACAGTTAAGGATAATTACAATTCATACAATTTTTAATAGATAAATTGTCTCTTCTTATTACATTCTTTCTATGCTATAATGTTTAAAGATAATCCAAAGTTTGTATCTGATAGAAATGCTCATTCATTTTTTTTGCCTATTCTCATGTCTAAAGCTACAAAAAGTGTCACACCATTTATGTATCTATTATGTCATTTGGTGTATAGGTTCTTGTTCTTTTTGTGTGCCAAGAATGTTCAATATATGAGAAAAATGATGAAGAACCCTTCCAAAATTATTGCTAGACTCATCTTTTGGCATAACATTAAGATACCTCAAATGAAGTACCTTATAACCAAGAATAATTGTTTATTGTTTGAGTATAAAGTTTTAAAAGTTTCAAAAAATTGTGGTGTTGGATTTATAGAATCAAGAAAAATAATAATAGAACTTAGAATGGAAAGACTGAAAGCTATTCTCCAAATTTTGCATAAATGCCTTAGTGTAACACAGTTTGACCTCTAGTTCAATTTTCTCAATCTCAACTTTAGTGATGGAGTTGGGAAACTCCTTAGTGTCAAAATTTGTAATGAATGTTGATGGAATTGAAATGTAGTTTTTAATTTATACAAATGTTGGATAACCATGTTTTCATATTCACATATTTTATCAATAGCCATAGCATGTTGAAGGTAATAAAATTGGTATTGGTTTATGAGTTATATTAGTGTCTACCTTTCCACTCATGTATGATCATTCTTTACATTATAAGTTATTGAAATAATAGTCATTTTTTCACTTAGTTTAATCCATTTTTTCATTTAATTGGCTTGTCACATGGTTTCCTATCTCAAAGAATAAGAAAAATATGTGTTCAAAGTGTCATGAGTGGTCTCTAATTGAATTAGAATTTCCTTAAATATGGTATCTTACATGGAAAGTTGTTGATTTGTTTTTGTACCAAATAATCTTATTGATATTCCTTAATTGATTCATCCCAAATCTATTGGAATCGTTCTTTAGTGGCACCCATATATTTCAATAAATTATTGACTATTTATTTCAATTATTTCTCTATTGATGAAGAAGGATTAAATCATACATGGAGTACAACTTTCCAAACTCTTAAATAATTTGGATGATGAACTTATCTATTTTAATATGGTGATACATCCAATTTTTCCTAGTGCTCTACATCATTACATATTCAAGCTTCTATTTTTGAATGGATCATGTCGACTTTCTCAAGTCCACTTCTTCTTCTTGAAGTATTTATTTAATGGTACCTAGAGTAGATATTATTGATCCATATTATATCTAGGAATTTTATGGGAAATAAAAAATTAATTATCAAATTAGATTTAGGCACAAATGTAGGTATAGAAGGAGCTGGTAGAAAACATAGATAAACAATATTATAATCATAGTGGTGATGTGGTCAACACCATGACCACAATATTATCACCAATAGTGAGAACTCCAAATTTAGAATGTAAAATGTATAGTCTCTATTTCAAATTCTTGTGTGTGTATGGATTCTTCTAGCCTCTATGGCTTAAAAGAATCTTGATGTTCACAAAAATCTATAAAAGGGAGTTAAATATCAAATTTTAAATCATAATGATTATCAAGAAGATTTGAGGAATATTGTAGGAGAATTCAATTGTTCATTAGATGAGATACGCATAAGTACATGGAAAAATATTGAAGTATCACTTGTGATAATTATCTTATCAAGTTAATGCATAAGATAGAAAGGTTTTTTCCACTACTATAACTCTTTCTTTTCAATCCAAATTAAGAGTTTCCAAGTGTAATATTAAAAATTGCACACTATGTCAATTTCACACTCATGCATGGAACCCGATATATTTATGACAAAATCTATAATCAAGATTTCATTATTCCAATCTCATGGGTGGAAATGGTGAAGCATTAGTAGCTTGTGGTTTGAATTTCAAAAGAATTTGATCAAACGTCAATGTGGCACATAGACATCTATGTGGCACGTAAACATCCCGATAAAATCCAAAATTCAAATGAGAATATTTTGTACAGTTTATTTGTGATGTGTGCCCTAGCACCCAAATATGGATGCAACCACTATTCCCACCCAATCCAAGAAAAAGACTTTCTCCTCTTCCATATTTTCAACAATTTTTTGGGACTTTTTGGACCAGGAGCTCTCTACTTCTCTCTCTTAATGAAACTTTGTCGAAATACTCTCACATCTTGGAAAATTGTAGCAACAAAGACTCCTCTTGCATACGATCTCATCATGCCTATCATCTCAAGAGAGGGTCCACAACTATTGGTAACACTCTTTCTTATCATTCAAACAATATCATTAATTGTTACATTTATTTGATCTTGTCTAGCATCTTTTAAGTTTGATAGGGGTTCTCCTCTATAGTGGGGTTTGTTTCGATCACACGTCTATTTTACTTTTTATACATTCCAATAGTTTTTGGTTGCCATGGAGGTGGAAACACCAAAGTGGGGATTTTATTGAGGAAAACCCCTATACAACCCTAACATTTTTGCTTGTCTCCATGTGTGTAGGTGCCAAACAAGTTCAACAAATAAAAGACTTCATTTTGGTAGTTTTTGGGCTTTATCTATATAGACGATAGTGCAGGTGTGTAGACATCCTTGTGACACACTAGCATCCAAGTATGAGACTTTGCCTAACTAGTATCACATTTTATATATTCAGTACTTTCTATTTCTATAAACTAAATATTTTAACAATCTATATTTGCAAGTTATATGTCATTTTTAGCTATAATCATTGTTAAACATAACTTAGAATTGAATTTTAAGACATCTCTATTTCTAGTTCACTTGATCCAAATCAATTGAGGTAGTTGAGAGCAATTTGCTCATTAAGATCCTATTATCTTGGGATTAGTGAATTCCCTTCTCTACACTAAGATAAAAAACTCTATCCTTTATGTGATTCCTATTCAAGTTTATATTTTTTTCCTCATATTCTCCTATGAAAGAAATTTTTTTTTATTAAACAATTGGGAAGTAATAAATACTTTTGTGGTTTTGATGCAGGAGCATCCATGGCATAGTGGCAATCCTATGTCAACAAAAGAAGTTCAAATTTTGTTTTGAATTGAATTTCATGTTTTATCTTGTGAATTTCATATTTTGTTTTGAATTTGAATGTCATGAAATATTGGAATCTGAAAATTACAATTTGGAGTAAATTTGGGTCAAAATAGGATAAGGTGGCATAGTGGAGAATATGTTTTAAATGAAAAATCCTGAAAAAGAAAAAAAAAGCGTGGGTTTCTTGGAGACAATTAATTTGACTTGTAACTCCAAATTTGAAATTTCCCAAATCCTAAAAAAATAGGGAATCAGGAGGTGGACGTCCAAGTTGGGAAAAGTTGATTTTTGCTTTCATGGAAAAAATCTAGAAAGCCATTAAAGCACTGTTGACCATTCACAACATGTTTTTGAGTTTTAAAGCATATTTTTTTATTAAATTTGATTAATGTAAATTAATTTAATGGAGAGTTACAAGATATGGGCATGGGTTTTTGAAGTGGGGTTTGAAATGACAATAAATTCAAATGAAATGCACTCACATTTCATTTCGGGGTGGTTCAAAGTTGTTTAATGAAAAAATAATAATTATTTTTTGAAACAAGCTTCCTAGAATATAGTAAAAGAGAAGAGAAGGGCGTGCATATCTCTAGAAAGGGTTTTTGGTAGGTGTTGTTGAAGATTGGAGTTGTTTCATGGAGGCACAAGCATCATCAATGGTTGTAGATTGAAGGGTGTGATTATTGAGAGTGATTTGTTGTTGCAGGTGCTGGAGAGAAGCTTGTTCTAGAGCTTTGATTTGCTGGTTGCAAATAATTTTTATTACATTTTCCTAGAGTTTTGTAAGAGATTTCTATAGCCCATAATTTTTTTTGGATTGATTGTAAATTCATTGCAAGTTTAATAAAAATAAAATTGAGATAGTTGGTTGCAAGTTGCAATCTAGAGCTTCATTCTAGTGCAAGGAAATTATTTTCTCTGTGAAAGGGTTTATTTGTTCCAGTATTATGTGAGCTTTTAGAATTAATTTCTGGTGAAATATTTAATTTTAATTAGCTCCATACATTAGTGGTATCAAAGCAAGTTGATCCTATTTGTGTAAACATACCGCCGAAGAGAGGCAATTTACACTAGGGCTTGTGAGTGTGGTGTTGCAAAAATGTTTTCTAGAGGAGACCCATGAGGTAGGGGAAGAGGGAGAGGAGGAGTAGATATTTTTTTTAGAAATGATGAATTTAGAGCCTTGAGAAGGTAGGTTGAAACTTTTCAAAATGAGATGAGAGGATTTGCAAGAATGAGAGACCCAAGAAGTGAAGATGACAAAGAAGAAGAAAGTATAGAGAATGCTAGTTTAGATACTAAGCAAAGAGAAGAAATTGCAGCAATTACAAATGACCCATTGTTGAAATCTTTAACAAAAATGGGAAAGAGATCGAAGATGGAGGTGCCTACATTCAATGGTAGTTTGAACCCAAAAGAATTGATAGATTGGCTTAATGAAATGGAATAGTATTTTGAATTTGAAGAGGTAGTGGACCTTGATAAAGTGAAATTTTCTAAGACAAGGCAGAAAGGACATGCTTCAATATGGTGGAGAGAAGTCCAATTAGAAAGGGGAAGAAGAGGAAAAGAGAAGATTACCAAATGGGATAAAATGGTGGATAAAATAAAAAGATAGTTTATCTCAACTGATTATGAAAGAGATTTGTTCAAGAGGATGCAAGATTTGAAGCAAAGGAAACAAAACTGTTAAAGAATATATAGAATAATTCCATAAAATCCTCATAAGGATTGGACATTTAGAAGTAACCAAGGAAAAGATTGCAAGGTACATGAATAGGCTGCAATCAAGCATTTAAGAAGAAATGGAATTGGTTAGAGTTGTGACAATGGAAGATGCTTATCAAATGGCATTGAAGATAGAGGAAAGGTTGAACAAGAGATTTGAAAGAAAGCATAAAGGAAGTGGGTGTGGAGGAAAAGTAGGAGGAAGAACATACAAAAATGAAGAAAATCAACAAAAGAGTTCCAATAATGAAGAGGGCAGCAATACGGAAGCAAAACATGAGGATGGACAAAGCTCAAGAGACCAAAATTTTAGAGGTAGAGGTAGAGGACATGGTTATGGTGGAGGCCCATTTAGAGGCACTTGTTACAAATGTGGAGAAGAAGGGCACCAAGCCTATGATTTCCCACAAGAAGAGAAGCCAAAAGGGAGACAAGAATTCCAAAGAAGAGCAACAAATTTTAATGAGGAATAGGCACCTTCTTCACAATTTGAAGATGTAGAAGATGGAGAGGATTGATGAAAATGAGAGCACTCTTGAATGAAGACAGTGAGCCTATGCAAAGAAAGAAGTCATTCAAAACAAGGCGCAAGTGTGAAGGAAAGGTTTGTAACATCATAGTTGATAGTGGCAGCATGGAAAATATTGTGTCTAATGAGATAGTGAAAAAGTTGAAGCTGGAGAGGAGAAAACACCCAAATCCATACCAGATTGCTTGGGTGCAAGATAATCAGAAATTATTGGTAAGTGAACAATGCAATGTGAAGTTTAAAGTTGGTAATTATTATGATGAAATTTTATGTGATATCATCCCTATGGACGCTTGTCACATTTTGCTTGGAAGACCATGGCAATATGATAGAAAATCCATACATGATGGGTGTGCCAATACCCAGACAATTGTGAAAGATGGAGTGAAGCATAAGCTAAAACCTTTGAAGGAGAAATTTTTTCAAGTTTGTGGTAATGCTAGAGTTTTTTTAGTCGATGCAAGGAAATTTATTGAAGCTATGAAGCATGAGAAGGTTTTCTTTGCTATTATTCCTAAAACTAATAGTGAAGTTGTTGAGGATGTTCCTATAGAAGTTGTAGATTTGCTACAAGAGTTCAACATGATTGTTTCAGATAATGTGCTTGAAGGACTCCCACTAGTGAGAAAAATAAATCATCAAATTGATTTGATTCTAGGGGTAAGTTTTCCAAACAAGGTAGCCTACAAAATGTCACCTACAAAGAATGAAGAGGCAAATTGACAAGTTGTTGATTTGTTGAAGAAGGATTTGATAAGTTGAGAGTTTAAGCCCATGTGCAGTGCCTATTGTTTTATCACCGAAGAAAGGAGGAGAATGGATAATGCACACAGACTCCAGGGCGATCAACAAGATTACAATAAAATATAGATTTACATTACCAAGAATGGATGATATCATGGACTGCTTGAGTGGAGCAACACATTTCAACAAGATTGATTTGAAGAGTGGGTATCACCAGATAAGGATACATGAAGGAGATGAATGGAAGATGACATTAAAGAAAAAGGAAGGTTTGTATGAGTGGTTAGTCATGCCATTTTGTCTAACCAATGCACCTAGTATGTTTTTGAGGTTAACGAATGAAGTGTTGAAAGAGTTCTTGGGCAGATTTGCGATTGTATATTTAGATGGGATTTTAATTTTTAGCAAGACTCTTGAGGAGCAATCGATGCATATTAGACTTATTTTTGAAAATATTAGAGATGAAAAGTTGTTGATTAACCTCAAAAAGTGCAGCTTTGTGAAGAGGGAATTGGTGTATTTAGGCTTTGTTGTTTTAGGGGAAGGCATCAAGATGGACCCGAAAAAGGTAAGAGTTATTCTAGAATGGCCAACACCAAGGAGTGTAACAGAGGTGAGATCATTTCATGGGTTAGCAAGTTTTTATAGAAAGTTCATCAAAGGTTTTAGTAGCATATGTGCACCACTAATTGAAACTATAAGGGGTTATAAGAAGGAATTTAAGTGGACTACATGAGCAACGATGAGTTTTGATTTGTTGAAGAGTAAAGTGACAATGCAACCTGTTTTAGCACTTCTAGAATTCAACAAGGTGTTCCAAGTGGATTGTGATGCAAGTGGTAATGCTATTGGAGTTGTTTTGAGCCAAGAAGGTATTGCATATTTTAGTGAGAAACTAAATGATGCTAAGAAAAAAGTATTCAATTTATGATCAAGAGTTTTATGTAATCATTCAAGCACTTAAGAAATGGAGACATTATCTTATGCCAAAAGAATTTGTTTTATATACTGACCATCAAGCACTCCAATACTTGAGTAGTCAAGGGAAGTTGAGTAAAAAACACATAAAATGGGTTGAGTTTTTACAAACTTATACATTTTTTTTGAAACATACGAGTGAGAAGTCTAATAGAGTTGTTGATGCTTTGAGTAGAAGGCAAGGTTTGTTGATTGAAATGCAAGTTGAAGTTGTGGGTTTTGATGAGCTCAAGAATATGTATGAAGGAGATGTAGATTTTGGAGAGGCATGGAAGACTTGCAAAGATCCTATTGCAACAAATAGAACCAAATGGATGGATTATTTAATCCAAGATAACATGTTGTTTAAAGGCAAAAAATTATGCATCCCAAGGAGTTCTATGAGATTGAATCTAATTAAGGAGAAACATAGTGGTGGTCTTGTGGGTTGTTTTGGTTTTGAAAAGACTATTGCATTGGTTGGAGAGAAGTATTATTGGCCTCAATTGCAGCAAGATGTAAGGAAGGATGCGTAAGGTTGTAGAGTAAGTCAAGTGGCAAAAGGAGTGAGTCAAAATATTGGTTTATAACAACCACTACCAATACCGGAGAAGCCATGGGAGGACATAAGTAAGGATTTTGTTCTTAGATTTCCAAGGAAAAAAAGAGGAAATGATTCTATCTTTATTGTGGTAGATATATTCTCTAAAATTGAACATTTTATACCTTTTCATAAGACTAATGATGTGATTTATTTTTCAAGGAAGTTGTGAGGCTTCATGGAATTCCAAAGAGCATTGTTTCAGATAGGGACACCAAGTTTGTTGGCTACTTTTGGAGGAACTTATGCAAGAAGCTCAACACTGAATTAAGGCTTTTTTCAGCATACCATCCTCAAATAGATGGTCAAATGGAGGTGGTGAATAGAAGCTTGGGAAATTTGCTGAGATGCTTGGTTGGAGACAAACGGAAAGGATGAGATTTAATTCTACCACAAGCCGAGTTTTCCTACAACAACTTGATCAATAGGAGCACAGGTAAATCACCATTTAAAATTGTTTATCACATCAGCCTAAGAGTTTTTTCAGACTTGAATAAGATTGATATAAAGATGTGAAAAAGAGTGTAGATGCTAAAGATTTTGTAGAGCATATGAAGGGTCTTCACGATGAGGTGAGAAAACATATTAGCAAAATGGTTTTTCTTACAAAAATCATCTTGATTTGAAGAGGAGACAAGGAATTTCAGGTTGGAGATGAAGTGATGGTGAATTTTAGAAAATAAATATTTCCAATGGGTGCATACGACAAGCTCAAAATGAAAAAGATTGGTCTATGCAAGATTGTAAAAAAGGCATGATTTTGGTAATGCATATGAGGTAGAGTTTCCCAATGAGTTTAATTTTTCTCCAATATTTAATATTTCAGATTTGACCATGTTTCATGAAGGTAAAAAATTATGAAGTTTTAGCAATTAAACATCCACCATCACTCACACATAGTTCATAAAATGAAAAGACTGAAGCAATTCTTGACAATAGGGTGAAAAGAAGTACAAGGAGGAAGCAATACATGGAGTATTTGGTAAAATGGTTTGGGAGGCCTATGGAGGATTCTTCATGGTTATCTAAGGTTGGGATTACTCATCTTGTATATCCTCTTGGAAAGTGATGAGATCACTTTTCTTCTATCGTGGGTGTCTGATGCAGGAGCATCCATGGCATAGTGGCAATCCTGTGTCAACAAAAGAAGTTCAAATTTTGTTGCAATTTTTTTGTAAATTGAATTTCATGTTTTATCTTATGAAATTCATATTTTTTTGTGAATTTGAATGTCATGACATATTGGACTTTGAAAATTACAATTTGGAGTAAATTTGGGTCAAAACAGGATAAGGTGGCATAATGGAGAATATGTTTAAAATGGAAACTCCTGAAAAAGCAAAAGGAAGTGTGGGTTTCTTGGAGACAATTAATTTCACTTGTAATTCCAAATTTGAAATTCCTCAACTCCTAAAAAATAGGGAATTAGGAGGTGGATGCCCAAGTTGGGAAAAGATGATTTTTGCTTTCATGGAAAAATCTAGAAAGCCATTAAAGCACTACCGACCATTCACAACATGTTTTTGAGTTTTAAAACATATTTTTTATTAAATTTGATTAATGAAAATTAATTTACTAGAGAGTTACAAGATTTGGGCGTGGTTTTTTGAAGTGGGTTTGAAATGACAAGAAATTAAAATGAAATGCACCCACATTTCATTTTGGGGTGGTTTTGAGTTGTTTAATGAAAAAATAATTTCATTTTTTTGAAACAATCTTTCCAAAATACAGGAAAAGAGAAGAGAAGGGCGTGCATACCTCCAGGAAGGGTTTTTGGAAGGTGTTTTTGTAGATTGGATTTGTTTCATAGAGTCACAAGCATCATCAATGGTTGCAGATTGAAGGGTGTGATTGTTGAGAGTGGTTTACTGTTGTAGGTGCTAGAGAGAAGCTTGTTCCAGAGCTTTGATTTTCTAGTTGCAAATCATTTTTATTTCATTTTTGTGGAGTTTTGTAAGGGATTTCTACAACCCATAATCCTTTCTAGATTGACTATAAATTCATTGCAAGTTTAATAAAAAAAATTGAGACTACTGGTTGCAAGTTGCAATCCAGATCTTCATTCCTGTGCAAGCAAATTATTTTCTCTATGAAAGGGTTTATTTATTCCAGTATTATGTGAGCTTTTATAATTAATTTCCAGTGAAATATTTAAGTTTAATTAGCTCCATACATTATATTCTTGAATTCTAGTTTGAAGAATTTATAGATCACTTTGGTATCTTGGAACAATTATTAAATGAAGAAAAATGGGGGGAGCTTTCTTTCACTTCTAGGGTTTTGGACCTAAAAGGAGAAAGACCAATTTCCAACCTTTCACTCAAGAAAAAACACTTGAGATTTCAATGCAAAGGAGATTGAAATCTGGCAACGGGAAGGTTCTAGGGATTGAATGATAGCTAATGAGGGGTTCACCACCAAGTGTAAACTTGGAAAAGACAATATGCTAGAAACCACAGTTTGATATGCAAACAAATGTTAAATGATCTAAAAAGATGAACAAACTGTAATGAAAAGCTATGAAACTATAAGTGTGCACTTGGAAGAATGAAGAAGGAAGAATGGACATCTGGATCACTAAAAAATTTACTATTGAAGCTAATTGGGATTCATATGCTAGGCTAGGCGAATCAGTCCAACTTCTGAGAAAATGTATATGAATAGGTTTTAATAAAAAGGGTATCCAAATTCATAAAAAAATTGATCAGGCCTATACGGTGGGACTCATTCATCAATAGTGATGAATCAGTCCACTTCTGCTTTTCTAGAAATTCTGAAGTGGATTTTGTGCCTCTTGGTCTGCTTTGCTCTTTTTGACTAGTTTCTAGATTTGAAACTACAAATACCACCTGTAGGTCTTCTCCAAGCTTCTCCAAGGTTTGATGACAACTTTGACAACTTTTGGGGACTTGACAACTTTTATCCAAATTAAATGCTTCTTGGAAAATCTACAACCTAGCTCTACAAATCACACACAAGAAGAGGGAAAAATGTTGTGGGTTTAGTGAATAGGGGCTTTCCTTGGATAAACCCCTTGTTGGTAATTAAACCTTGAAATGAAAGAAAATATGAAAGGAGAATGATGAATGAATAAATAGTAATGTTGCAACTCACCAAACCCTTGCAATAAAAGGCTAAAAACATGTAAGTAATGGCTCCAATGGATGTAAACTTGGAATCTTGCTCGATGTTGATAGATCTTAAATGAAGCACTTGCTTGAAACACAAACTCTACATCACAATTGTTAGCTCTAAAACAACATGATGCAAGCAATATTTGACATGATGATTGATGCTTGAAGATAATATTGAATGCTTGATAATCTTCCCTTGAAATGCCTTGAATGCTCTTGTGAATGCTTCAATGCTCTTGTGAACTCTTGAATGCTTGTAAAATTTGCTAGGTGAGAATATGAGTGAAAGAACCTTGTATTTATACTTAATTATGCAAGAATTCCTAAAATTACAACACTACAAGTCGACATCAGAACTAGGAGAATAAAATATCACTAGAAATTTAATTTAAATTTGAGTTTTGGTCATACGGGACTCATTCGCCCAAGGTGATGAATGAGTTCCATCACACATAATGTATGAGACCAAAAATGAAAAATGCTTAGAAATGTGTGAAACCTGCATCAGGGCCAAAAAGACCTAGGTTGGACTCATTCGCCCAAGGTGGTGAATGAGTCCCAAACACTAAATCCAGGCCACACAAGCTAAGAACACCTAAATTATGATTGGTTACTGATTGGTGTCAGGTTTATCCTCAAAGAGATGCAATAAATGAGACTTATGGATGAAAAATAGGGCCAATTAAAGCATAAGAAAGCCAAATTGTTAATGAAAAGCCTAGAGGAATGTGAAAGTATCTCACAAAACTTTACAATACTCCAAATAAGGTAAGGTTAAAGTTGATTATGATTAAAATTATGTTTATTATGCTTAGTTAATTGATAAAACCATAGAAAAGTGTGAAAGTACATGTTACAACACTTCACAACACTTTTACAAGGCTCCATTAAATTCAATTAGTTCACAAGGGCCCAAGACCTAATGTGAATGTGTTATCCACATTAAAACACTAAATAAAGGCAACATTAAGCCAAAATCCACAAGGAGGACCCAAATGAGTGTGAAAAAAATGTCAAAGAACCCTTTTTTCGACACTACAAATTCAAATGATTCTTGTGGGATTTTGAAGGTTTTATATATATTATAGTAACCACTTGTAAGTTTGAATAAATATATTACTTTTCATTCTCTACCTTACATTTATGTATTCATTTTTATTTTGAATACCTTCCCATGGTCACCAAAGACAATGCATATATAAGATTATAAAACCATTGCTAAGACCCAAAAAATTTGTGTTGCATATTCAACAAAGAATATTACACCCCTTAGTGCATGTGTCTAGATCACCTATGCTCCTGAGTGTAGGAGTCCCTATTTAAATCTTACAAAAATGTTTCTTACCCCTTCATGCCCTAAAAAATTCTCCATTTCCAGTGGTTACTCCTACAAAAAATATGCCAAGTAGGTTGAAGTTGTTTGTCTTGGTTGCAGATTTTTTCTAGTGTTATATGTATGAGCAACTATATTATAACCCAATTTCTGCAACATATTATTCTTAGGTGGTTCAAGGATGAGGACAATTTTTTTTTGAGTTTGAGGTTTGTGCGAGGGTGGGTAAAGGATGAGTTTGGGTTTTTTTTGAGTATGTGGGTTTGAGGGTGGGTAAAGGATAAGTTCGAGCTCAGGATAGTACTTCAAGGTATATATAATGTGCATAACCTCAGAAGGCTTATCCTTATTTTCATGATTTCTTAGTGAAGGAGAGTCTAATGTCACTTCATCATCTTTATCTAAGGAAGACTCATTACTAGTGTTTGAAGGATATGTGTCAATTTTCTCATTTTCTTGCACCATGATATCCTCCCTAGTAGGAGAGTTTTTAGGAGAATTACAAACTAGATGTTCATGACATCCAAAGATTGGTTATTCTGAAATTATTTCATCGCATGTAAGGGAGTTATCCATGGTTGGATTGTTATGTTTATCAATGATGGCATTCTCTTGTTCAATAATGTTTTCCCTATGGGAATAATGAAACTAAGATTTTCATGACTTTCATCGATTGGATTTTATAACATCAAAGTATCTTCTTTAGCAATAATAGAGATACTAAGAGAAGAACAAATGTGATTTTCATGATTTCCCATAATTTCTTTCCTTTGTCCCATAATGTCTTCAAAAATAGGATAGGTAGGTGAAGAAAAATAAATACGGTTGTCATGGATCTTAAAGATTTGATCGTCTAACACCAACATATCCTTGTCACAAATAGCATGATTGTCATGATTTCTTACAATTGCATCATCTTTCACTAAAACATTCTAACGAGGAAGGGGTGAATGGATACTAGGTAAGGTGACATTTATAAATGTGTCTATCATCTCATTCTCTTGTGCCATAATATCTTCCAATATAGGAGAGTTTATAGAAGAGGAGATTTCAACATCATCATGATTCTCAATGAGTACATCTTCTAACACTGAAATACCATCATCTCACATAGGAGAGTTATTGGGAGAAGTGAAACTATGATTACCATGATTTTCTATGCTTTCATCTTCTTCTATCACATCATTCCCACAAATAGGAGAGATATGAGGGATTGTAAATTTAAGGAAAGCATCAAAATTTTCACTCTCTTGCACTAAGAGATCCTCATAACTAGGAAATGTATTGAATGAATGACTAACATGCTTATTGACTAACTTTTTCTTTGCAAACTTGGAAAAGACAGATATTAACATTTGTGAAAGGTAATCTATACAAACTCAAAATGGAAAGAGACTTAAAATGCAACACAGAGAATTAGAATGAAATGAAATACAATTTTTTAGATTCCAAATAAGGTAATTTGGTGATTACACTATGCAACAATATGAAAATGAAATGTTGGAGTGGGTGCAAAAAGATGGGGGGCCAAATTGTGGAATTTTTTTAAAAATATGTTGTAATAGCTCATAACGCAAGCATGTTATAATGTGAACACGTTATAACATGAGCACATTATAATGTGAGCACGTTATAACATGCTCATGTTACGGCTTGGTGTGTTGAGACTAAGGCTTGACCACACCGAGCCTATTATGTGCTCACATTATAACACAAGCGTGGAATAACACGCTCACATTATGAGCTATTAAAACAAAAAGAGGAAATCAAATTCATTTTTGTTGTGATTGTTTCTTCTAATGTTCGTGGAAAAAATCCCTTCTCTTGCACACTTGTGTTCTGGGACGAGAAAAATTTGTAATTTTTTCATCAATTTGTTGCTATTTCATTGCCAAGATGTTGCCACATCGACGAGGAGGTCGAAGAGGTAAGGATTGTTTGCTTTTTGTTGTTAATTTGTTAGTGTTGAGATGATGGAGTCACAATGTCCCTGATGAAGCTATAGTCTTCAATGGAGGACCTTTGTCAGGAAAGATATTCAACCACACAAAAAGTGTTGCAACAATGGCATGCAAAATAGAGATTCTATTATGATGATTTGATATGTTACAAGAGTACATGTGCTTGATTAAATAGGCAAGAGTGAAAACCTAAAATGCATAAGATGTTTCCAAGTGTCAAAATCACACTACATGTGACAACATGTGAACCCTACCTAGGAAATGATAAAAGATTGAGATAAGTTCTAGAAGGAAAACTCATCTTCTAGAAGGAATATTATCCCCTACAAACATGGAAAGGGGAATTACCCCATTATTAATGATTTATCTAAAAAAGAAACCTAGGACTAAATAATGCAAGACCTAAGTTAACTTATGCTAGTGTAATAGTTAATTAATTACACTAACACCCCCCATAATTGTAACTTAGGGAGGAAATGCAATGATTATGCAAAGATGATGGGTCTCAGCTATGAGGCCATGTTAGGTATCCATTTACATGATGAAGATGAAAGATGCAACTAATCTCCCACAAACGGAGAAAAGGGGAAAACCCAGTAGGAAAAAAACCCCTCTCCAAAAAGGAGATGAAATGCAAAGAAGTGAGAAAGGATGGGAAGGATGGATAACTCCAAAATACTCCCCAAGTACACAATCTATCACATGGATATAGTACAATCAATAGCCCCCCCATAGGAGGGAAATAGAGAGACTATATAGGCCCCCCAGAAGATGTGATTACTTGTAAAAATGGTAAGTGTATAAAGAAAAAACATGATACAATGTCGACAAACAACTTGTCTCACTTTCAGAAGAAACAAAACCAAGTGCAAGTGTAGGGATGCTTAACATTCTGGATAGGAATTGAAGAAAGGAAGAATGAATATGGATGATTATGTCTCTAAAAATTTCTCATGTGTCTCCTTTCCTGATGATGAATATTCCACAATCAACACAGGTACATACCCAATCAATGAAGAAGGTGACAAATTAAGATGATGTGGAAATTGATGTTGAACAAGATCCAAAGACAGTGATACAATGAATGTGATGGAGAATAGATTTCCCCCTGAATGAAGTGTCCTCAAAACCACTAAAAGAAGTCTAAAGCAACAAATGTGTCCAAACCACAATTAGTTTTAGGTTATTTTTTATATTCATTTGTTGAATTTGTAGGAAATGATAATGATCTTGGAAACCCTCTTCAAAACCCTCCTAAAAATCCTCAACAACCTGAGCAACAACAACATGAACAAAATCCTCAAGTTCAACAACCACAACAACAATCTCCTCCACCAATCCCTCAAAATCCTCCTGACACTCAACAAAATTTAATAGGTGAAATTGAAAACAATAAAAAACAAATTGAGGAGTTAATCATGAGGTTGAACAATCCAGCAGGTTCAACCAAGGAAAGAAAAACACTTGAAAATTCACTTAAAGAAATGTTAAAACATGCAGATGCAATCAACAAATAATTAAGTGGTTGGCAAGATAGGAGGCAAGAAACTGTAAATTTTTTACCGGGATAAATTATCATATAAAGATGTAAAAGATCTAAAAATTAAAAAAATAGATTGGTGCTCATTATTAACTGACCCACACACAAATCAAAATCTTGGCCTCAATGTGAAAAGGTTTCCTATCCATTGGTTCCACCACCAACGGATTAGGAAATTTTTTTGGGATAGGTGGTACATGGTTTTTGATTACCCACCATGCAAAAATTGCAAAGTCCCATAATATTTCTTGACGAAACTATATTGTGAGTTCATCCTGAACAAAATCCTGAATTATTTTGATATGAGGGACTTCCATGGGAGAGGTGGGGGATTGGCTCAAGATAGACCCAGTGCCAACAAGATCCTATGTGGCAAGCGAGACAACCTCTCGCTAGGCTTCCTCATGAGCACATCGTTATCCCTTTCATCATGAAGGAGAGTGCCAAGGTAGACACTTTGTAGGCCATCAACTCTTTGACCTAGAGTGTCATCAAGCATGACAACCCTATACTGTAACGCCATCTAGGGGAGTCTTTGAGTGGTGGGCTTCGATCCCATTTGTGTTAGGCTTGTAGGATGACTTGTTCATATAACCCCACCAACACTCAGGAGGCTGCTACGTAGGATATGTTTACAGCTATGAAGATGATGAGGGCAACTGACATTTTAAGTGAGGCTTATGACATCGATACTCAGGTAAATGTTAGCATGTTCATTGAATTTAATTTATTAAATTTTAATTTTGAAATGCAAGATTAACTAATTTAGTTTTATAATTTTAATAAAATTTTAGGGTCACAGTGTTGATACTGGATACACCGGCCCTACACCTGCTTATTACTCCACTACCTCTACCATTGAGGTATGTAACTAGTAAGCAATTATAAATTTATTACATGTTAAAAGAAATAGAATTGTTATATGAATGGTATTCTAATATCTGATTTTGGATGTTGAATAGGCTAATATTGGAGGTTTCAAGGGAACACCTCCCAATTCCAGTGGATTTAGACAAACCTACATACAGGTAATAGAATAAAGAGTTTAACTAATGAATTGTACTTAATAGATTCGTGTAGTTTATATTCATATCATTGATTACATTGCATTGTACATCTTTCAAACTCAAAGCATTACTTCACATTCCATAACTAATAACTAGATGTTGATAGATGACAAAATTTTAACTACAATATAGTTGTTTAGAAGGTCAACATAAGCAGTGATGCAATTACTTCACATAGCATAAGTAATAAGTAGGAGTAGCTTCCAATTGTACTTGTGATAGCAACCTTATAGGTGGTGAAGACCCCAACCCAACAAAAATGATCAGACTTAAACAAGGAACCAACCCCTTCAACACTATTCACTCAACTTTTCTTATACACACACCTAGTGGCTTGTAGCCCTTCAAATCTACCTTTTCTAAATATCTTTTAGAGAAGGCCATACAGGGACCTATTCAACTCCTTCCGAGATTCAATTCATGACCTAACACAACATACCAATAGATTCCATGAGGTTTCTTTGAGAAAATAAAGGAAACCAATAGCCTACTCCTATTTTTAGGACACCAAATAGCCCTCTTTTACAAAGGAGATACCTCCTAAACACCTAATAAACATCCAAAATCAATTGAAAGTCTCAAGTTGTGTTACAAAATAACAAAATCCACCCTCATTCATAAGTTCCATGACAACTATGATGTTGTATTACAAAACCCTCAATTTACATGCAAAATGACAAGGGTTTATTCAATCTCCCATCACTAGGCTTATCAGACTCCAAAAATGCATCAAAAAATTCACAAATGGTCTGCACAAACTCAAAAAATCCTTACATGGACAATTCATTCAACATTACATCAAAACCCTTCCTTAACATCCCATTTCCACAAGGAAAATTCACTTTTTTACCCTAGGGAATCACCCCAAATCAAATAACTTGACTCCTCTACCTACTGAACCATGAGGAAACCTAAATCCTAATGCATTAGACCCATTCCATGAGTTACAGTGACCACAATGAGTGGAATGGGTCAATTCAACATTTTAGAAGGCAATCAACCCTAAACATAGGGTTAATTGGGTAACAACAGTAAAATGAAGAAATCTCCCTCCAATTTCAATGATAGACCCTCAAACATGAAGAAAATGAAATCTATTTCATTCCTCTACATTACACAATAAGATTCAAAGCATTTACAATGTGTACGGATCTGTAAAATTTCAAAAAGTGCAAATTGATAGTAAAATTACAGAAAAACATTGTATTTGATGGGAATGATTTCAATACAAACTTCAACCACCAATGCTCAAGCCCTTCAAAGGCTTTATAAACTTGTTCTAATTAAATTCCAACTACCTAATGCTTATAACTAACTTTTGAAATTCCTATGACCTTTAAACTTCCTAAAAGTTGCATTTTTGCAATTTTTGCTATGACAACTTTTACACTTTTTTTTGCAACTTTTCCTAATTGATACAAAGGAATCAAAATCATCCAATTACATAGTAAATGGTCTTAATAGACCTTATTTAGTGTACAAATAGACCTTATGTAAAACAAAAAGACCCCTAACTCCTAGACTTGACAAATTGACCTCTTTTGTAAACTCCATTTGCTAGGTGCACCTGCACCATACAACCCCACTAAAAAAGAACTCATGTCACATGAGTTGTATCTTGAAACAATTCCTCCAAGATTTACACATATCCTCTGGTCTACAAATATTCTCCACTGGTTCAAACATTGAAATCTTGCACTATACCCTGCATCCTTGACTTTGTTTGCACTTGAACAAGACTTTATATCTTTGTTGTTAGTCTTGATGTTTTCCTTCTACCCACCCCATGATCAAAACCTACTACTATTTCTTCCTTCATGCCTGCATACAAACTCTTACCAGAGGTTCCTTGAACTGTCTTTCCCTTGAACTCATCTTCATGCTTGCAACTACCTTTAATGCCTTGTCCACTCTGTCCCTCCATCACTGCCATCAATTCTTTTGTCTCTTCAACACCATGTACCACTGTACCACCATATTTACAACCTACTATACCTAAAGATCCTTCATGATTAATAAATTTACTCTCAACCAAAGGACATACCATTGTACCAACCAAGACATTATCATTCCAATTTACTGTCAACATTTCTATATCAACCTTCACTCCTACTGTCAGAGCATTCCCATGCCTTGAATTGACTGAAGTATCCATATTTTTGTCTTCCTTCACAACCCCTACAAGTTATTTCTTCCCACACATGATCACCTTATCCTCTTTACCCATACCTTTTTCTTCTTCCACAAGTGGAGTCAAAGTGAATGTACATCCATCTTTCTCTATGGTATATGTATTTTCTCTCCCATCATACAATGCATGCCTATCAAACTACCAGGGCCTACCTAGGAGTAAGTGGAAACAATTCATGGGAAAAATATCACACACTTCCTTGTCCTTATAACCACAAATTTTAAATTCTACAATAGCTTGTTCATTGATCAAAAGAGATTGCCCATCACTCAACCAAGACACCTTATATGACAATTCATGAGGAATCTTTTGCAAATTCAGTTTACTATCCATCTCACTTGACACCGTATTCTCAATAGAGCCCGAATCAATGAAAATTTTTCATACCTTATTCTTGCACTTACATGTGGTTTTGAAGAGAGTCTTTCTTTGCAATGGTTCCCTCTCCTTTGCTGACTTAAGTATGGTCTTCCTCATCATCAATGTTTCAACAGTTTCAGGAGCAACAAGATAGCTTGAAGAATTTTTACTTTCACACTCCTCTTCTTTTACTATTTGAGCCCTCCTTTCAGTCCTCTTTTCACCTCCACTTGATGAAGTACCAAAAATTTTAGGGAATTTGAATGAAGGGTGCCCAAAATCATTGCAGTTGTAGCATCTTCCTGCAAAGATATTTGAACTTTTTCCACCACTAAATCTGCCTCTAGCACCTCTAAAACCTCCTCTTGCATCAGAACCTTGCTCCTTACCTTTATTTTCTTCTTATTGTTCCTCAAATGGTTGCTTTGATGTAGGGATTGATCCTCTCCCTCATGTATTATTATCTCTACCTCTAACAGATTTATCTTGCCTTCTTTTGATCTTTTCCTCCACCCTAATAGTGAGTTGAAAACACTCTTCAATAGTTTTGGGTTAGCAATAACCAATCCATCTTGTATATTGAATCTAAGGCCACCTAGATATCTAGTCACTTTTCCAACTTCATCTTCATCTCTTCTTGACCTTATACTTAGTTTGTAGAATTCATCAGTATAAGACTTAACATCTAAATCCTTTTGCTTCAGACCTTGTAACTTCTTATACAATCAAACTTCATAGTCTTTAGGAAGAAATTTAGCTTTCATTTTTGCTACCATTTTGTCCCAAGAAACTATCATTGACTTACCTTTCTTTTTCCTTTCTTCTTGCTCGTAGTCCCACCATAGAAGTGCATGACCTTTGAGTTTTGTCTTTTCCACCTTCACCTTCTACTCATTAGAAATGTCTTCACTTTCAAAGTGGTTGTCCATGGCTGCAATCCAATCAAGTAACTCTTCCTCATTCAAATTTCCACCATACATAGGTAAATCAACCCTTACCTTATGTGAATCATCTTTAACTCCCTTGAGAAAATTTTCCATCCTTTGATCTTTAGGGTCTAACTCCTCATCTACATCCTCATACTCTTCATCTTCTTCCTCTGATTCACTTTCATCATTCTCATCTCTTCTCTTCTTTGTATCCAAGGTAGCAAGCCTTGCCAACACAACATTGTGTGACTCCAAAAGCTTAGCATGTTTCTCCTTCAACTCCTACAACTCTCTAACAACATCAACACTCTTAGGAGGCATCTTTACAAGCTTGTCTTTTCACCTTCCAACTTGCAAAATTTAACCAATCACCTACAAAAGATCTAATAACTGAGCTCTGATACCACCTAATAGCAACCTAGGTGGTGAAGACCCCAACCCAACACAAATGATCAGACTTAAACAAGGAACCAACCCCTTCAACAATATTCACTCAACTTTTCTTGAACACACACCTAGTGGCTTGTAGCTCTTGAAATTTTCCTTTTCTTAATATCTTTTAAAAAAGGCCGTATAGGGACCTATTCAACACCTTCTGAGATTCACTTCATGACCTGACACAACATACCAACATATTCCATCTAGTTTCTTTGAGACAATATATGAAACCAATAGCTTGCCCCTTTTTTAGGACACCAAATAACCCTCTTTTATAAAGGAGATACCTCCTAAACACCTGATAAACATCCAAAATCAATTGAAATTATCAAGTTGTGTTACAAAACAATAAAATCTAGCCTCATTCATCAGTGCCATGACCGTTATGATGTATTACAAAAACCTCAATTTACATGCAAAATGACAAGGGTTTATTAAATCTCCCATCAACAGGATTATCAAACTCCAAAAATGCATCCACCAATTCACAAATGGTCTGCAAAAACTCACAAAACCCTTACATGGAAAATTCATTCAACATTACATCAAAACCCTTCCTTAACATCCCATTTACACAAGGAAAATTCACTGTTTAGCCCTAGGGAATCACCCCAAATAAAATAACCTAACTCCTCTACCTACTTAACCATGAGGAAACCTAAATCCTAATGCATTGGACCCATTCCATGAGTTACAGTGACCATAATGAGTGGAATGGGTCAATTCAACATTTTAGAAGACAATCAACCCTAAACACAAGGTTAACAGGGCAACAACAATAAAATGAAGAAATCTCCCTCCAATTTAAATGATAGACTCTCAAACTTGAAGAAAATGAAAGCTATTTCATGCCTCTACATTACACAATAAGATTCAAATCCTTTAAAATGTGTACAGGTCAGTACAACTTCAGAAAAGTGCAAATTGATAGTAAAATTACTGAAAAAAATTGTATTTGATGGGAATGATTTCAATACAAACTTCAACCACCAATGCTAAATCCTTTCAGAGGCTTTATAAAAATTTTCCAATCAAATTATAACTACCTAATTCCTATAATTGACTTTTGAAATTCCAATGACCTTTCAACTTCCTAAAAGTTGCATTTTTTCAATTTTTGCTATGACAACTTTTACACTTTTTTTTGAAACTTTTCCTAATTGACACAAAGGACAAAAAATAATCCAATTACATAGTAAATGGTCTTAATATACCTTATTTAGTTTAAATAGACCTTATATAAAACAAAAAGACCCGTAGTTCTCCTAGACTTGACAAATTGACCTATTTTCTAAACTACATTTGCTAGGTACACCTGCATTGATTTGCTTGTCATGGAATTCCATGAGACAACTTTTTACTGGGAAATCTTTTCAAATAGTTCACTACCTTATCTATGCTATGGATGCTTGGAAGAAACATATGAAAGAATAGTAGTAAGCAATAGCATAGACAAGGCAATGAGTTGTTTGAAAAAATTCCTCAAAGAAATGTGGTCTCATGCTGATGTCCATCACCATGAGAATCAATATTTTTGAGGCATTTTTTCAAAAAGATCACCACCTTTTTTATGCTACTACATTTTCCATACATGTCTACCAAAGCATTTTATCAAATAGTTCATTTCCTTGCTACTATGGCTAAAATCCTAAAAAAGGTGCTTTCCAACAAACTATGGATGCTTGGAAAAAATCTATCAAAGCATAATAGTAAGCAATAGCATAGACAAGGTAGTGAGTAGTTTGAAACAATGCCTCAAAGCAATGAGGTCTCATGGTGATGGAATGCCATTCCATCATGATGAGACCATGTTTCTTCAAGGCATTTTTTCAAATAGCTCACCATCTTTTCTATGCTACCACATTTTCCATACATGTGTACCAAAGCATTTTATCAAGCTACTCACTTCCTTGATACTATAGCTAAAAGCCTAAAATAGGTGCTTTCTAACAAACTATGGATGCTTGGAAAAAATCTATCAAAGCATAATAGTAAGCAATATCATAGTCAAGGTAGTGAGTAGTATGAAAAATGCCTTGAAGAAATGTGCTCTCATGGTGATGGAATGCCATTCCATCACCATAAGACCACATTTCCTTGAGGCATTTTTTCAAACAACTCACTGCCTGAAGAATAGAAACCAACCCTTTAGCCAAAATTCCCCTCCAAATTATTTTCAAGGTCCTCATCCTCATCCTCATCCTCAATTTACCAATCCATGGAACCTTCCACCTTTTATTCCACTTGTTCATGTCCCCACCCCTCTCTCTTCAAGTAATGATTTCCCTCCATCTCATAACCAAGACCACACTATACCATCCACCCCATCCCAACATAATACCATAGAGAAGGAAATGAACTATTTGAAAAAATGCCTCAAAGAAATGTGGTCTTATGGTGATGAAATTCCATGAAAAAATTATTTGTAATGGTATTCCATCACCATGAGACCCCATTTATTCGAGGCATTTTTTCAAAAAGTTCACTACCTTCTCTATGCTACCACATTTATCGTACATGTCTATGGAAGGATTTTATCAAATGATTCACCACCTTGCTGCTATGGGTAAAATCCTAAAAACAAGTGCTTTTGAACAAGATATGGATAGGGAAAATAGTAAGCATGATAGTCAGAAATATATAGTTTAATAATTACTCAAAATTTTGCTCATTATCTCATACATTATAAGCCATGACTTGGATTGCTATTGTAGTTTTCATGATTGAATAATTTTTTGTTTTATTTTTAAATGTTGGAAGCAGATACACCTCTGAATGTTCATAGGGAAATGGAGCTCGGTGTTTCATCTGCTATAGACTCCTCGATGGCTCTCACAGAGGAGGTATGAGACAGGTTACTAAATTTCAATTTACACTCGTTGTTATAGTTGTTAGTGAAAAATCAAACCATTATTGATTCATAGTTTAATTTCTCTTTGGATGGTTTCTATAAGGTTTCAACAGGCCACAACATGGACATGCAAATATTTCCCTTGAGGAGAGAGATCTTCTATTGGTAGTAAGTGATTATTTTGTTAAATATATCATTTTTTATAATGTAATTTCTATATATTAATGTATTTACTTCTTATTGTAACAGATAAAGCTTGAACAAGAACTCAACTCTAGGAGGAGCACCAAGAGCACTCCTTGGCCTCAGAATAAATGAGTGACAGGCCTATCACCATCTAGCTAACATGCAAAGGGAAAGAATTTATTTCAAGAGGATGCAGAGCAATGACTTTTGATTCTAGAGCCCTTTGTTGTATGCCTATATGGAATTTTTGTACATATTTTGTATTGGATATATTTGACATTGTATGCCTATATGACATTCTCGTAAGCCTATATGGCTATTTTGTATATATTTTATACTTATATTGACATATATTGATGCATGCCTACATTGCTATTTGGTTAATACAAATCTTTTTTATCAATGGTGTCCATATTTGCATTATAAATCCATGGTTCAATAGATATGGGTTACGTGTATTCAATTGTATACTTTACAAATTATGTGTATACTTTGTGACTTATGTGTATTCCAATGTATACTTTGCAACTTACGTGTTTTCATGTGTATACCTTGTATTCATGCATTATTTTTTTTTAATTTCCCTACACTATGTATTTGTGTGTATACTTTAAGGCTTACATTTTTTTGAGTACTTGTGCTTCTGTTATTTACATGTATGCTTGACTTATTCATGTGTATAATTTTTAATTGGTTACCCCTAGCATTGATCATTGTTGTCCTTCATGGTTTGTCTTGAATATTTATTGATTGATGAAAACCAACTTTATTAGTTGATGCTAAACAACTTCAATATTTCTAGGAATATTAGTAGAGTTACAAATTACAAAATTGCACAAATTGAAAGAAAAGATTAACTGTAAATAAATGCACTAATTATTAACTTGATAATTGATTAAGAATGATTATAATATATATCAAGAGATGAGCCTTCTAGAATGGCAACTACCAACTAGAAAATAGGAAAAGAATTCCCAATACTTTCAAAGCAATAATCTACCCAAAATTGCAACAGGAGAGAAGGCTTATTTAAGATCCTTGAGCAATGTATTTCCTAATGCTCACTTGTTCTTACATATCTCAATTCAGTTTAATTCAAAAAGTTCCATAAAATTCTTTATCTAAAAGAAAAAGCCACGTTTTCAATTGGTATTCCATGAGATGTTTCATAAAAAAATTCTAGTATATTTAATCTTTTGATTGGAACAACTCAATTAAGAAAATGATACATAATCTTCACAACACTTTCAAATATAATATTCATAGTAGATGATGAGTAGTTAAAGTTTCTTGACACATTAGCATACAAACATTTATCTTGAATAGTCTTTAAATATTTTCATAGCATAATCCTCACAATACAAAATGAATTGTTATGTTCTTGATCCATCACCATATAAACATGTCAAAAGATGTTGATCTAGGTGGATCCAAAATACCTAAAATTTTCACAATCTCAGAATTCATCCAAAGAAGCATCAATGTGTAGAGCTCGCTGACATGATCCTGATGCAACTTTAATGGGCTCAAAAGGGGTCAATATGCAGAAGTTATGCCCAGTCAAAGGTTCAATAAAATAGGCAAATCAGGGGTTCAAAAAGGAAAAAATTTGATTGTCTCAAAATGAAATAAAAATGATGCCAAGTCAAAGTGCTCGTCGCGCTGATTCTAGAACTATATTCAATTTCAAAAATGGAGCTCGTATGTGAAAGTTACAGTTGGTCAAAGGTTGGTCAAAATTTTGACTCTAGTTGACTTTGATGACATCAACAAGTTGACATGGTAGGTGGTGACGTGGAAAGAGTGGTGAGTTGGCACAAACATGGTGGAAAAAGGAATATGGATTAAACTATATTGTTAAAAGAAAACACGTATGGTTTAAAAATTAAAAGATTTTTGTGATTTCAAGGAGGATTTGGTGGGATTTTATCCCTTAAAATCCTCTTCCCTTGCCCATAAAACAAGGAGAGGAAAAAAAATCCTGTAAACTTACATTTCAACAAATTAACCACCTTTCTCATATTTAACAGATTTATTTTAAAGATTATCCAAGGAGATTATTAAGGGGCATTTAAAAGATATTTTTAATGATTATAATGTAAGTCCAAAATTTTAATGGCCCATAGTTAAAGGGGTTCATTTTTTAATTGTATGGCTTAGAATTATAAAAGCTAAAGGGGGATTTATTTTTGAAAGATTAATTTGTTATAATAACGGGATATTAGTGATTTTTATTGTAAAAGGGGGAAATGGTTGGAATTTTTACTTGTATACGAGAGATATGCAATATTTGCAAAATAATATGGTTAAAGCCATATTAGCAAATAAATGTGTATATAAAGGGGTGATTTTTGTAAAGGGACATTGGGGAAAAATTATTGAGTGGAGAATTTTTTACAAGAATTTTCTTGGAGAGGATTGTAACAGGGAGAATTATTCAAGTTCATTTTGGGAGAAATAATTCTTTGGAGGAGAATTTACAAGGTGTTTTGGTACACCAAACATTGTAAAAGAGAGAGATTGTTTAGAGATTATTCTAGGTTCTTGGAGCTTGGATATTGTAACAAAGCATAATTTTTCTTGGCGATATCAATAAAGTGGTCCCAACATTGAGAAGTGGACCCGGAGATGCAGTCCACATTGGACAAACTCTATTATCAACTTGCGCGTTGTGATCCTTCTATTTCTTTATCTCATTCTTCTCTCTTCTGTCTCAATTTTCTCTCTAGTTTAATTTCAGTATTTGAATTTCTAATTACTTATTTTGTAATTTCAACGGTTAAAGAGCATAATCACACAATTTTGTATTAGATCAAGAAATTACTATAATTAGATTTAATTTACAAGTTAATTTTGTAAACTCTAATTACAGATCAAGTTGGTATCAGAGCCCTTTTTGCAGGAAATTGCAGAGTGAATGCTAACCAAGTTGAAATTGAAACAAGGAGAAGATGCACTGGAAGAGTTCAATCTAGAGATCAGAAAATGAAGGAAATTTCCATGATCAGAGATGGCAGCTGAACAAAGTCCTACAAAGATTGATGAGAAAGCTTTCCAAAAACCATTTCTCAAAATGAAGGCTATGGTGGAAGTTCTTTTTCAAGAGAGACAAGAATGACAAAGGAAAAAGGAATGTAAGGCTAGAAAGAAGGAGCAAGCTAAATCCTCATTGCAAGAAGACAAAGGTAAAGGAGTAGGAGGTGGTGGTGACCCTCCTAAACCTCCATCCCTGTCCTCTTCATCTTCTTCATCCTCTTCTTCTTCTTCATCTAATGCTTCTAAAAAGAAACATCCTGGCAAGCTAATGCACCTTTGTTAAAACTAGATGTTAAATTTTATTTTCCAATGCATAATGGAGAAATAGATGCTGAAAAACTTGATAACTGGATAAAACAAATTGAAGTTTATTGTAGAATTCAGAAGTTTACTAAGGATTCTCAAAAAATCCAATTAGCCACTCTTCGCCTAGGAGGCACAACTTTAATTTGGTGGGAGAGTAGAACACAGGAGGATCTAAGTCATTATGGAAAAATTATTTCTTCTTGGTTTGAGTTTATAGCTACATTAAGTAAATAGTTCTATCCATTAGGACATATGCAAAAGGCAGTAATGAATTGGCAATCATTAAGACAAGGAAAAGGACAAAGTGTGCAAGAATATACACATGAGTTTAGGAAGAGGGCTTTAATTTTGGGCATTCCTTTATACACATAAAAAACTTTGTTAAAGTATATAGGTGGATTACATGAAAGTTTGAGAAATACAATACTTATGTTTAATCCAACTAACATTGATGAAGTTAGTGTGCAAGCTATCCATTTGGAAACAAGCTCAAGGAATAGCCATGATAATCTGTTGATGGAATCCAATAAGCAAAAAGGAGGCAAGAGAGGGAAAGAGAAATCACAATGAATAACTACTGCAAAGAAAGAGGACGAAAAGAATTATTGCTCACATTGCAAGAAGGAAGGGCACAAAGATGCAAGATGTTGGAAACTACATCCTAATTAGAAGCCAAAGTGGTTCAAGGATCGAAAGGGTAAGCAAAAGACTGCAGCTATCGTGTAGGATCTTGGATCCGGTTCCGATGATGAAACCAAGATCTCAATTGTGGGTATCAAAGGTAAAACTCCTATTGCCAGTACTAGTTCTCATGCTTCTTCTCTAAGCTATAATGAAGTACCTGTTGAAAGTAAGAGGAATGAATTGTTTCATATAAGGGCTATTGCAAAACAAAGCAAGATTGATACACTCATAGATAGTGGATCACAAGTGAATCTAATCTCTGAACAAGTTGTTAAGAAATTGGGATTAAAGACAACACCTCATACTAAGCCATATCCATTGGGTTGGGTGAATGATAATGCTCAGTTACATGTGTCACAACAGTGTAAACTTCGATTTGCTATCACATCCAAGTTTGTAGATGAGGTAGAGTTAGATGCAATTCCACTTGACATCTATGGGATGGTTTTAGGTAGTCCTTATTTGTATGAAAGAAAGACCATTTTCTACAGGGAACATAACAAGTATCATTTGTTTAAGGATGGATTTGAATATATTGTAAAATCTCATCACATGAAGAATGATAGATCTGTTGTAAACATAGGGCATAAGAAAATGAACGTAAATGAAAGAAATGCTTTAAACCTTATGTCTGTAACATATAGTGATACTAAGCATGAAGATTTAGATTATGATAAGGTGTCACAGATAATACAGTGTGAGGATCAGTTGCAAGCAGAATCAGGCCTTCAACCAGATGTGGTAAAACAGGGTTTGAATGTTTCATTTTCTAACAATGCTCATGTTCAGAAGATCCATAATGTTGATACTATTTCCTTCACATCAGTGTATTCAGTATTGTTGCTTGTTATTCTGCTAGTTATTTCTATGTGGATGATGAATGTGACAGTGAATATTGATGAACATGCAGTTGATGGTATCAGCAAAGTTACTTCATATTTCTTTGTGTTTGTGATGGGTCACATGTTCAAAATTTCAGCAGGAAGGACAAATGGTATTGGGCAAGTGGGGTGACATTTCCCTAGCTCAAATTGTACATAAAAATATACTTTTGGAGGTCCAAAAGCTTCTCAATGGGGAGGAATGATCCATGTGGATCCAAAATACCTAAAATTTTCACAGTCTCATAATTCATCCAAATAAGCATCAATGTGTAGAGTTTGATGACACGATCCTGACACAACTTGAATGGGCTCAAAAGGAGTCCATATGCAGAAGTTATGCTCAGTCAAAGGTTCAGTAAAACAGGCGAATCAGGGGTTCAAAAAGGCAAAAAATTGATTATCTCAAAATGAAATAAAAATGATTCCAAGTCGTAGTGCTCATCGCGCTGATTCTGGAACTATATTTAGTTTCAAAAATGGAGCTCGTATGTCAAAGTTACGGCTGGTCAAAGGTTGGTCAAAATTTTGACTCTGGTTGACTTTGATGACATCAGCAAGCTGACATGGTAGGTGGTGACGTGGAAAGAGTGGTGAGTTGGCACAAACATGGTGGAAAAAGGAATATGGATTAAACCATATTGTTAAAAGAAAACACGTATGGTTTAAAAATTAAAAGATTTTTGTGATTTCAAGGAGGATTTGGTGGGATTTTATCCCTTAAAATCCTCTTCCCTTGCCCATAAAACAAGGAGAGGAAAAAAAATCCCGTAAAATTACATTTCAACAAATTAACCACCTTTCTCATATTTAACGGATTTATTTTAAAGATTATCCAAGGAGATTATTAAGGGGCTTTTAAAAGATATTTTTAAAGATTATAATGTAAGTCCAAAATTTTAACGGCCCATAGTTAAAGGGGTTCATTTTTTAATTGTATGGCTTAGAATTATAAAAGCCAAAGGGGGATTTATTTTTGAAAGATTAATTTGTTATAATAACGGGATATTAGTGATTTTTATTGTAAAAGGGGGAAATGGTTGGAATTTTTACTTGTATACGGGAGATATGCAATATTTGCAAAATAATATGGTTAAAGCCATATTAGCAAATACATGTGTATATAAAGGGGTGATTTTTGTAAATGGACATTGGGGAAAAATTATTGAGTGTAGAATTTTTTACGAGAATTTTCTTGGAGAGAATTGTAACAGGGAGAATTATTCAAGTTCATTTTGGGAGAAATAATTCTTTGGAGGAGAATTTACAAGGTGTTTTTGTATACCAAAATTTGTAAAAGAGTGAGAGATTGTGGAGAGATTATTGCAGGTTCTTGGAGCTTGGGTATTGTAACAAAGCATAATTTTTCTTGGCAATATCAATAAAGCAGTCCCAACATTGAGAAGCGGACCCGAAGAAGTAGTCCACATTGGACGAACTCCGTTATCAACTTGCGTGTTGTGATCCTTCTTTTTCTTTGTCTCATTCTTCTCTCTTCTATCTCAATTTTCTCTCTAGTTTAAATTCAGTATTTGAATTTCTAATTACTTATTTTGTAATTTCAACAGTTAAAAAGCATAATCACACAATTTTGTATTAGATCAGGAAATTATTGTAATTAGATTTAATTTACAAGTTAATTTTGTAAACTCTAATTACATATCAGATGTATATGTCAACTTTTTGCAATATTATTTCTTATATAGAAAATGGACTTGGGAGAAAGATTTATAATTTATAATACAAATAAGAAATTGACTCAAAGGTGAAAACTTTATTTATCACACCAAATAATAAATGCACGTGAGAGCATCATTTGTTTCTCTTATACTCTAATTTTCAAGCATAGCAAATCATTTCAAATGAAAATGACAAAATACTTCACAACCAAAGTTGTTAATTGAGGAAAAATAAAATGTTTCCAAGTTCCACCATTGTGAGCATTTATAATTGGTTGTATATTTTTGTAAGGGAAAGGAGGATAATTAAAAAAAATCTTATGCTTGCTAGACTTGAGGATGATCATATGCTCATTTTTGTGGAAAACTCAGACTTCTCAACTATCATGTGAATGTTTCTCTTTTCAAATGTTTTGTATGCCATCATAAGGGATCTTTCTAGTTGAATATAGCTTGAAGTGATTCAAAATATTTGGGTGTGAAAGAGGACCATGCCTAGCATAAACGTACCTATTGAGACACGTTGGAATAGTTTGCTTGGGTACATGAGTTGCAAAATGAAAGTTGCACCACTTTGCAATGTTACACTGGTTGCATTTAACACTTTTTCCATCAAGTGAAAACTAGAAACCATGAGAAGATGACTCTGAGATTAAAAAATGAGAGAGGTTATTATAGAGGATCCCAATACAATTTTGTAGGCTTATACAAAGAGTTCATAAGTGTCATGGTTTTTGAGTAATAGCCTATCAAAGATTGCAACCATTTTACACTTTGGACCCTTAAGGGATCGAGTCGATTGAACATGGCTTGGAGTGATTTGGAATGTTTGGGTGTGAAAGAGGACCATACCTAGCATAAAAATACCCATCCAGATGTGTTGGAATAATTCGTTTGGTCACATGAGTTGCAGAACGAATGTTGTACCACTTTGCAACTTTACACTGCTTACATTTGACACTTTTTCATCAAGTGAAAACTAGACACCACAAGAAAATTACTCCAAGATGACAAAAATTGAGAGAGGTTGTTGTATAGGGGCCCAACACGATCCCGTAGGCTCATAAAAAGAGTTCGTAAGCATCATGGTTTTTGAGTAATAGCCCATCAAAGATTGCTACCCTTTTGCACTTTGGGCCCTTAAAGGATCAAGATGGTTGAACTTAGCTTGGAGTGATTCGAAATGTTTGGGTGTGAAATAGGACCATTCCTAGCATAAACGTATCCATATAGGCATATTGGAACAATTTTTTTGTTCACACGAGTTGCAGAATGAAAGTTGCACCACTTTGCAACTTTACACTGCTTGCATTTGACACTTTTTCCATCAAGTGAAAAATGGACACCATGGGAAAATGACTCTAAGATAAAAAAAATTAAGAGAGGTCAATGTAGAGGGGCCCAAATCAATCTTGTAAGCTTAGGCGGAGAGTTCGTAAGCTTCACAGTTTCTGAGTAATAGTTTGTCAAAGATTGCTGCCCTTTTGCACTTTGGACCCTTAAGGGATTGAGCCGGTTGAATGTAGCTCAGAGCGATTCAGCGTGTTTGGGTGTGAAAGAGGACCATTCCTAGTGTAAATGTACCCATCCAAATGTGTTCAAACAATCTGTTTGGTCACACGAGTTGCAAAATGAAAGTTGCACCACTTTGCAACTTTACACTACTTACATTTGACACTTTTTCCATCAAGTGAAAACTGGACACCACAGGAAAAAAACTCTAAGATATCAAAAACTAAGAGAGGTTATTATAGAGGATTCCACCATGATCCCATAGGATCAAATAGAGAGTTCGTAAGCATCATGGTTTTCGAGTAATAGCCTGTCAAAGATTGCTTCTATTTTGTACTTTGGACCCTTAAGGGATCGAGCTGGTTGAACATAGCTCAGAGCGATTCAACATGTTTGGGTGTAAAAGAGGACCATGCTTAGCATAAAAGTACCCATCCATACATGTTGGAATAGTCTGTTTGGTCACACGAGTTGCAGAACGAAAGTTGCACCACTTTGCAACTTTACACTGCTTGTATTTGACACTTTTTCCATCAAGTGAAACTAGACACCATGAGAAAATGAACTTGAGATAACAAAAATTGAGAGAGGTTATTTTAGAGGGGCCCAATGCAATCCCATAGACTCAGATGAATATTTTGTAAGTGCCACAATTTTTGAGTAATAGCCCATCAAAGATTGTTGCCCTTTTGCACTTTGGACCCTTAAGGGATAGAGCTAGTTGAACATAGCTCAGAGTGATTCAATGTGTATGGGTATGAAAGAGAACCATTACTAGTGTAAATGTACCCATGCATATGTATTGGAATAATCCATTTGGTCTCACGAGTTGTAGAACGAAAGTTGCACCACTTTGCGGCTTTACACAGCTTGCATTTGACACTTTTCCATCAAGTGAAAACTAGACACCATGGGAAAATGACTCCGAGATAACAAAAACCAAGAGAGGTTATTGTAGAAGGTCTCAACATGATCCCATAGGCCCAAACAAAGAGTTGATAAGCATCACAATTTATGAGTAATAGCCCATCAAAGATTGCTGCCCTTTTGCACTTTGGACCCTTAAGGGATCAAGTAAGTTGAATGTAGCTCAGAGTGATTCAACATGTTTGGGTGAAAAAGAGGACCATTCCTAGTGTAGACATACCCATACAGATGCATTGGAATAGTTCATTTGGTCACACAAGTTACAGAACAAAAGTTGCACCACTTTGCAACTTTACACTACTTGCATTTGACACTTTTTCCATCAAGTGAAAACTGGACACCATGGGAAAATAATTCTGAAATAAAAAAATCTAGAAAGGTTATTGTAGAAGGGTCCAACACAATCCCATAGGCTTAGATGAAGAGTTCGTAACTATCACAATTTTCGAGTAATAGCCCATCAAAGATTGCTACCCTTTTGCACTTTGGACCCTTAAGGGATCGAGTCGTTTGAACATAGTTCAGAGCGATTCAACGTATTTGGGTGTGAAAGAGGACCATGTCTTGTGTAAACATACCCATCCAGATGTGTTGGAGTAGTCCATTTGGTCACACAAATTATAGAATGAAATTTGCACCACTTTTCAACTTTACACTACTTGCAATTGACACTTTTTTGATCAAGTCAAAATTGGACACCATGGAAAAGTGACTCCAAGATAAAAAAAACCAAGAGAGATTATTGTAGTGGTGCCCTACGTGATCTTGATTCCTCATATGGAATGCCTATAATTGACATGGTATCTGGGTAACAAGACATCAAAGATTGATTCCCTTTTGCAATTTGGATTGTTAAGGGATTACGTTGCATGAATTACAAACATTTGAGGGTGGCAATAAATTTCAAATTTTGAGTAAATATCACTACAAATGTTTATTTGAATAGATTGTATGCTATATTGATATTGATATAGAATCATTAGCTTTATTTTTTTTAATAAATGAAGTTTTTATAATAAGTTAGTCAATTGGTGCCAATTATAATAGGGAGAGAATAAAAGAAGAAAAAGAATGATTAGTAACCATCAATGGTTATTACACTCACTATATTAATAATATGATGTTTACAATAAAATGAGATTTATTTGGTTGTCCTAATTCTTCTGTTTGTGCTACAATTGTCTAATATGCTTCATACACCATTCTGAAACCCAAGTGCTTGTACTTGTAGGAACAATGGCTTAGGTACTCCATTCTCAAGATCTTTTACAATGTCACTCATACATCTGAGATTCTCTTATTATTTCTACATCATAGGTGCTCATGATGAGGTTAAATTCAAATGAATAACTTGATATTCCCTCACTAAGCTTCTCACACTCTTTTATAATGGCTTCAAATCAAAATTGAGATTTGTCTTGAGATCATCAAAATAAGGATGTTGCATTGCTCTTTTGGCTGAGATTCTCTTGGATGGCTCATAAATCAACATTTTCTGCAAGGAGACACCAATCAATTTTTAGTAGTTTACTTATAAATGAGAAAAGTAAAAGAAGAAAAAGAAAGAGCATCCAAAATGGAAATGAAATGAAAATAGATTGAAGGCACTTACAGAATACAAATCCACACCATTTGGTTCCAAGTCGAGAACAAAAAGGCATAAATCTTGATGCTTCCATTGAGGATAGGCATGCCAGTCTCTCAACTTAGTCACTCCTGGTCATACATCTTCATTGGTAGTTCCAAGATACCTATTGCACACAACACCTCTCATGAATATAATAACTTGAAATTCAAGATGCTCTTATAATGTCTGCATCATACGTGCTCATGATAAGGTTAACTTCAAATGAATAACTTGAAATTCCCTTACTAAGCTTCACACACATTTTTATAACGTCTTAAAATCATAATTGATATTTTTCAAGATCATTAAAATAAGGATGTTGCATTTCTTTTTTGGCTGAGATTCTCTTGGATGGCTCATAAATCAACATTTTCTACAAGGGGACACCGATAAATTTTTAGTAGCTTACTTATAAATAGGAAAAGTAAAAGAAGGAAAAGAAAGAGCATCCAAAATGGAAATGAAATGAAAATAGATGAAAGACACTTATAGAAAACAAATCCACACCATTTGGTTCCAACTCGAGAACAACAAGGCTTAAATCTTGATGCTTCTATTGAGGATAGGCATGCCAGTCTCTCAACTTAGTCACTCCTGGCCATACATCTTCATTGGGACTTCTAAGATACCTATTGCACACAACAACCTCTCATGAATAGAACATGAATAGAATGTAACCAAAATATTACTTTCCAACCTTTTGGAAACTTGTAACCTATTATAAATGTGTTATAGAAAAATGGCCCCTTGTCATTTTCATGGCCTTTTAGGTCTTGTTTCATGGTGTTGGAACTATGTTGCTCTAATTTTATGTTGTGACATGGCTTGAACATGCTTAGTTAGGTACTAAAATTAAAAGAACGACATCTTGTGAAGGTGTTGTGAAGTGTTGTAAGACATTTCTACATTCTTCTAGACTATATTAATTATAATTTACCTAAAAATCACCTTTTTATTCATCAACAAGTCCTATTGTGAAGTGTTGTAAAGTCTTGTAACAAGCTTTGACACTTTTCTAGGCACATATTCACTATTTATCCTTTTCTCATGCTTTATTTGGTCCCTTTATGCCCTCATATACTTTAATTAAGTGTATTTTTGAGTATTATCTTGACAAACAACATTAAATACAACATATTTCCTGACATGTTTTTAGGTCCTAGGTGGGACCCATTCGCCATGGGTGGTGAATGAGTCCCCCTTGGCCCCAAATTCAAAATACTTTAAATTTTCTTTTGGGATTTTATTCAAAAACACTTGATGTCGGCTTGTGATGAGGTATGAAAGGGTAACTAAGGTACAAGTGTGTATAAATAAGTGATTTTCACCTCATTTTACATCTTCGACAATCCCCATTCATCAAGTTCACTTATCCACCTATTCACTCAAACATTCAAGTATTTTACAACATCTTTTCAAGGACTATTCAAGCACTTTGAAGCAACCATGAACATTACTTCAGACTTGCATCATCAAGGGTTTGACCTAGGTATGTAGATTTGATAATATTTTTGGTGTTGAAGATTGGTTTACAATTCAACTAGGTGCTTCAAGTCCACTTAAGTCTATTTCAAGCTTGGAGAAGGTTTTTTGTTCCTTTCCTATAGAATTGACTTCGACAACTTGACAAACAGTGATTTCCAGATCTAGTGTTGCAGAGTTGTCTAGCTTCATTTTTTAGAAATTTGGGAGAGGACTGATTCACCACCTATGGCGAATGAGTCCCACCTTAGGACTAAAAATTTGATTTTTTTCAGATTCTGGATCTCGATAGACAAAAACTTGCTTTTGATAGTTTTTCACCAAGAGGAGGACTAATTCGCCACCCTAGGCGAATGAGTCCCATTGAGAAAAACTAGTGATTTCAGTCAACATCCACAACATTGTAGATTCATCATATTTTTCCCAGGTGCACTATGATTTAACTCATTCCTTTTTGTTCTGCATATTTTCATTTAGTTCATTTTTGCATTACATAATGTGTTTTCAAACATAGCTTAAATTTCACTTTTGCATTCAATTTCATTCATTTAGATTAGTAAATTGCATTTACTTAACTTCATTTAGGTTATACAACATCACACATAACATTATTTGAATGAACCATTAGCATTTTTGCTTCTATCTCTCTCCTTTGAGGTGAAAAACCCTAGAAGAGGAATTGTCCATAGGAGCCAAAAATAAACGGTTCATTTTGGTGAACCTAACTTTTTGAGCACTTTGCATTTCTGATATCATTTACATATTGCATCCTAGTTTAAATTTTCATTAACATTCAATTAGTACATTGTTTTGTTTTTGCATTTTAGGACGTTTTATCTTGCATTAGTGAAAGCTTCATTTAGATTTCATTTTTGCATTGCATCTCATTGAAAAAAGTAAAACCTTGCATTCTATATCTTTGATTGCATTCTATAGAGCATTAAAATCATCTTAAAAATTCTGAAAAACATGTAAAAACATCATACTGGGACTCATTCGTCACCCAAGGCGAATCAGTCCCTCTGCACTTTTTAAACAACATTTTTGCAATATTTTTGGCATTTTTCTACATTACAATTTCCTATTCTTGCATTTTTTTTTCATTTACAAATTCTCTATTTTTCATCATTTATTACATCTTAGTTTATTTGCATCATGGCATTTTCTTTCAATAAGTTTTGGAATTCATTAAAATCATTGGTAGATATGTCCAATTGTGCCTTTGGCTATGACCCTAATGACCTTGAACAACCTCATGCTCCTTTAACTCATCAAGTTTATCCTCCACGTGAAGCAGACATAATTGGAGATGATGATGCTAGCATGAACAAGCTCTACAATGATTACCTTGATAACCTAGAAGAAAATGCAACCTTCTATCCCTCCATGAGGTCACAAGACCTTCCCACTATTTCACCTCCTGATCACTTTACATATTTACATCCTAAAGTCACTATAGGACCTAAGGTTCTTTCCTCAAGTGGACCTAGTCCCTCTCACCAATCACATTCACAACCCTTTTATGATCACAAAGTCACAAACACTCCTATTGACCTTAAAGAGACATATGGTAAAGGATTCACTATCTTAAGTAAACAAGGTTGTGACATAAAACATGAACATGACATCCATCAACTTCTTGAACAATAATCAACCGAAGCACACACAACAAGAATATGATATCAAGATCCTTCTCATCCTGGTCGACATCCTCTTCAACCTAGGAGATTTTAGGATGCTGAAACAATGATCTTGAATGCTCCTCCTAACTTAAACATTCTTCTTCCACGTGAACAACCATTATCTCCTTCTAATGACAAGGATGTTAGGATCCCTATGGGTCCTCTTCCTCCTTCTATTCATGAACAAGGTGAATCTAGCAAGCAAAAATGACCTTACAAACTCAAAAAGATAAAGTTTCCCACACATACTCCATTTGAATGTGAAAGGAGACTTTAGATGCTCTTAAATAAAGGTCTTATACTTTTACTAGCAATGAATAGGTTGGTTATTCATCTGAAAGACTCTAACATCCCATTTTGCAAATATCATCGTATTCTTGGACATCGAACAAAAGAATGTCAGACATTGAAGGAAATAATGAGTAAGTATAACTTCACTGATACCAATTGCTTCCCCGTCATACCTTAAAACAATATAAACCCCTTCGTCATGCCATAGTTCTAGAATTCCCTATTCTCACTACTACATGATTCTTTCACATAACCCACCTCGGCTCATTCTTGCCTTTACACTTTGTGGAAGGAAAGAAGCTATTAGCCTTGTCCTTGTAATGCACCTATCTTTGTTGCTTAACTATGTTATTCCTTTTCTTCTTATCCATTTAAGATTGAGAAACTAATAACTTAGTTAATGGTTGACTTAGATTTGCATTACTTGTCCCTTTGTCCTTTTTTCATTTTCATGTGTGTATTGTGTTCCCCCGTATTGTGTGTTTGATGTTTCCCTCTCTTCGTACACTTCTATTTGTATCTCTATTCTTCTATTTGTTGTACATTTTCCTTTTTTCTTTTTTTTTTGTTTTGTTTTGTGTTCTCCTTTTTTGGAATGACGCAAAGCGTAGAGACACCCTATGTCTCTTCCATGTTGACCCAAAAGGTCCTTGTCTTTTTTTCCTTTTTGTTTTGTGTTCTCCTTTTGGGGATTGCGCAAAGCATAGAGATGCCCTATGTCTCTTCCATGTTGACCCACAAGGTCCTTGTCTTTTTCTCTTGTTGTTTTGTGTTCTCCTTTTGGGGATGACGCAAGGCATCGAGACCGAAATGTCTCCTTCATGTTGACACAAAATATTTTTCATTTTCTTTCGCCTTTTTGTTTTCATTTCACTTGTTTTTTCCTTTTGGGGACAATGCAAGGCGTCGATACCGAATTTTCTCTTCCATGTTGACCCAAAATGGACTTTTTTTCCTCTGTTTTCACTGTCTTTGTGTCATTCTTCCAGTTCTATGTGCTTTGGGGAATGATGATAGTTCTGAGCTATTTCATAAACACAATGCAACAATGAACATACTAACCCCAAATCCATACATCCCTTATGTGTTTGGTGTGCTTTCTTTTATGGGGGAAACTCCCTTTTCTTTGTTTTTCATTTTTTCTTGACATGGCATTTCCTAATTTCAAAACATATGACTTGGCATAGGGCTTTCCCAATTGGCTCTCATGTCTTGTTTTCTTTTTGCATTTTCTTTTCTTCTCTACTTTAAAGTAATTGCTCACAGATTGATCAAAATGGAAGCATGGATAAGGCATGTGAATTTTTTGACAATAATGTTTTCGTAGACATGTATGCAAAATGTGGTAGTTTTGACAAGCTAGTGAGCTCACTAGCTTGCCAATGTTCACCGTGAGACCCCATTTCTATGAGGCATATGTTGCCCCTACCTTGTCAACCCTATGGCATTGGCAAGCTAGTGAGCTCACTAGCTTGTTAAAGCTACCACATTTTTCATACATATGTACGAAAACATTATTGTCAAACAATTCACATGCATTGTATATGCTTCCATTTTGAGCCTATCTTGCAATCATGGCATGCCACATTACCACATTTCTTTAAGACATTCCATTGGAAAAATTCATGTGACCTTTGTCTATGCTAGAAATACTCTTCTACAGGATGATTTTAAGTCTTTTGTATGAAGCCTTGAATGACATATATTTCATTTTTTTGTATGGATTCATTTTTTAGGAACTAATATTTGTCTCATTACCATGCTACAAGTAAAATTATCTGCCATGCTAAGGAAATGAACAAGAAATAAATCAACAAATGAAGAGTATGAAGCCAATAAAGAAAAAAATAGAGAACGATGAGGACATATCATGAGAAGAAGAAATTGGATACAATTAACAAAAAGAAGCCAATTGAAGAGGAACCTCAACCATCAAAAAGAGAAAAGGCATTGGTGGCACAAAGGGCATGAATGTGAAAGCATTGTGAAAAGATAGAATTGGATACCATAGTTGGAGACACACCCTCTATCTCAAGTGAATATGAAGGGACACCATTAAGCATAAGTGAATATGGAGACCATTTACCGCAAGTGAATATGGAGGGACACCATCTACCACAAGTGAATATGGAAGGACACCATCTACTACAAGTGAATATGAAGGGACACCATCCACCGCACCTCAATTTGAGAGTACATCATCACTCAAATTTGATGAAGAAGGTACACCATCATCCCCATGTCAACCTCAAGGTATTTCATTTATTTCACCCTCAATCAAAGGTACAAAATCTAGCCCACCTCACTTCAATATTGATGAAATTCCTAATGTTGAGATGTATGTACCTAGGAGAACACCACCTAGAATTTTGCGTAAAAAACCAAAGTATTTGATTAATGTTTATGAGGATATTTTGCAACACATTGAAGGTAAGATTCCAACACACACTTGTAGAAGATATGTTGATAAGAGTTTGAAATTCTTTTATGAAAGGATAAATAGACCAAAAGATGTTAACTATTTGTTGAAATGATGTGGGGTATAAAGTATAGAAACATCATGAAGACTCTTGGGTTGAGAACATCGAATGCTTCAAGTGAAAACACTATTGTGAAGAATCTAGTGGATTCTTATGAGAGTGTGGGTAAGAACTCATGCTCAAAGGATAGTAATGTCACCCAACCTATCATTACATAGATTGGGTAAGTAGTCAAACAAAAAGATCCCATCTCATTAGAAAGATGAGTGAACAATTGACAATTAATAGAAAAACTTTATCAAGAGTCGTTCAAAGGAGGAAAAGGATTGAGGGCACTGATTCAAATGAATTATGGGCATTCTCAGGGAGACTGCCATGAAAAGATAAATGAGTTGTTGAAGAATTAAGAAAACTAATTGAAGAGTATTGGAAGAACAACACAAGGCCATCTCCAAACCAAAGGGATGTGGTAAGAAGGAGAATTGGTAGTCAGAACCGTGAACCACATCCAAATCATTTTTTGGATATGACTCAAACCCAATTTTTTCATAAATTTCAACAAGATTATCCTCAAATTCAAATTTGTCAAAGATATTTTGAAATTATTAAACCATTTTATGTCAAGATAAATCACACATGCACTACTTGTTGTTGTAGACTACATATTGAATTCTCTAACCATTATGATTTTTATCATTATATATATTTAGATTTGCATACTAATGATGTTATGCAGGATTGTGGCATACAAGCCCCACCAACATATTCAAGAGGGTTCTTATCAAAAAAATTATGTGAAATAGAGGATGGAAAAATATTATATAGGAAACTATGCTTGGATGGTCCATGTTAGCACTATGATGGTTTGCAATGTATGCTAGTATGTCAACATATGGAAAGCACACATGAGGTGGGATAGAAACTAGTAGAGTTTGAGAAGAATAAAATAGTCGCATACGTTACAAAAGATGGTAATCAAGGAAAAAGGTGTGATTTGGTTATTCAAAATATTCCATTGTATCAGTTTATGTCCATGTTTCATGACAATATACTATATGAGTATGCAAGGCATACCCATAGAGACTAATGGATGGATGTGCATAATTCAAGTTATGCAAGGACACCTTTCTATTTGGAAACATAGTTTCAATGGTCGACTTTGCAAAGAACTACACTTTACAACCATATTATGAGGTGTAGTCACCATATTACAACTCCACACAGGTTTTGATATCTGAGTACATAACATTCATTCATGCAGTTGATAGTACAGAGGACCAAAGGAAATTATTAATGGAGTATCACTTTTATATTAGTGATGATCACAAACATTCTCTAGAGTTTGTGCAAGGTTGCTTCTAGATGTTCTACAATTATTTGGCTCAGAGGAGCATAATATATGGTTGGAATATAATATGGTTGGATAACTATGCAACACAGTTCAAGAACTTGTGCATGTTCTAATGGTTGTGTAGGATGCATGTCATTATAGGTGTTCAACATATGTGGAACTTTTGTGAGGCTGGCATGGAAAGGGGGGCATGATAGTGTAGAATCATGTGTGAAAAGAGCATTAGCATTAGAAGAGTTCAAGTATAAAGACAATGAAAAGTTGACAGATGAAAAATCAATCATCGAGTGGTGTAATGCTTCAATGGGTCTAGGTAATGAAGGTACATCTTTAGTTCGTATATTTTTTTTGTTGATGGATGATACTAATATTGCACCATGTGAGGATTGTTGTACACTAGTAGAATTGAGTGAGCTACACTCTTTCCTTAGCTCAAATTCAAGTTCATGGAGTATCAATACACGGAAGATGGCATGCTTTTTTTCTTCATGTACAATGCAAGCTTGGGATGATTGTGAGTCAAAGTAGTGGGTTGACAAATGGTCGTTAAGTTATCTTAGCCCACTTCACACGTATTACCCTTTAATGGCATTGGAACTAACATAGATGGATTCATTGATTGACTTTGACTACATATCAGATCTAGTTCAACCAGGTAATATATCTACATTGCTTAGTTTTTGAAATTCCTATTGTTATCTTACTTTGTAGTGTATTTATAATGTTGACTAATTTCAAGAGATTTGTTGCACATATCAATGTAGGGCGTGTTTATGAAGTTATTGCAGATGAAGAAAATGGAGAGGGAGTAGACTATTACTTATGTCATTGTGTTGAGGCCAAAAATAAATTGGAGGCCCCAATTATAGATGGAGAAAACATTGAATACCCTACAGGCTAAGTTGTTACTATAATGTGGCTTAGAAGGTTCCCACATAAGAGCACATTAAATATTGGTTATTTTAGAACTTTGATATGCATCAAAAGATTCTTCATTACTCAAACCTTGTGGTGGCATCCAATGTTTGTTTAACCAAATATGGGGGTAGAACTTTGAACAAGACCTTGTGGAAGGTCCGTGAGTCTGACCATGAGGAAATACTTGACACAATAAAGAGTAGAACAGACCTAAATGGTTCATTGGACTAATTTGTAAGTATGCACATTGGTTCTCATTAATTTATACTTTTATGCACATTAAATTGTATGATGCCAATGCTATGATGCAAATGATATCATCTAATTTTTATATCATATATGTAGGTGATTGATGAAGTTATCAGACTTGCAAATGTAGCACACTTTATGTTTAGAACTGTGGGAATGGATATAGATTTAAATGGTATGTTATTTTTTTCTCAAAAATATGCAAAAAAATGATGTAGGATATTCTCAATAGATTAGTAAACTAAGTGGAAGATTAAATTGTGTTGTTTTTATTGAAACGTTGATTTTTGGCTCCTATGGACAACTCTTGCTCTTCTAGGGTTTTTCACCTAAAAGGAGAGAGATAGGAGCAAAAATGCTAATGATTCATTCAAATAATGTTATGTGTGATGCTGTCTAACCTAAATGAAGTTAACTAAATGCAATTGATTGATCTGAATGAATGAAAAAAAATGTAAAAGTGAAATTTAAGCTATGTTTGACAACACATTGTGTAATGTAACAATGAACTAAATGAAGAAAATATGTAGAAAAAAAATGAATGAGTTAAATCAGAGTGCACCTGGGAAAAATATGATGAATCTAGGATGTTGTGGATGCTGACTAAAATCATTGATTTTTCACAATGGGACTCATTAACCTAGGGTGGTGAATTAGCCCTCCTCTTGGTGAAAAATTGTCAGAAGCATGTTTTTGTCTATCAGGATTCAGAATCTGACAAAATTTACATTTTCAGTCCTAAACTTGGACTCATTCACCATAGGTGGTGAATAAGTCCTCTCCCAAAATTTTGAAAAATCAAGAGACAACTCCGCAACACCAGATCTGGAAATCACAGCTTGTCGGGTTGTCAAAGTCAATTCTGCGGGAAATGGACATAAAACCTTCTCCAAGCTTGAAATAGACTTAAGTTGACTTGAAGCACCTATTTGACTTGTAAACCAATCTTCAACACCAAAAAGCTTGTCAAATCTGCATACCTAGGTTAAACCCTTGATGATGCAAATCTAAAGTAATGGCAATGGCTGCTTCAAAGTGCTTGAATAGTGCTTGGAAAGATGTAAATTGCTTGAATGTTTGAGTGAATAGGTGGATAAGTGAACTTGATGAATGGGGATTTTCAGAGATGTAAAATGAGGTGAAAATCACTTATTTATACCCACTTGCCTTAGTTACCTGTTCATACCTCATCACAGGCTGACATCAAGCATTTTTGAATAAAATCCCTAAAGGAAATTTAAAATATTTTGAATTTTGAGCCAAGGGGGACTCATTCACCACCCATGGCGAATGGGTTCCACCTAGGACCTAAAAACATGTGTCAGGAAATATGTTGTATTTAATGTTGTTTGTCGGGATAATACTCAAAATACACTTAATTAAAGCATATAGAGAGATAGAGAAATTGTAAAATAGTTATTACAAAAACACTCAAGATTGACAAGTAAATAAGAGATGACTGAAAACCCATATTAAGTAGAACTTTAATAGAGGTACAAAAACATACACAAATGTTGGAAATTGAAGACATCCCAAAGCTACAAATCAACGCAATGTTTGTAGTTCATAGCAGTCTACAAAATTTTAGAATTTATAAGAGGTAATCTATCGCAATGAACATTTTTTCATAGGGACCTTCAACTAGACGAGGGGGAAAAAATATGATGAAAGATATTGATTCAGGACAAGAAATCTATGTAACAGTTAGCTTGTCAATTCTAAATTTGAGCTACAATATTTTGCACTAAATATTATCAACAATCAAGCAAATTGTAAAAGAAATATTAGAAAACCACATGAGCACCATAGGAAACTGACAGATGACGAACAACCCACATTGAACAGAAAATTACAATAACAAAAAATTTATTATGGGAAAAAGAATATCATGAAACATATTGATAGAAGCCAAGCAATCTATTTAATAGTTGGCTTGTCAATTCTAAATTTGAGAAACATTATTTGGCACTAAATATTAAATAAAAATATGGATACTACAAAATAACTATTAAGAAAGCACTTTAGAACCACAGGAAAATGACAGATGATAAAAAACCAACATTAAATGGAAGAAGATCATAGGATGTCGTTTATTGTTTTAGTTATCTATGTGCATCTTTGTCATTACACCCATTAACATAGGAGCAATTGTAGATTAACATAGGAGTGATTATATATATATAGATATATATGTAGAGGGTTAGTGTGAAAGCATAAACATATTGGAGATAAAATTAGTTTGGTGGTTGTTATGTATTATTCTTTCTAATATCTCTTTTATCTGTTCAATTTATTTGTTTGAAGTTTTTTCCTGTATTTTTTGTCAACCTAGCTGTGAATAGGATTTTTCGTGTAATAGCTCTTTTACAATTTCTCTATTTTTCCATTGTTGTTGCATTGTGAAATAAGCCACAATGGTCTTCGTCTATATATATGGATATATATTTTTGCCTCTACCGTTGCTCACATTTCCTTTGTCAAGCCCAGTTCAAATGAAGAACCTGGTTCTAGAGAAGAAATTGTTGTTATGCCTTGTTTAGATATTGATAGAGTTTCAGTTTGGAGCATATTCGAGCGCACCTAAAATTCTATCAATATGTTGACAATGTGTAACAACAATTTCTTCACTTGCACTGGGTTCTTCATTTGAACTGGATTCTTCACTTTGAATGTTGTTTGTAAGTAATTTCACATACACACATGTCCACATATAGTTTTTTTTTGGGAAAGATTTCAAATCATAGCAAATCATTTAAAAATCACAGGAAAATGACACATGATTGGAAACCACAAAATTTGACAATTTAAAAAATTGAAAGCAATCCTTCTTACAAGAACAATAGAATAATTTGTTACAGGGAGCTTCAAATAGATCAAGGAAAAAGAGTATCATGAAATATATTCATACAAGACAAGCAATCTATGTAATAGCTAGCTTTTAAATTCTAAATTCAAGCTGCATTATCTGGCACTCAATATTATAGACAAACAAGGAAATTGTAAAAGAACTATTAGTCAAACATACATATATATATATATATATATATATATATATATACACATATACATATACACATATATGCATATATATACACATGCATATCTATCTATATTATATATATATGTATGTGTGTGTATGTATATACATACATACATGGATATGTGCAAGATCATGATGGGTCAAAAAGTGGTGATATGATGGATATTTGTAGGGTATGTGGCTGATGACTTTTTTTAAACCTAAAATTGATTAAATGAAAAGGGTTTTTAAAGGAGATTCTCAGCTTTCCACCAATATAAATTATTCTTTACTTTGAATTTAATAAATAAGTATTATTTGTTTTCTATTTGAATTACGACTAAAGTCTTGATTGATAGGTTGATTGAAAAACATCTATAGCTTTCAAACTATATAACATTTTTGGAATCCGAAACATGCATCACATTCTATGCTTCATATACTATACGATTAAAAAAACAAAAAAATGAATTTCATGAAGTTTTGACCAAGTTAAGGTGGTCATATATACGGGTTTTATATTTTAAAAAAGTTGTAATAAAAAATTCATAATTAATTATTTATTTGCAAAAAAATTACAAAAAATATGCATCACATCCGAACATGAGTCCTCTACTTATGTCTAAAATCTTATTAAGAAATATTATAATTTTATTGTGGTTAGGGTGGTCGGGCGGGCACCTATGTATTTTTCCCCTAAGATTTGAGAATACTCTTGCATTGGAAATTTTAAATTTTCACCAAATGGATTTTAAAATAGGTAAACCTAGAGTTTAGAAACTACATTCAATTTGCTACATATTTTATTCTTACATATTTTTGAAATAATATAGATAACTTGTTCAAATTTTTATGTCAAGTTTCCTAACTCTAATTTTTTTGAATTTTTTGCCACTTAAGGGCCTATTTTTTCCATGATGATCTTGCACGTATCCACATACATGTTAGTGTAGGTTTTTTTTTCCTTATTATAAGGTTTTTCCTACACATTTATTTAAGCTTAGGTTAATAAAGTATGTCTAATTAGGTGAGAGGATTATGAGGTGTCACCTTCGTACATGTGAGCATCCATTAACTATCTTGGGAAGATACTTTGCTATCTTTAGTATAATAGATGGTTGCTTCTCATTGGTCGGTGTTGCCACCTCCTCCCTCTCTCTATTCTATATAAGCATGCTACCTAGCTTATTTTTTATTCGATATTTGGAGATAGTAATCTAATGCTATTTTTCCTTGGAGTACTTCACATCATTTTTCTCTTGGTATCACTGTTATGCTGTTAATTTTATTTGCATTTTACAGTTTATTTGATCTATCTCTTTCAATTCAATTCTGGGTTGTAATCTGTTTCTCAATTTTAACATGGTATCTGAGCATGTTTTGAAAGATTAGATCTCTATAGTGCTCTTGTAAAACTTTGTTGTTTTTTCTCGTGTCGCTTATGATATGGAGAACAACAAGGGTTTATGAAGATCCGATAATCCTTGTCATTGCATGTTTGTCCTTCTCTTGATCTGGGTGATTGCAGCATTCTAGAGGATTCTAGGATCATTTCTTTTTGTTCCATTGTGTCCAGGAGGCTCTAGGACGTCAAGATCATTTTTTGTTTCACCAAAATTAGAGATCATTTGTTGTGGTTGTGAAACCTTAGATCTGGAAGAAAACTTTTAAATGAGGCATTTTGAGGCCAAATAGACCTTTCTATTGTGTCTGGAAGGCCACAAAACCTCCATTTTCATATAAAGATTGTCCATATTTGGACACAGAGGCTCTAGCAAAAATTTATTTTCTGAAAGGGCGTTTTTATTTTCAAAGCATTATTTTTCATCAATTTTGTGGTGTATTCTTGCTGTTTGCAGCCTTAAATGGTTGCCCCATAGCCCTACTATGAGCAAGGGATCATTTTTCCAGGTTTATTGGCCATTTTTGGTTGATATAAGACACCAAAATCTGTTGTTTTTTGTCTAGGCGTGAATACTGAAGGTTTTATTTCTTCTCTTTTCACCTGTCAAAGACAAAGATTGAGGCTAGAGTTGGAAAGAGGCCAATTCCCCCTTGCAAATCACATCATTGGATTCTACATTCCACCTCGATTGCAACAAGTGGCTGGAAGGCCATCTTTGTTATTGGCAAAGTGCAATTTTTTATTGTTTAAAGTGTTGATATATTAAAATAGGCCATTTAACAGGGATTTGTATTAGCTGTAACTTTTTATCGGTAGCTCAGAATTGAGTGTCATTGTTTACAAAAGTGCATAATTTTTCATTTCCCATCTAATGGTCCTATTTATAATTGTAAATGCACTAACTTATAATGTGCCAATTTTGGGGGTGGCAGGGCGGGGGTCTTTTTTATTGAGTGAAAAGGGGGGTGTCTAGTGTGTTGCGTTGATCTTTTTTCTCTCTTTTTTCTACACAACAAACAATCTTACTTTTTGCATTAAAATGGATCAAACTACAGTACCAATACTCACACCCTATAACTACTATGAGTGGAAGTAAAAAATGACAATCTATCTTAAGAAGTTGGGATTGTTTAGGATAACTATGGGTCTTGAAATTGAACCATCACTACTTGGAGAAAAGCCAAAATGGTTTAACAAATGTGATGAAGCTTATGGTACTCTATGCATGTCTATATCTCCTGATCTTCTCTTTCATGTTGAATCTACTACAACTCTAAATAATGTATGGACAACTTTAGAAGGGTTGTTTGGTAAACAAGATGAATTAAGGGGACACCAATTGGAGAATGAGCTAATAGGGTTAAATCCATGTAATTTTGATACAATTCAAGACTTCTTCACAAAACTAAAGGTTGTAAGATTGCAATTGAAGGCGTGTGGGATAGAAAAGAAAGATTCACAATTGATTCTAAGCATTCTTTCCAAACTTGGTCCAAACTATTCATTTTTTGTTTCTACATTCTATGCCATGAAAAGTGCATTAGGAACCAACTATAAAATGCCTTCTCTTGATGATTTTGCAAATGAACTCATAAAAGAACAAGATAAGTTGATTCAAATGGGAAAAATTAAGCCCTCTAAATCTCATACCTTGGCTGCAAATCAAGGCACAAAAGATTAAAAAGGTCCTTCTAAGTAG
>VDFB02105785.1:121946285-121969790 GCA_007258455.2 Sequoia sempervirens
ACACACATTTTTATAACGTCTTAAAATCATAATTGATATTTTTCAAGATCATTAAAATAAGGATGTTGCATTTCTTTTTTGGCTGAGATTCTCTTGGATGGCTCATAAATCAACATTTTCTACAAGGGGACACCGATAAATTTTTAGTAGCTTACTTATAAATAGGAAAAGTAAAAGAAGGAAAAGAAAGAGCATCCAAAATGGAAATGAAATGAAAATAGATGAAAGACACTTATAGAAAACAAATCCACACCATTTGGTTCCAACTCGAGAACAACAAGGCTTAAATCTTGATGCTTCTATTGAGGATAGGCATGCCAGTCTCTCAACTTAGTCACTCCTGGCCATACATCTTCATTGGGACTTCTAAGATACCTATTGCACACAACAACCTCTCATGAATAGAACATGAATAGAATGTAACCAAAATATTACTTTCCAACCTTTTGGAAACTTGTAACCTATTATAAATGTGTTATAGAAAAATGGCCCCTTGTCATTTTCATGGCCTTTTAGGTCTTGTTTCATGGTGTTGGAACTATGTTGCTCTAATTTTATGTTGTGACATGGCTTGAACATGCTTAGTTAGGTACTAAAATTAAAAGAACGACATCTTGTGAAGGTGTTGTGAAGTGTTGTAAGACATTTCTACATTCTTCTAGACTATATTAATTATAATTTACCTAAAAATCACCTTTTTATTCATCAACAAGTCCTATTGTGAAGTGTTGTAAAGTCTTGTAACAAGCTTTGACACTTTTCTAGGCACATATTCACTATTTATCCTTTTCTCATGCTTTATTTGGTCCCTTTATGCCCTCATATACTTTAATTAAGTGTATTTTTGAGTATTATCTTGACAAACAACATTAAATACAACATATTTCCTGACATGTTTTTAGGTCCTAGGTGGGACCCATTCGCCATGGGTGGTGAATGAGTCCCCCTTGGCCCCAAATTCAAAATACTTTAAATTTTCTTTTGGGATTTTATTCAAAAACACTTGATGTCGGCTTGTGATGAGGTATGAAAGGGTAACTAAGGTACAAGTGTGTATAAATAAGTGATTTTCACCTCATTTTACATCTTCGACAATCCCCATTCATCAAGTTCACTTATCCACCTATTCACTCAAACATTCAAGTATTTTACAACATCTTTTCAAGGACTATTCAAGCACTTTGAAGCAACCATGAACATTACTTCAGACTTGCATCATCAAGGGTTTGACCTAGGTATGTAGATTTGATAATATTTTTGGTGTTGAAGATTGGTTTACAATTCAACTAGGTGCTTCAAGTCCACTTAAGTCTATTTCAAGCTTGGAGAAGGTTTTTTGTTCCTTTCCTATAGAATTGACTTCGACAACTTGACAAACAGTGATTTCCAGATCTAGTGTTGCAGAGTTGTCTAGCTTCATTTTTTAGAAATTTGGGAGAGGACTGATTCACCACCTATGGCGAATGAGTCCCACCTTAGGACTAAAAATTTGATTTTTTTCAGATTCTGGATCTCGATAGACAAAAACTTGCTTTTGATAGTTTTTCACCAAGAGGAGGACTAATTCGCCACCCTAGGCGAATGAGTCCCATTGAGAAAAACTAGTGATTTCAGTCAACATCCACAACATTGTAGATTCATCATATTTTTCCCAGGTGCACTATGATTTAACTCATTCCTTTTTGTTCTGCATATTTTCATTTAGTTCATTTTTGCATTACATAATGTGTTTTCAAACATAGCTTAAATTTCACTTTTGCATTCAATTTCATTCATTTAGATTAGTAAATTGCATTTACTTAACTTCATTTAGGTTATACAACATCACACATAACATTATTTGAATGAACCATTAGCATTTTTGCTTCTATCTCTCTCCTTTGAGGTGAAAAACCCTAGAAGAGGAATTGTCCATAGGAGCCAAAAATAAACGGTTCATTTTGGTGAACCTAACTTTTTGAGCACTTTGCATTTCTGATATCATTTACATATTGCATCCTAGTTTAAATTTTCATTAACATTCAATTAGTACATTGTTTTGTTTTTGCATTTTAGGACGTTTTATCTTGCATTAGTGAAAGCTTCATTTAGATTTCATTTTTGCATTGCATCTCATTGAAAAAAGTAAAACCTTGCATTCTATATCTTTGATTGCATTCTATAGAGCATTAAAATCATCTTAAAAATTCTGAAAAACATGTAAAAACATCATACTGGGACTCATTCGTCACCCAAGGCGAATCAGTCCCTCTGCACTTTTTAAACAACATTTTTGCAATATTTTTGGCATTTTTCTACATTACAATTTCCTATTCTTGCATTTTTTTTTCATTTACAAATTCTCTATTTTTCATCATTTATTACATCTTAGTTTATTTGCATCATGGCATTTTCTTTCAATAAGTTTTGGAATTCATTAAAATCATTGGTAGATATGTCCAATTGTGCCTTTGGCTATGACCCTAATGACCTTGAACAACCTCATGCTCCTTTAACTCATCAAGTTTATCCTCCACGTGAAGCAGACATAATTGGAGATGATGATGCTAGCATGAACAAGCTCTACAATGATTACCTTGATAACCTAGAAGAAAATGCAACCTTCTATCCCTCCATGAGGTCACAAGACCTTCCCACTATTTCACCTCCTGATCACTTTACATATTTACATCCTAAAGTCACTATAGGACCTAAGGTTCTTTCCTCAAGTGGACCTAGTCCCTCTCACCAATCACATTCACAACCCTTTTATGATCACAAAGTCACAAACACTCCTATTGACCTTAAAGAGACATATGGTAAAGGATTCACTATCTTAAGTAAACAAGGTTGTGACATAAAACATGAACATGACATCCATCAACTTCTTGAACAATAATCAACCGAAGCACACACAACAAGAATATGATATCAAGATCCTTCTCATCCTGGTCGACATCCTCTTCAACCTAGGAGATTTTAGGATGCTGAAACAATGATCTTGAATGCTCCTCCTAACTTAAACATTCTTCTTCCACGTGAACAACCATTATCTCCTTCTAATGACAAGGATGTTAGGATCCCTATGGGTCCTCTTCCTCCTTCTATTCATGAACAAGGTGAATCTAGCAAGCAAAAATGACCTTACAAACTCAAAAAGATAAAGTTTCCCATACATACTCCATTTGAATGTGAAAGGAGACTTTAGATGCTCTTAAATAAAGGTCTTATACTTTTACTAGCAATGAATAGGTTGGTTATTCATCCGAAAGACTCTAACATCCCATTTTGCAAATATCATCGTATTCTTGGACATCGAACAAAAGAATGTCAGACATTGAAGGAAATAATGAGTAAGTATAACTTCACTGATACCAATTGCTTCCCCGTCATACCTTAAAACAATATAAACCCCTTCGTCATGCCATAGTTCTAGAATTCCCTATTCTCACTACTACATGATTCTTTCACATAACCCACCTCGGCTCATTCTTGCCTTTACACTTTGTGGAAGGAAAGAAGCTATTAGCATTGTCCTTGTAATGCACCTATCTTTGTTGCTTAACTATGTTATTCCTTTTCTTCTTATCCATTTAAGATTGAGAAACTAATAACTTAGTTAATGGTTGACTTAGATTTGCATTACTTGTCACTTTGTCCTTTTTTCATTTTCATGTGTGTATTGTGTTCCCCCGTATTGTGTGTTTGATGTTTCCCTCTCTTCGTACACTTCTATTTGTATCTCTATTCTTCTATTTGTTGTACATTTTCCTTTTTTCTTTTTTTTTTGTTTTGTTTTGTGTTCTCCTTTTTTGGAATGACGCAAAGCGTAGAGACACCCTATGTCTCTTCCATGTTGACCCAAAAGGTCCTTGTCTTTTTTCCTTTTTGTTTTGTGTTCTCCTTTTGGGGATTGCGCAAAGCATAGAGATGCCCTATGTCTCTTCCATGTTGACCCACAAGGTCCTTGTCTTTTTCTCTTGTTGTTTTGTGTTCTCCTTTTGGGGATGACGCAAGGCATCGAGACCGAAATGTCTCCTTCATGTTGACACAAAATATTTTTCATTTTCTTTCGCCTTTTTGTTTTCATTTCACTTGTTTTTTCCTTTTGGGGACAATGCAAGGCGTCGATACCGAATTTTCTCTTCCATGTTGACCCAAAATGGACTTTTTTTCCTCTGTTTTCACTGTCTTTGTGTCATTCTTCCAGTTCTATGTGCTTTGGGGAATGATGATAGTTCTGAGCTATTTCATAAACACAATGCAACAATGAACATACTAACCCCAAATCCATACATCCCTTATGTGTTTGGTGTGCTTTCTTTTATGGGGGAAACTCCCTTTTCTTTGTTTTTCATTTTTTCTTGACATGGCATTTCCTAATTTCAAAACATATGACTTGGCATAGGGCTTTCCCAATTGGCTCTCATGTCTTGTTTTCTTTTTGCATTTTCTTTTCTTCTCTACTTTAAAGTAATTGCTCACAGATTGATCAAAATGGAAGCATGGATAAGGCATGTGAATTTTTTGACAATAATGTTTTCGTAGACATGTATGCAAAATGTGGTAGTTTTGACAAGCTAGTGAGCTCACTAGCTTGCCAATGTTCACCGTGAGACCCCATTTCTATGAGGCATATGTTGCCCCTACCTTGTCAACCCTATGGCATTGGCAAGCTAGTGAGCTCACTAGCTTGTTAAAGCTACCACATTTTTCATACATATGTACGAAAACATTATTGTCAAACAATTCACATGCATTGTATATGCTTCCATTTTGAGCCTATCTTGCAATCATGGCATGCCACATTACCACATTTCTTTAAGACATTCCATTGGAAAAATTCATGTGACCTTTGTCTATGCTAGAAATACTCTTCTACAGGATGATTTTAAGTCTTTTGTATGAAGCCTTGAATGACATATATTTCATTTTTTTGTATGGATTCATTTTTTAGGAACTAATATTTGTCTCATTACCATGCTACAAGTAAAATTATCTGCCATGCTAAGGAAATGAACAAGAAATAAATCAACAAATGAAGAGTATGAAGCCAATAAAGAAAAAAATAGAGAACGATGAGGACATATCATGAGAAGAAGAAATTGGATACAATTAACAAAAAGAAGCCAATTGAAGAGGAACCTCAACCATCAAAAAGAGAAAAGGCATTGGTGGCACAAAGGGCATGAATGTGAAAGCATTGTGAAAAGATAGAATTGGATACCATAGTTGGAGACACACCCTCTATCTCAAGTGAATATGAAGGGACACCATTAAGCATAAGTGAATATGGAGACCATTTACCGCAAGTGAATATGGAGGGACACCATCTACCACAAGTGAATATGGAAGGACACCATCTACTACAAGTGAATATGAAGGGACACCATCCACCGCACCTCAATTTGAGAGTACATCATCACTCAAATTTGATGAAGAAGGTACACCATCATCCCCATGTCAACCTCAAGGTATTTCATTTATTTCACCCTCAATCAAAGGTACAAAATCTAGCCCACCTCACTTCAATATTGATGAAATTCCTAATGTTGAGATGTATGTACCTAGGAGAACACCACCTAGAATTTTGCGTAAAAAACCAAAGTATTTGATTAATGTTTATGAGGATATTTTGCAACACATTGAAGGTAAGATTCCAACACACACTTGTAGAAGATATGTTGATAAGAGTTTGAAATTCTTTTATGAAAGGATAAATAGACCAAAAGATGTTAACTATTTGTTGAAATGATGTGGGGTATAAAGTATAGAAACATCATGAAGACTCTTGGGTTGAGAACATCGAATGCTTCAAGTGAAAACACTATTGTGAAGAATCTAGTGGATTCTTATGAGAGTGTGGGTAAGAACTCATGCTCAAAGGATAGTAATGTCACCCAACCTATCATTACATAGATTGGGTAAGTAGTCAAACAAAAAGATCCCATCTCATTAGAAAGATGAGTGAACAATTGACAATTAATAGAAAAACTTTATCAAGAGTCGTTCAAAGGAGGAAAAGGATTGAGGGCACTGATTCAAATGAATTATGGGCATTCTCAGGGAGACTGCCATGAAAAGATAAATGAGTTGTTGAAGAATTAAGAAAACTAATTGAAGAGTATTGGAAGAACAACACAAGGCCATCTCCAAACCAAAGGGATGTGGTAAGAAGGAGAATTGGTAGTCAGAACCGTGAACCACATCCAAATCATTTTTTGGATATGACTCAAACCCAATTTTTTCATAAATTTCAACAAGATTATCCTCAAATTCAAATTTGTCAAAGATATTTTGAAATTATTAAACCATTTTATGTCAAGATAAATCACACATGCACTACTTGTTGTTGTAGACTACATATTGAATTCTCTAACCATTATGATTTTTATCATTATATATATTTAGATTTGCATACTAATGATGTTATGCAGGATTGTGGCATACAAGCCCCACCAACATATTCAAGAGGGTTCTTATCAAAAAAATTATGTGAAATAGAGGATGGAAAAATATTATATAGGAAACTATGCTTGGATGGTCCATGTTAGCACTATGATGGTTTGCAATGTATGCTAGTATGTCAACATATGGAAAGCACACATGAGGTGGGATAGAAACTAGTAGAGTTTGAGAAGAATAAAATAGTCGCATACGTTACAAAAGATGGTAATCAAGGAAAAAGGTGTGATTTGGTTATTCAAAATATTCCATTGTATCAGTTTATGTCCATGTTTCATGACAATATACTATATGAGTATGCAAGGCATACCCATAGAGACTAATGGATGGATGTGCATAATTCAAGTTATGCAAGGACACCTTTCTATTTGGAAACATAGTTTCAATGGTCGACTTTGCAAAGAACTACACTTTACAACCATATTATGAGGTGTAGTCACCATATTACAACTCCACACAGGTTTTGATATCTGAGTACATAACATTCATTCATGCAGTTGATAGTACAGAGGACCAAAGGAAATTATTAATGGAGTATCACTTTTATATTAGTGATGATCACAAACATTCTCTAGAGTTTGTGCAAGGTTGCTTCTAGATGTTCTACAATTATTTGGCTCAGAGGAGCATAATATATGGTTGGAATATAATATGGTTGGATAACTATGCAACACAGTTCAAGAACTTGTGCATGTTCTAATGGTTGTGTAGGATGCATGTCATTATAGGTGTTCAACATATGTGGAACTTTTGTGAGGCTGGCATGGAAAGGGGGGCATGATAGTGTAGAATCATGTGTGAAAAGAGCATTAGCATTAGAAGAGTTCAAGTATAAAGACAATGAAAAGTTGACAGATGAAAAATCAATCATCGAGTGGTGTAATGCTTCAATGGGTCTAGGTAATGAAGGTACATCTTTAGTTCGTATATTTTTTTTGTTGATGGATGATACTAATATTGCACCATGTGAGGATTGTTGTACACTAGTAGAATTGAGTGAGCTACACTCTTTCCTTAGCTCAAATTCAAGTTCATGGAGTATCAATACACGGAAGATGGCATGCTTTTTTTCTTCATGTACAATGCAAGCTTGGGATGATTGTGAGTCAAAGTAGTGGGTTGACAAATGGTCGTTAAGTTATCTTAGCCCACTTCACACGTATTACCCTTTAATGGCATTGGAACTAACATAGATGGATTCATTGATTGACTTTGACTACATATCAGATCTAGTTCAACCAGGTAATATATCTACATTGCTTAGTTTTTGAAATTCCTATTGTTATCTTACTTTGTAGTGTATTTATAATGTTGACTAATTTCAAGAGATTTGTTGCACATATCAATGTAGGGCGTGTTTATGAAGTTATTGCAGATGAAGAAAATGGAGAGGGAGTAGACTATTACTTATGTCATTGTGTTGAGGCCAAAAATAAATTGGAGGCCCCAATTATAGATGGAGAAAACATTGAATACCCTACAGGCTAAGTTGTTACTATAATGTGGCTTAGAAGGTTCCCACATAAGAGCACATTAAATATTGGTTATTTTAGAACTTTGATATGCATCAAAAGATTCTTCATTACTCAAACCTTGTGGTGGCATCCAATGTTTGTTTAACCAAATATGGGGGTAGAACTTTGAACAAGACCTTGTGGAAGGTCCGTGAGTCTGACCATGAGGAAATACTTGACACAATAAAGAGTAGAACAGACCTAAATGGTTCATTGGACTAATTTGTAAGTATGCACATTGGTTCTCATTAATTTATACTTTTATGCACATTAAATTGTATGATGCCAATGCTATGATGCAAATGATATCATCTAATTTTTATATCATATATGTAGGTGATTGATGAAGTTATCAGACTTGCAAATGTAGCACACTTTATGTTTAGAACTGTGGGAATGGATATAGATTTAAATGGTATGTTATTTTTTTCTCAAAAATATGCAAAAAAATGATGTAGGATATTCTCAATAGATTAGTAAACTAAGTGGAAGATTAAATTGTGTTGTTTTTATTGAAACGTTGATTTTTGGCTCCTATGGACAACTCTTGCTCTTCTAGGGTTTTTCACCTAAAAGGAGAGAGATAGGAGCAAAAATGCTAATGATTCATTCAAATAATGTTATGTGTGATGCTGTCTAACCTAAATGAAGTTAACTAAATGCAATTGATTGATCTGAATGAATGAAAAAAAATGTAAAAGTGAAATTTAAGCTATGTTTGACAACACATTGTGTAATGTAACAATGAACTAAATGAAGAAAATATGTAGAAAAAAAATGAATGAGTTAAATCAGAGTGCACCTGGGAAAAATATGATGAATCTAGGATGTTGTGGATGCTGACTAAAATCATTGATTTTTCACAATGGGACTCATTAACCTAGGGTGGTGAATTAGCCCTCCTCTTGGTGAAAAATTGTCAGAAGCATGTTTTTGTCTATCAGGATTCAGAATCTGACAAAATTTACATTTTCAGTCCTAAACTTGGACTCATTCACCATAGGTGGTGAATAAGTCCTCTCCCAAAATTTTGAAAAATCAAGAGACAACTCCGCAACACCAGATCTGGAAATCACAGCTTGTCGGGTTGTCAAAGTCAATTCTGCGGGAAATGGACATAAAACCTTCTCCAAGCTTGAAATAGACTTAAGTTGACTTGAAGCACCTATTTGACTTGTAAACCAATCTTCAACACCAAAAAGCTTGTCAAATCTGCATACCTAGGTTAAACCCTTGATGATGCAAATCTAAAGTAATGGCAATGGCTGCTTCAAAGTGCTTGAATAGTGCTTGGAAAGATGTAAATTGCTTGAATGTTTGAGTGAATAGGTGGATAAGTGAACTTGATGAATGGGGATTTTCAGAGATGTAAAATGAGGTGAAAATCACTTATTTATACCCACTTGCCTTAGTTACCTGTTCATACCTCATCACAGGCTGACATCAAGCATTTTTGAATAAAATCCCTAAAGGAAATTTAAAATATTTTGAATTTTGAGCCAAGGGGGACTCATTCACCACCCATGGCGAATGGGTTCCACCTAGGACCTAAAAACATGTGTCAGGAAATATGTTGTATTTAATGTTGTTTGTCGGGATAATACTCAAAATACACTTAATTAAAGCATATAGAGAGATAGAGAAATTGTAAAATAGTTATTACAAAAACACTCAAGATTGACAAGTAAATAAGAGATGACTGAAAACCCATATTAAGTAGAACTTTAATAGAGGTACAAAAACATACACAAATGTTGGAAATTGAAGACATCCCAAAGCTACAAATCAACGCAATGTTTGTAGTTCATAGCAGTCTACAAAATTTTAGAATTTATAAGAGGTAATCTATCGCAATGAACATTTTTTCATAGGGACCTTCAACTAGACGAGGGGGAAAAAATATGATGAAAGATATTGATTCAGGACAAGAAATCTATGTAACAGTTAGCTTGTCAATTCTAAATTTGAGCTACAATATTTTGCACTAAATATTATCAACAATCAAGCAAATTGTAAAAGAAATATTAGAAAACCACATGAGCACCATAGGAAACTGACAGATGACGAACAACCCACATTGAACAGAAAATTACAATAACAAAAAATTTATTATGGGAAAAAGAATATCATGAAACATATTGATAGAAGCCAAGCAATCTATTTAATAGTTGGCTTGTCAATTCTAAATTTGAGAAACATTATTTGGCACTAAATATTAAATAAAAATATGGATACTACAAAATAACTATTAAGAAAGCACTTTAGAACCACAGGAAAATGACAGATGATAAAAAACCAACATTAAATGGAAGAAGATCATAGGATGTCGTTTATTGTTTTAGTTATCTATGTGCATCTTTGTCATTACACCCATTAACATAGGAGCAATTGTAGATTAACATAGGAGTGATTATATATATATAGATATATATGTAGAGGGTTAGTGTGAAAGCATAAACATATTGGAGATAAAATTAGTTTGGTGGTTGTTATGTATTATTCTTTCTAATATCTCTTTTATCTGTTCAATTTATTTGTTTGAAGTTTTTTCCTGTATTTTTTGTCAACCTAGCTGTGAATAGGATTTTTCGTGTAATAGCTCTTTTACAATTTCTCTATTTTTCCATTGTTGTTGCATTGTGAAATAAGCCACAATGGTCTTCGTCTATATATATGGATATATATTTTTGCCTCTACCGTTGCTCACATTTCCTTTGTCAAGCCCAGTTCAAATGAAGAACCTGGTTCTAGAGAAGAAATTGTTGTTATGCCTTGTTTAGATATTGATAGAGTTTCAGTTTGGAGCATATTCGAGCGCACCTAAAATTCTATCAATATGTTGACAATGTGTAACAACAATTTCTTCACTTGCACTGGGTTCTTCATTTGAACTGGATTCTTCACTTTGAATGTTGTTTGTAAGTAATTTCACATACACACATGTCCACATATAGTTTTTTTTTGGGAAAGATTTCAAATCATAGCAAATCATTTAAAAATCACAGGAAAATGACACATGATTGGAAACCACAAAATTTGACAATTTAAAAAATTGAAAGCAATCCTTCTTACAAGAACAATAGAATAATTTGTTACAGGGAGCTTCAAATAGATCAAGGAAAAAGAGTATCATGAAATATATTCATACAAGACAAGCAATCTATGTAATAGCTAGCTTTTAAATTCTAAATTCAAGCTGCATTATCTGGCACTCAATATTATAGACAAACAAGGAAATTGTAAAAGAACTATTAGTCAAACATACATATATATATATATATATATATATATATATATACACATATACATATACACATATATGCATATATATACACATGCATATCTATCTATATTATATATATATGTATGTGTGTGTATGTATATACATACATACATGGATATGTGCAAGATCATGATGGGTCAAAAAGTGGTGATATGATGGATATTTGTAGGGTATGTGGCTGATGACTTTTTTTAAACCTAAAATTGATTAAATGAAAAGGGTTTTTAAAGGAGATTCTCAGCTTTCCACCAATATAAATTATTCTTTACTTTGAATTTAATAAATAAGTATTATTTGTTTTCTATTTGAATTACGACTAAAGTCTTGATTGATAGGTTGATTGAAAAACATCTATAGCTTTCAAACTATATAACATTTTTGGAATCCGAAACATGCATCACATTCTATGCTTCATATACTATACGATTAAAAAAACAAAAAAATGAATTTCATGAAGTTTTGACCAAGTTAAGGTGGTCATATATACGGGTTTTATATTTTAAAAAAGTTGTAATAAAAAATTCATAATTAATTATTTATTTGCAAAAAAATTACAAAAAATATGCATCACATCCGAACATGAGTCCTCTACTTATGTCTAAAATCTTATTAAGAAATATTATAATTTTATTGTGGTTAGGGTGGTCAGACGAACACCTACTTCTTATTTTTTCCCTAAGATTTAAGTACTACTGCATTGAAATTTTAAATTTTCACCAAATAGATTTTAAAAAAATAAAATAAACCTAGCAGTTTAGAAATTGCATTCGATTTGCTATATATTCTATTCTTACATATTTTTGAAATAATATAGATAACTTATTCAAATTTTTATGTCAAGTTGCCTAACTCTAATTTTTTTGAATTTTTTGCCACTTAAGGACTTTTTTTTTCCATGACGATCTTGCACATACCCACATACATGTTAGTGTAGGTTTTTTTTCCTTATTATAAGGTTTTTCCTACACATTTATTTAAGCTTACTTAGGTTAATAAAGCATGTCTAATTAGGTGAGAGGATTATGAGGTGTCACCTTCATACAGGTGAGCATCCATTAGCTATCTTGGGAAGATACTTTACTATATTTAGTATGATAGATGGTTGCTCCTGATTGGTCAGTGTTGCCACCTCCTCCCTCTCTCTAGTCTATATAAGCATGCTACCTAGCTTATTTTTTTATTCGATAGTTGGAGATAGTAATCTGATGCTATTTTTCCTTGGAGCACTTCACATCAGTTTTTTCTTGATATCACTGTTATGCTGTTTATTTTATTTGCATTTTACAGTTTATTTGATCTATCTCTTTCAATTCAATTCTGGGTTGTAATCTGTTTCTCAAATTTTAACATGGTATCCGAGCATGTTTTGAAAGATTACATCTCTATAGTGATCTTGTAAAACTTTGTTGTTTTTTCTCTTACGTTGCTTATGATATGGAGAACAACAAGGGTTTATGAAGATCCGATAATCCTTGTCATTGCATGTTTGTCCTTCTCTTGATCTGGGTGATTGCAACATTCTAGAGGATTCTATGATCATTTCATTTTGTTCCATTGTGTCCAAGAGGCTCCAAGAAGTCAAGATTGTTTTTTGTTTCACCAAAATCAAAGATCATTTGTTGCGGTTGTGAAACCTTAGATCTGGAAGACAGCTTTTAAATGAGGCATTTTGAGGCTAAATAGACCTTTCTATTGTGTCTGGAAGGCCCCAAAACCTCCATTTTCATATAAAGATTGTCCATATTTGGACACCAGAGGCTCTGGCAAAAATTTATTTTCTGAAAGGGCGTTTTTATTTTCAAAGCATTATTTTTTATCAATTTTGTGGTATATTCTTGCTGTTTGCAGCCTTAAATGGCTGCCCCATAGCCCTACTATGAGCAAGGGATCATTTTTCCAGGTTTATTGACCATTTTTGGTTGATATAAGACACCAAAATCTGCTGTTTTTTGTCTAGGCGTGAATACTGAAGGTTTTATTTCTCCTCTTTTCACCTGTCAAAGACAAAGAGTGAGGCTAGAGTTGGAAAGAGGCCAATTCCCCCTTGCAAATCACATCATTGGATTCTACATTCCACCCCGATTGCAACAAGTGGCTGGAAGGCCATCTTTGTTATTGGCAAAGTGCAATTTTTTATTGTTTAAAGTGTTGATATATTAAAATAGGCCATTTAACGGGAATTTGTATTAGCTGTAACTTTTGATTGGTAGCTCGGAATTGAGTGTCATTTTTTGCAAAAGTGCATAATTTTTCATTTCCCATGTAATGGTCTTGTTTATAATTGTAAATGCACTAACTTTTAAAGTGCCAATTTTGGGGCGGGGGTAGGGGCGGGGGCGGAGGCGGTGGGAGGGGTGGTGGGGGGAGTTCTTTTTGATTGAGTGAAAAGGGGGGGTGTTTAGTGTGTTGCATTGATCTTTTCTCTTTCTCTTTTCTACAAAAAAAACAATCTTACTTTCTGCATTAAAATGGATCAAACTACAGTACCAATACTCGCACCCTATAACTACTATGAGTGGAAGTAAAAAATGACAATCTATCTTAAGAAGTTGGGATTGTTTAGGATAACTATGGGTCTTGAAATTGAACCATCACTACTTGCAAAAAAGCCAAAATGGTTTAACAAATGTGATGAAGCTTATGGTACTCTATGCATGTCTGTATCTCATGATCTTCTCTTTCATGTTGAATCTGCTAAAACTCCAAATAATGTATAGACAACTTTAGAAGGGTTGTTTGGTAAACAAGATGAATGAAGGGGACACCAATTGGAGAATGAGATAATAGGGTTAAATCCATGTAATTTTGATACAATTCAATACTTCTTCACAAAACTAAAGGCTGTAAGATTGCAATTGAAGGCGTGTGGGATAGACAAGAAAGATTCACAATTGATTCTAAGCATTCTTTCCAAACTTGGTCCAAACTATTCAGTTTTTGTTTCTACATTCTATGCCATGAAAAGTGCATTAGGAACCAACTATAAAATGCCTTCTCTTGATGATTTTGCAAATGAACTCACAAAAGAACAAGATAAGTTGATTCAAATGGGAAAAATTAAGCCCTCTAAATCTCATACCTTGGCTGGAAATCAAGGCACAAAAGATCAAAAAGGTCCTTCTAAGAAGGAAAAGAAACAAAAGAACCAAGGAGAAAAGAAGCAAGAACATAAACCAGTTGCACCAAAAGTAGCTAATGATGCATCTTCTTCAAAAGGTGATAATCCCAAGAAGGAGAAAACTAAGTGTTCCTATTGTAAGAAAAATGGCCATGATGAACATAAGTGCTTGAAGAAATAGATTGATCACCTATCACATCTTCTTGAGAAGAACAATATCTAGGTGCCTAATTCTGTCAAACAAGTCTCATTAGAAGGGTCTTCAAAGAACACATAAAAGAGTAAGGGGAAAGGAAAGGGAAAGGCCTTAGTTGCAATAGCTTCTCAACTAGATTCTTGGGTAACTGACTTATGTGCTTCTCACCACATGGCCAATACAAAGGAAAGCTTCTCATCCTTGGAGTCATGTTCTATGCTTGATATTCTTATGGGTTAGAAGAAGTTCTTGGGAGAGGGTTTGTTGACGTTGGTGATGGGGCATTCCATGATGTTTTTTGTGTGCCTTCTTTGTCAACTAATCTCCTATCTGTCTACCAGATCACCCATACAGGTCCCGACAAGAGAGTTGAATTTACACCTGATTTTTTGGTTATCAGTGATCTACACAATGGGTCTACAGTTGTTGTAGGAAAAGTTGATAACCATTCTTGGCTCTATCACTTTTCTCATTTTGTTCCTAATTCTCCTTCACTAGCATTGCTCACTCACTCAGATGAGGTGAGCCATTTGTGGCATCAACGGTTTGGGCACTTGAACTATCGCTACTTACAACAGCTCAGTCAGCATGACATGGTTACAGGGTTGCCTTCAATTCGATTCTCTGATGGAGTTTGTCAAGGCTGCATTCTTGGCAAGCATCCTGAAGAAAAATTTGACAAAGGCAAAGCATGGAGAGCCACACAACTCTTGGAGTTAGTACACAGTGATTTGGCTAGTCCATTTCAGTATCCTTCATTCAGCAAAGCTAGATATGTATTGACCTTCATTGACGATCTTTCCCAATATACCTTTGTATATTTTCTCAAACAAAAGTCTAAAGTCTTTGAGTCTTTTCAGGACTTTAAAGATTTTGCAGAGAAACAATCTAGGAAGGTTGTCAAGCTTATGCACACCAATAATGGCAGGGAATATGTCAACCATAGGTTTGAGCAGTTTTGTGCCTTAGAGGGTATTAATCTTCAGCACACAGTTCCCTATAATCCACAACAAAATGGAGTTGTAGAATGAAAGAATCGGTCATTGAAGGAAATGGCCAATTGCATGATCCACTCCAAATCATTGGCACCTCAGTATTTGGCAACGACCATCAACTGTGCATGTTATATCCAGAACTGGGTTCCTCACTGAGTTGTGAAGGGGGTAAATCCTTTTCAAGCTTGGACTAGTCAAAAACCCACAGTCAAGCACTTCCAAGTGTTTGGGTCTCCTGCATGGGCCCACATTCCAGTAGAGAAACACAAGGCAATGGATCTGCAGAGTAGGCCTTGCATATCTTTTGGCTATCTAGATGGTGTCAAAGGCTACGGGTTACTCCACCCTACCACACATGAGCTCTTCATTGAGAGGGGTGTTCAGTTTGAGGAAGATACTTCTTCTACCACTTCTTCATCCTTCATTCCCATGGAGACACTGCAACTTCATGATGATAGCTCTTCTGAGGATCTTAATCCTCTTGAGGAGTTTTCTTCCTCCACTTTAGATGGCGATGATGAGGGTTCATCTTCCTCCTCTTTTAGTCATCATTTAGAGAATGATGATTCTCCTCCAGATTCTCCTGCCATTAGGCCTCTTTGGGCTCGTCAAACTTTGGAGTCAGGAGGTGATTGTATTGGTGATCCTTCAGATGTGAGAAGAACAAGGTCACAGTTCGAGCAGGATCCTCATCTCTTCTTTGGTTCAACTTCTAATCCACAATTCTTCAGGGAAGCTTCTAGTGTCCCCGAGTGGGATGCTACTATGCAGGAAGAGTTCAATTCATTGGAAAGGAACCATACTTGGGATTTAGTCCCATTTCCTAAGGGAAGAAAACTTGTTCGATGCAAGTGGGTCTATCAAACAAAATTTGCTACAGATGGGTCGATCGACAAACATAAGGCTCGCTTGGTCGCAAAAGGATTCTCCCAAGTTCCTGGGATTTACTACTCTGAGACTTTTGCGTCGGTTGCCAAGATGACTTCAATCCAACTTGTCCTTGCCATTGTTGCAGCCCATCACTGGGAAGTTCATCATATGGATGTGAAGAGTGCTTTTCTTCATGGTGACCTTCAAGAGGAGATATATATGGAGCAGCAACAGGGGTTCATCTAGGATCCTTCACTTGTCTGTTGACTTCAGAAGTCTCTTTATGGCCTTAAACAGGCCCCATGAGCTTGGTATGCCAAGATGGACTCCTTTCTTCTATCAGTTGGGTTCACTCAGTGCCATTCTGATCTGAACGTCTACATTTTGCAGCAAGATGATACTCTCACTTTCCTTGTTCTCTATGTTTATGACTTGCTGATTACAGAGAGTTCCTCATCCGCCATCAAGGTAGTGAAAACTATGCTTCATGATCATTTTCTGATGTCTGACTTGGGTCTTCACTTTTTCTTGGGCATTGAGATTACACAGTCTTTGGCTGGTATCTTTCTTTCTCATCCCAAGTATGCTCTTGATATGCTCTCCAGATTTCACATGGCTAATTGTAAGCCTGTACCGACTCCATTTCTATTAAGGGTCAAACTTTAGGCTTCTTGTTCTTCACCTTTGGTAGATGCTACCTTGTATCACCAATTGGTTGGGAGTTTCATATACTTGACTCACAGGAGGCCTGATATTTCTTATGTTGTGGGCCTAGTCTCTAGGTTCATGTAGGATCCACATGAGCTACATTGGAAGGTAGCTAAGTGGATTCTTCACTATGTACAGGGCATTCATTGTTATGGGATTCATTATGCAGCAAGTGTGGATATTAACTTGGTGGGATACACAGATTCAGATTGGGCAGGTGATTCTCAGGATCATATGTCTACTTCAGGGTATTGCTTCTCTCTTGGTTCTAGTCCAATTTCTTGGTCAAGCAAGAAGCAGTCTGCTATTGCTCTTTCATCTACAGAGGTTGAGTATCGAGGAGTAGTTAATACTTCTACTGAGGCCATTCGGATTCAACACATTCTCACTAAGTTTGGAATTTCCTTCCGAAAGCCTATAGTCATCTTTTGTGACAACCAGAGTGCTATTCAGATCTCCCGCAATCTGGTCCATCATCAGTTGACCAAACACATTGAGATTCACATGCACTACATTCGAGAGCTGATTCATGAGTAGGTTCTTGATCTTTAGTATTGTTCAACATCAGATCAGGCAGCTGACATCTTCACAAAACCCTTCACTAAGGGAAAGTTCATTCATTTTAGAGGTTTTCTTGGGGTATGATAGGTGTCCTCCTTTTAGGGGGCTTCTTAGCTCCTTCTTTCCTTCTCTCTCTATTATGGGGGGGCATACTCTCTTTTGTGGGGGAGGGCTACTTCTCTTTTGGGGGGGATTTCATTGTACATGGGTACCTCATCAGGCTTGATTTGTCGGGACCCATCTTTGTACCCACCTAAGCTATGCTTAAGGGGGGTGTTAGTGTATGTTTTTTATTCCTTATTATAAGGTTTTTCCTACACATTTATTTAAGCTTGCTTAGGTTAATAAAGCATGTTTAATTAGGTGAGAGGATTATGAGGTGTCACCTTCCTACATGTGAGTATCCATTAGCTATCTTGGGAAGATACTTTACTATCTTTAGTATGATAGATGGTTGCTCCTCATTGGTCGGTGTTGCCACCTCCTCCCTCTCTCTAGTCTATATAAGCATGCTACCTAGCTTGTTTGTTTATTCGATAGTTTGAGATAGTAATCTGATGCTATTTTTTCTTGGAGCACTTCACATCAATTTTCTCTCGGTATCACTATTATGCTATTCATTTTATTTGCATTTTATAGTTTATTTTCTCTATCTCTTTCAATTCAATTCTAGGTTGTAATTTATTTCTCAGATTTTAACAATACATACATATATATATATGGTATGTGCAGGATCATCATGGAAAAAATAGGCCCTTAAGTGGCAAAAAATTTTAAAAAATAAGAGTTAGCAAACTTGACGTTAAAATTTGAATAAGTTATCTATATTATTTCATAAATATGTAAGAATAGAATCTATATAAAATTGAATGTAGTTTCTAAACTATGGAGACATTTAAAAATAAAATTATTTGGTACAAAATTTGGAATTTCTATTATGTAATTGGTACTTAAATTTCAAGGAAAAAATAAAGGAAGTATAGATAATCCTCATCCCGACAACATAACACAATAAAATGATAAATTGTTTTTTACAATATACTAGATATAAATAGGGACTCTAATGGTACATATTTTTTGGTAATTTTTTTTTTTTTCTAAGTAAAATAATTATTATGAATTTTTTATTACAACTTTTTAAAATATAAAATGTATACAGAGCCACCTATACTTGGTCCAAAACACTAAATTTAATTTTTTTTTTTTAATCCCTGCAAAGTACTAAAGGCAAAGAGATGTGACACGTAACGTTCATGTGTCTATTAAAATCATAGATTTTTTCAATTAGCACTCATAATTAGGACTTAGAAGTCATGAATTTGAATAGAAAATGAATAATAATTTATATTAAATTCAAAGTAAAACATATGAATTTATATCAATTACTAGGCTGAGAATGCCTTTAAAACCCTTTTCATTTCATGAATTTTGGGTAAAAAAATAGTCATCATTGACATACCCATCATACTGCCACTTTTTGGCCCATCATGATCCTGCACATACCCTATATATATATATAATGTGAATTGTAAGTGAAAATCAATGCTTTGAAACATAGACAAATACATATACATTGAAGACAAATAGAGTAATTGTATGAGAGGTATTAGAATAATACTTATTTGCTACTAAATATTATAGACAATAATTGGCACTTAATATTATATACAAGAAAATAACAAATGTTTGAAAACCAACATTAAATAGAACTTTGAAATATGGAGAATTGAAGAGGCAAACTACGATAATAAATAGTTTGCTATGGGGAACTTAAAAAAATAATATCATGAAGAATAGTTTGTTATGGGGAACTTCAAATAGTTGAGACAAAAAACAAAAATTGGAAAAGAGCTATTAGAAAAACACTTAACAATCATAGGAATATGACAGATGTTAGAAAACCCACATTAAGTAGAACTTTAAAATATGGAGAATAGAATAGGAAAACTATGATAATGAAAAAATTTCTATGGAGAACTGAAAAAAGAATACCATGAAGAATAGTTTGTTATGGGGAACTTCAAATAGTTGAGTAAAAAAGAATATCATGAAACATATTCATATAAGAGAGATAACATGTTCCATCCAGGCAAAAATAACTATGGAAAATAACAGTTTGTTATAAGGAGCTTCTACACAAATGAAGAAATTGTAAAAGAGCTATTAGAATAACACTTAACAACTTTCATACTAACCCTCTCTATATATATATGCAATGACTCCTATGTTAACTTGCAATTACTCCTTTTTCAATGGGTATACCACCAAAGATGCATAAACATAACTATGAACAATAAACAAAGCGTGAAAAAATTACTAACCCTAACCATATGTTTTGATGAAAGAAAGATGATTTAACTTCAATAAATCCATCCATACATACCCATAATCTCTTTAAACTATCCAAAATGGGTATAATGGCAAATATACAAACATATAATAAGGAAAAATAAGGAGAGAGCAAAAGACATGAACAATAAATTAATCATTTACACAAAATACCCATGTAAAATGACTTATAGATTCTGGAGCACAATAACTACAAACAATAAATGAAACACACCAAAAATTACTAACCCTAACCATTATTTTTGGTGAAAGAAAGATTTAACTACAATAAATCCATCCATACAGAGCCATAATCTCTTTGAAGTCTCCAAAATGGGTAAAATGGAAAAGATACAAACATATAACAAGGAACAATAAATTAATCATTTGCAAAAAATACCCATTTAAATGACTTACAGATTCCACAACACAACAATTTTAAAACCGTCCAATTTGCTAAAAAATGGAGACGAAGGTGACGATTTTAACAATAATCTATTATCAAACCAACACCACAATGGCTCTTTCGACAATACAACTTAATCAAATTATACTTTCCCACACTGCAACATTGAATATTGCATTTACTTTTTCCACCGCCATCATACAACAATGACATGATGCATTAACCCTCGCATGAGAAAACCCTTACCATTCAACTTCTACGTATCGAGGCCACCAACTCCACCACCACCAACCCACGTAATTACTAGGCTCCATGTCACCATCGGCCGAGAAACCTCCGATGCTAGAAAATCCAATTCATAGCTCGGCTGATGAAAATCCTGAAGGAAAATTCAAACAAAATAACCTATCAGCTAATCAGTGGATGAAGATTAATGATTAAGTTTTACAAATTAAAGAATTATTTTTGTATTCTTTCAACCATCAAAAAATAGGACTTGATAATAATAGACAAAATTTTCATGTAGTCTAGATTATTGATGCTAGTTGGGTATTAGATAGAATAAAAACTAACAATGAGATAAGAGTACTTAGGACGAAGCTATGAGCATAACTCAGAAACCATCTTCATTGAACATATAATTTTTAAAATGAAAAATTGTAACTAATATGGTTATGGGCAGACCCAACACCATTCACACAACAATGTATTCCACTTATCCATGCTTGGATTCAAGAAAAAATTTAATAACCACAACAAATCTCATGATTAACACTATCAATGCTTTCCAATAAAGGAAATTTTTGCAGCCATAATAAATATTTTCACATAGTTCCCAAAGCAAGAATAGTATGCAAACAAATATTTAGAATCCACTTTTCCAAAGAGAAAAAAACCATATTATCGAGTTGCATGTTGGTCATAGTCAATATAGTCAAATTCAAAATGAATTCTATCACACTTCAAAGAAAATAAAATAAATTTTGACCAGGTCCCAAGTCTTCAATTGTCAGGACTTGATATACATGAAAAATTTGAAGTTTGTTATGGATGATATTTAAATAGAGGACTTTACAATTTAGAATTTGATTGTAGAGTTGTTCAGTTACACAATGAATTCATTCCCTAGTTCGATCATTAGGTTTACCACTTAATGATGCTCGAAAAATTTAGAAAAAACCAAGAAAAAGAAAAGAGAGAAGAAAAGAGCAAGAAATCTTAATTTAGGAAAGTTGTATAGATAAACACAAAAAATTGCAACTAAACATCATTTAACTAGTCTATATTTCACCATAATTTAGCACATCTACATATAAATGGTGTGATATTCAATGAATACTTCAATACCATGAAAGTGATTATAAATACCTTAAAAAAAATGGTTCAATGTCATAATACTTCATAATGATGAAATATTTACAAGTCATTGATAATATTCAAGAGTGTATTAGTCAATTGATATTGTAGTTACAAATTTATAGCTATCTAGAACAAAATTCACTAATCTAGATGTTCAAATAAAGACTAGAAACAAAAAATAGAATAACAATTCTTATTGTTTGTTCTATAGTGATCAATAATTTCTCTCACAAAAAATAGAAAATTAATGACCCTTTATAGACACAAGGTGCCAAAAATTAGTTAGAAATGAATTGATTCAAATTCAAAACCAACATCAAATTATCCAAATTCAAAAGAGACCAATATATTTTCAAAGGAATATTCTTTCAAGGAATTCTTTCATTCAATATTCTAAAAGTGCAAATGGACATCAATATTCCACAACATATTCCAACAAAATATCAACTTCACTATTTTCTATCAATTTTAATATCACCATCATTTCCTGCTTCTCACCTCTAAAAGTTGTCATAATCAATTAGAGCCTATTAAATTTTCATATTGTCATTTTCTTTCATGAAATTCCACTTGAATCAAAATTTTATGAAGGATAATAAAATTATAGAAACACAATGACCTCTTATTTGATTATTGTTTTTAAATTCCTATCTAATTTTCATTGCCTTGTCAAAAATTCTTTGAAGAAAATTTCTAGCTTATGTTCCTTCATTAGTGTTCTCTTTTATAATTTTCTCTTTCAATTTTAACAATTCTATTGATCTTCTAATTCTAGGAATGGTTTGATGACTTTAAAAAAATTCCTTAATTAATCTTTGATCATCAAAACTCTAATAGCTTGTAATTTGGGGTATTCAATTTTATTTTACTCTTGTCCATATTTGAGATCTTTCTCATGCTCTTCTATCCTTTCTTCCCATTATAATGTATTTTCCCAACTATTAAATGCATATTTGATAATATTTTCTCCATCTTTTACCAATTTAACAATTCGATCTTCAATGAGTTTTGATATATTGTTTTGTTCTGCCCAATTTTCATGTGAATTATGGACATGTTTTTTAGAAATATCTTTTTTAGTTTGTAATAGACTAGTTATTTCTTTTGGTGTATCCTTGTAACTCAATTATTTTCCTATTAAGTTCCTGTTTCTCTAATTCTCCTTTGGCAACCCCAATATAATGGTAGCTACATTAGATTGGAGCCTAGAAATTTCCTACACACTAGTAAAATATCCTAAATTTAAAGTAGATATTTAATATTCCTCATGCCTTATTTCTCTTTCATCCTTATTCATTGTAAGAGTACACGTTTTTGTTATCCTTGACCACGAAGCATATCTTATTGTAGAAGATAACACACTTTCCTTCTTTGGCTTTGGGATATCTATTTGTTGCAAAATGATTTTCAAATCATTAGAAATTACTTCTTCCTAATTTTTCCTTTCTTAATGTTGTTGTTCCAACAATTCTAGGTATTTTCACTTTGTATTATTTATAATATTTTGAATGAGTTGGGCTTGTGGGATTATTCAAAGAATCTATCTGATTTATCCCTATAACATCTTGTTTGGATTCTTCTATTTGCTCATATTTTTCTTGAACTTCTACTTGAAAAGTCAATTCCTTTTCCACTTTCAGTACAACACCTTTCTAGAACATTTTCTTCCCCTTTTTCTTCAATTTTTTTTATTATTGTAGGTATATTTTCTTGGAAACTTTCT
>VDFB02105785.1:121969890-122019330 GCA_007258455.2 Sequoia sempervirens
TCAATATGTTGACAATGTGTAACAACAATTTCTTCACTTGCACTGGGTTCTTCATTTGAACTGGATTCTTCACTTTGAATGTTGTTTGTAAGTAATTTCACATACACACATGTCCACATATAGTTTTTTTTTGGGAAAGATTTCAAATCATAGGAAAATGACACATGATTGGAAACCACAAAATTTGACAATTTAAAAAATTGAAAACAATCCTTCTTACAAGAACAATAGAATAATTTGTTACAAGGAGCTTCAAACAAATTAGGGAAAAAGAGTATCATAAAATATATTCATACAAGACAAACAATCTATGTAATAACTAGCTTATCAATTATAAATTCAAGCTGCATTATTTGGCACTCAGTATTATAGACAATCATGGAAATTGTAAAAGAACTATTAGTCAAACATACATACATACATACATACATACATATATATATACATATATATATATATATATATATATATACATATACATACACATATATGCATATATATACACATGCATATCTATCTATATTACATATATATATGCATGTGTGTGTGTATGTATATATATATTTATATATACATACATACATGGATATGTGCAGGATCATGATGGGTCAAAAACTGGTGATATGATGGATATTTGTAGGGTATGTGACTGAAGACTTTTTTTTAACCTAAAATTGATTAAATGAAAGAGGGTTTTAAAGGAGATTCTCGGCTCCACCAATATAAATTATTCTTTACTTTGAATTTAATAAAATGAGTATTATTTGTTTCTATTTGAATTGACTAAAGTCTTGATTGATAGGTTGATTAGAAAAACATCCTATAGCTTTCAAACTATATAACATTTTTGGAATCGAAACATGCATCACATTCTATGCTTCATATACTATCACGATTAAAGAAACAAAAAAATAAATTTCATGAAGTTTTGACCAAGTTAAGGTAGATTATATATCACGGGTTTATATTTTAAAAAAGATGTAATAAAAAATTCATCATTAATTATTTACTTGGAAAAACATTACAAAAAAATATGCATCACATTGGGACATAGGTCCTCTACTTATATCTAAAATATTATAAAAAAATATTATCATTTTATTGTGGTTAGGGTGGCTAGATAGACACCTACTTCTTATTTTTTCCCTAAGATTTAAGTACCACTGCATTGAAATTTCAAATTTTCACCAAATAGATTTTAAAAAATAAAATAAACCTAGCTGATTTAGAAATTGCATTAGATTTGCTATATATTCTATTCTTACATATTTTGAAATAATATAGATGCTTATTCAAAATTTTTTATGTCAAGTTGCCTAACTCTAATTTTTTGAATTTTTGCCCTTAAGGGACTTTTTTTTCCACTTGTGATCTTGCACATACCCACATACATGTTGAGTGTGGAACTTTCCTTATTATAAACTTTTTCCTACACATTTATTTAAGTTTGCTTAGCTTAATAAAGCATGTTTAATTAGGTGAGAGGATTATGAGGTGTCACCTTCCTACATGTGAGCATCCATTAGCTATCTTGGGAAGATACTTTACTATCTTTAGTACGATAGATGGTTGCTCCTCATTGGTCCGTGTTGCCACCTCCTCCCTCTCTCTAGTCTATATAAGCATGCTACCTAGCTTGTTTTTTCATTCAATAGTTGGAGATAGTAATCTGATGCTATTTTTCCTTGGAGCACTTCACATCAGTTTTCTCTCAATATCACTATTATGCTGTTCATTTTATTTGCATTTTACGGTTTATTTAATCTATCTCTTTCAATTCAATTCTGGGTTGTAATCTGTTTCTCAGATTTTAACATGGTATCAAAGCATGTTTTGAAAGATTAGATCTTTGTAGTGATCTTGTAAAACTCTGTTATTTTTTCTCTTGTGTTGTGTACAATTTGGAGAACAGCAAGGGTTTATGAAGATCCGATAATCCTTGTCATTGCATATTTTTCTTTCTATTGATCTAGGTGATTGTAGCATTCTAGAGGATTCTAGGAGAATTTCTTTCTATTACATTGTGTCTAGGAGGCTCCAAGAAGTCAAGATTGATTTTCGTTTCACCAAAATCAGAGATCATTTGTTGCGGCTGTGAAACCTCAGATCTGGAAGATAACTTTCAAATGAGGCTTTTTGAGGCCAAATAGACCTTTCCATTATGTCTGGAAGGCCCCAAAACCTCCATTTTCATATAAAGATTGTCCATATTTGGACATTAGAGGCTCTGGCAAAAATTTCTTTTTTGAAATGGCATTTTTTTCAGAGCATTATTTTTCATCAATTTTGTGGTGTATTCTTACTATTTCCAGCCTTAAATGGTTGTGCCATATCTCTACTATGAGCAAGGGATCATTTTTCCAAGTTTATTAACCATTTTTGGTTATATAAGACACCAAAATCTATTTTTTTTTGTCTAGACGTGAATATTGAAAGTTTTATTTCTCCTCTTTTCACCTATGAAAGACAAAGAGTGAGGCTAGAGTTGGAAAGAGGCCAATTCCCCCTTGAAAACCACATCATTTCATTTTATATTCCCCCTGATTCCAACAAGTGGCTGGAAGGCCATCTTTGTTATTGGAAAAGTGCAATTTTTTTATTGTTTAAAGTGTTGATATATTAAAATAGGCCATTTAACGGGAATTTGTTTTAGCTGTAACTTTTCTTTGGTAGCTTGAAATTGAGTGTCATTTTTTGCAAAAGTGCATAATTTTTTACTTCCCATATAATGGTCCTATTTATAATTGTAAATTCACTAACTTATAAAGTGCCAAATTTGGGGGGGGGTCTTTTTGATTGAGTGAAAATGGGGGGTGTCTAGTGTGTTGTGTTGATCTTGCTCTCTCTTTTTTCTACACAACAAAAAATCTTACTTTTTGCATTAAAATGGATCAAACTACAGTACCAATACTCACACCCTATAACTACTATGAGTGGAAGTCAAAAATGACAATCTATCTTAAGAAGTTGGGGTTGTTTAGAATAACTATGGGTCTTGAAACTTAACCATCACTACTTGTAGAAAAGCCAAAATGGTTTAACAAATGTGATGAAACTTATGGTACTCTATGCATGTCTGTATCTCTTGATCTTCTCTTTCATGTTGAATATGCTACAACTCCAAATAATGTATGGACAACTTTAGAATGGTTGTTTGGTAATCAAGATGAATTAAGGGGACACCAGTTGGAGAATGAGCTAATAGGGTTAAATCCATGTAATTTTGATACAATTCAAGACTTCTTCACAAAACTAAAGGTTGTAAGATTGCAATTGAAGGCGTGTGGGATAGACAAGAAAGATTCACAATTGATTCTAAGCATTCTTTCCAAACTTGGTCCAAACTATTCAGTTTTTGTTTCTACATTCTATGCCATGAAAAGTGCATTAGGAACCAACTATAAAATGCCTTCTCTTGATGATTTTGCAAATGAACTCACAAAAGAACAAGATAAGTTGATTCAAATGGGAAAAATTAAGCCCTCTAAATCTCATACCTTGGCTGGAAATCAAGGCACAAAAGATCAAAAAGGTCCTTCTAAGAAGGAAAAGAAACAAAAGAACCAAGGAGAAAAGAAGCAAGAACATAAACCAGTTGCACCAAAAGTAGCTAATGATGCATCTTCTTCAAAAGGTGATAATCCCAAGAAGGAGAAAACTAAGTGTTCCTATTGTAAGAAAAATGGCCATGATGAACATAAGTGCTTGAAGAAATAGATTGATCACCTATCACATCTTCTTGAGAAGAACAATATCTAGGTGCCTAATTCTGTCAAACAAGTCTCATTAGAAGGGTCTTCAAAGAACACATAAAAGAGTAAGGGGAAAGGAAAGGGAAAGGCCTTAGTTGCAATAGCTTCTCAACTAGATTCTTGGGTAACTGACTTATGTGCTTCTCACCACATGGCCAATACAAAGGAAAGCTTCTCATCCTTGGAGTCATGTTCTATGCTTGATATTCTTATGGGTTAGAAGAAGTTCTTGGGAGAGGGTTTGTTGACGTTGGTGATGGGGCATTCCATGATGTTTTTTGTGTGCCTTCTTTGTCAACTAATCTCCTATCTGTCTACCAGATCACCCATACAGGTCCCGACAAGAGAGTTGAATTTACACCTGATTTTTTGGTTATCAGTGATCTACACAATGGGTCTACAGTTGTTGTAGGAAAAGTTGATAACCATTCTTGGCTCTATCACTTTTCTCATTTTGTTCCTAATTCTCCTTCACTAGCATTGCTCACTCACTCAGATGAGGTGAGCCATTTGTGGCATCAACGGTTTGGGCACTTGAACTATCGCTACTTACAACAGCTCAGTCAGCATGACATGGTTACAGGGTTGCCTTCAATTCGATTCTCTGATGGAGTTTGTCAAGGCTGCATTCTTGGCAAGCATCCTGAAGAAAAATTTGACAAAGGCAAAGCATGGAGAGCCACACAACTCTTGGAGTTAGTACACAGTGATTTGGCTAGTCCATTTCAGTATCCTTCATTCAGCAAAGCTAGATATGTATTGACCTTCATTGACGATCTTTCCCAATATACCTTTGTATATTTTCTCAAACAAAAGTCTAAAGTCTTTGAGTCTTTTCAGGACTTTAAAGATTTTGCAGAGAAACAATCTAGGAAGGTTGTCAAGCTTATGCACACCAATAATGGCAGGGAATATGTCAACCATAGGTTTGAGCAGTTTTGTGCCTTAGAGGGTATTAATCTTCAGCACACAGTTCCCTATAATCCACAACAAAATGGAGTTGTAGAATGAAAGAATCGGTCATTGAAGGAAATGGCCAATTGCATGATCCACTCCAAATCATTGGCACCTCAGTATTTGGCAACGACCATCAACTGTGCATGTTATATCCAGAACTGGGTTCCTCACTGAGTTGTGAAGGGGGTAAATCCTTTTCAAGCTTGGACTAGTCAAAAACCCACAGTCAAGCACTTCCAAGTGTTTGGGTCTCCTGCATGGGCCCACATTCCAGTAGAGAAACACAAGGCAATGGATCTGCAGAGTAGGCCTTGCATATCTTTTGGCTATCTAGATGGTGTCAAAGGCTACGGGTTACTCCACCCTACCACACATGAGCTCTTCATTGAGAGGGGTGTTCAGTTTGAGGAAGATACTTCTTCTACCACTTCTTCATCCTTCATTCCCATGGAGACACTGCAACTTCATGATGATAGCTCTTCTGAGGATCTTAATCCTCTTGAGGAGTTTTCTTCCTCCACTTTAGATGGCGATGATGAGGGTTCATCTTCCTCCTCTTTTAGTCATCATTTAGAGAATGATGATTCTCCTCCAGATTCTCCTGCCATTAGGCCTCTTTGGGCTCGTCAAACTTTGGAGTCAGGAGGTGATTGTATTGGTGATCCTTCAGATGTGAGAAGAACAAGGTCACAGTTCGAGCAGGATCCTCATCTCTTCTTTGGTTCAACTTCTAATCCACAATTCTTCAGGGAAGCTTCTAGTGTCCCCGAGTGGGATGCTACTATGCAGGAAGAGTTCAATTCATTGGAAAGGAACCATACTTGGGATTTAGTCCCATTTCCTAAGGGAAGAAAACTTGTTCGATGCAAGTGGGTCTATCAAACAAAATTTGCTACAGATGGGTCGATCGACAAACATAAGGCTCGCTTGGTCGCAAAAGGATTCTCCCAAGTTCCTGGGATTTACTACTCTGAGACTTTTGCGTCGGTTGCCAAGATGACTTCAATCCAACTTGTCCTTGCCATTGTTGCAGCCCATCACTGGGAAGTTCATCATATGGATGTGAAGAGTGCTTTTCTTCATGGTGACCTTCAAGAGGAGATATATATGGAGCAGCAACAGGGGTTCATCTAGGATCCTTCACTTGTCTGTTGACTTCAGAAGTCTCTTTATGGCCTTAAACAGGCCCCATGAGCTTGGTATGCCAAGATGGACTCCTTTCTTCTATCAGTTGGGTTCACTCAGTGCCATTCTGATCTGAACGTCTACATTTTGCAGCAAGATGATACTCTCACTTTCCTTGTTCTCTATGTTTATGACTTGCTGATTACAGAGAGTTCCTCATCCGCCATCAAGGTAGTGAAAACTATGCTTCATGATCATTTTCTGATGTCTGACTTGGGTCTTCACTTTTTCTTGGGCATTGAGATTACACAGTCTTTGGCTGGTATCTTTCTTTCTCATCCCAAGTATGCTCTTGATATGCTCTCCAGATTTCACATGGCTAATTGTAAGCCTGTACCGACTCCATTTCTATTAAGGGTCAAACTTTAGGCTTCTTGTTCTTCACCTTTGGTAGATGCTACCTTGTATCACCAATTGGTTGGGAGTTTCATATACTTGACTCACAGGAGGCCTGATATTTCTTATGTTGTGGGCCTAGTCTCTAGGTTCATGTAGGATCCACATGAGCTACATTGGAAGGTAGCTAAGTGGATTCTTCACTATGTACAGGGCATTCATTGTTATGGGATTCATTATGCAGCAAGTGTGGATATTAACTTGGTGGGATACACAGATTCAGATTGGGCAGGTGATTCTCAGGATCATATGTCTACTTCAGGGTATTGCTTCTCTCTTGGTTCTAGTCCAATTTCTTGGTCAAGCAAGAAGCAGTCTGCTATTGCTCTTTCATCTACAGAGGTTGAGTATCGAGGAGTAGTTAATACTTCTACTGAGGCCATTCGGATTCAACACATTCTCACTAAGTTTGGAATTTCCTTCCGAAAGCCTATAGTCATCTTTTGTGACAACCAGAGTGCTATTCAGATCTCCCGCAATCTGGTCCATCATCAGTTGACCAAACACATTGAGATTCACATGCACTACATTCGAGAGCTGATTCATGAGTAGGTTCTTGATCTTTAGTATTGTTCAACATCAGATCAGGCAGCTGACATCTTCACAAAACCCTTCACTAAGGGAAAGTTCATTCATTTTAGAGGTTTTCTTGGGGTATGATAGGTGTCCTCCTTTTAGGGGGCTTCTTAGCTCCTTCTTTCCTTCTCTCTCTATTATGGGGGGGCATACTCTCTTTTGTGGGGGAGGGCTACTTCTCTTTTGGGGGGGATTTCATTGTACATGGGTACCTCATCAGGCTTGATTTGTCGGGACCCATCTTTGTACCCACCTAAGCTATGCTTAAGGGGGGTGTTAGTGTATGTTTTTTATTCCTTATTATAAGGTTTTTCCTACACATTTATTTAAGCTTGCTTAGGTTAATAAAGCATGTTTAATTAGGTGAGAGGATTATGAGGTGTCACCTTCCTACATGTGAGTATCCATTAGCTATCTTGGGAAGATACTTTACTATCTTTAGTATGATAGATGGTTGCTCCTCATTGGTCGGTGTTGCCACCTCCTCCCTCTCTCTAGTCTATATAAGCATGCTACCTAGCTTGTTTGTTTATTCGATAGTTTGAGATAGTAATCTGATGCTATTTTTTCTTGGAGCACTTCACATCAATTTTCTCTCGGTATCACTATTATGCTATTCATTTTATTTGCATTTTATAGTTTATTTTCTCTATCTCTTTCAATTCAATTCTAGGTTGTAATTTATTTCTCAGATTTTAACAATACATACATATATATATATGGTATGTGCAGGATCATCATGGAAAAAATAGGCCCTTAAGTGGCAAAAAATTTTAAAAAATAAGAGTTAGCAAACTTGACGTTAAAATTTGAATAAGTTATCTATATTATTTCATAAATATGTAAGAATAGAATCTATATAAAATTGAATGTAGTTTCTAAACTATTAGGTTTGTTTAAAAAATAAAATTATTTGGTAAAAATTTGAAATTTCAATGTAGTGGTACTTAAATTTCAAGGAAAAAATAAGAAGTAGGTGTCTATCTGACCAACCTAACCACAATAAAATGATAAATTTTTTTACAATATTTTAGATATAAGTAGAGGACTCCCCAATGTGATGCATGTTTTGGTAATTTTTTTCTAAGTAAATAATTAATTATGAATTTTTATTACAACTTTTTTAAAAATATAAAAACTCATATGTCTGAAAGCACCTTAACTTGGTCAAAACTTCATGAAATTCAATTTTTTTTTTAATCCTATAGTATGTGAAGCAAAGAATGTGACACATGTTTTGGATTCAAAAAATGTGATACCGTTTAAAATCTATAGATTTTTTTCAATTAGCATATCAATTAGGACTTAAGTCATAATTTGAATAGAAAATGAATAATAATTACATATTAAATTCAAAGTAAAACATAATTTATATCAGTGGAAAGCTGAGAATACCCTTTAAAAACCCTTTTCATTTCATCAATTTTGGGTAAAAAAATAGTCATCATTGACATACCCATCATACTGCCACTTTTTGGCCCATCATGATCCTGCACATACCCTATATATATATATAATGTGAATTGTAAGTGAAAATCAATGCTTTGAAACATAGACAAATACATATACATTGAAGACAAATAGAGTAATTGTATGAGAGGTATTAGAATAATACTTATTTGCTACTAAATATTATAGACAATAATTGGCACTTAATATTATATACAAGAAAATAACAAATGTTTGAAAACCAACATTAAATAGAACTTTGAAATATGGAGAATTGAAGAGGCAAACTACGATAATAAATAGTTTGCTATGGGGAACTTAAAAAAATAATATCATGAAGAATAGTTTGTTATGGGGAACTTCAAATAGTTGAGACAAAAAACAAAAATTGGAAAAGAGCTATTAGAAAAACACTTAACAATCATAGGAATATGACAGATGTTAGAAAACCCACATTAAGTAGAACTTTAAAATATGGAGAATAGAATAGGAAAACTATGATAATGAAAAAATTTCTATGGAGAACTGAAAAAAGAATACCATGAAGAATAGTTTGTTATGGGGAACTTCAAATAGTTGAGTAAAAAAGAATATCATGAAACATATTCATATAAGAGAGATAACATGTTCCATCCAGGCAAAAATAACTATGGAAAATAACAGTTTGTTATAAGGAGCTTCTACACAAATGAAGAAATTGTAAAAGAGCTATTAGAATAACACTTAACAACTTTCATACTAACCCTCTCTATATATATATGCAATGACTCCTATGTTAACTTGCAATTACTCCTTTTTCAATGGGTATACCACCAAAGATGCATAAACATAACTATGAACAATAAACAAAGCGTGAAAAAATTACTAACCCTAACCATATGTTTTGATGAAAGAAAGATGATTTAACTTCAATAAATCCATCCATACATACCCATAATCTCTTTAAACTATCCAAAATGGGTATAATGGCAAATATACAAACATATAATAAGGAAAAATAAGGAGAGAGCAAAAGACATGAACAATAAATTAATCATTTACACAAAATACCCATGTAAAATGACTTATAGATTCTGGAGCACAATAACTACAAACAATAAATGAAACACACCAAAAATTACTAACCCTAACCATTATTTTTGGTGAAAGAAAGATTTAACTACAATAAATCCATCCATACAGAGCCATAATCTCTTTGAAGTCTCCAAAATGGGTAAAATGGAAAAGATACAAACATATAACAAGGAACAATAAATTAATCATTTGCAAAAAATACCCATTTAAATGACTTACAGATTCCACAACACAACAATTTTAAAACCGTCCAATTTGCTAAAAAATGGAGACGAAGGTGACGATTTTAACAATAATCTATTATCAAACCAACACCACAATGGCTCTTTCGACAATACAACTTAATCAAATTATACTTTCCCACACTGCAACATTGAATATTGCATTTACTTTTTCCACCGCCATCATACAACAATGACATGATGCATTAACCCTCGCATGAGAAAACCCTTACCATTCAACTTCTACGTATCGAGGCCACCAACTCCACCACCACCAACCCACGTAATTACTAGGCTCCATGTCACCATCGGCCGAGAAACCTCCGATGCTAGAAAATCCAATTCATAGCTCGGCTGATGAAAATCCTGAAGGAAAATTCAAACAAAATAACCTATCAGCTAATCAGTGGATGAAGATTAATGATTAAGTTTTACAAATTAAAGAATTATTTTTGTATTCTTTCAACCATCAAAAAATAGGACTTGATAATAATAGACAAAATTTTCATGTAGTCTAGATTATTGATGCTAGTTGGGTATTAGATAGAATAAAAACTAACAATGAGATAAGAGTACTTAGGACGAAGCTATGAGCATAACTCAGAAACCATCTTCATTGAACATATAATTTTTAAAATGAAAAATTGTAACTAATATGGTTATGGGCAGACCCAACACCATTCACACAACAATGTATTCCACTTATCCATGCTTGGATTCAAGAAAAAATTTAATAACCACAACAAATCTCATGATTAACACTATCAATGCTTTCCAATAAAGGAAATTTTTGCAGCCATAATAAATATTTTCACATAGTTCCCAAAGCAAGAATAGTATGCAAACAAATATTTAGAATCCACTTTTCCAAAGAGAAAAAAACCATATTATCGAGTTGCATGTTGGTCATAGTCAATATAGTCAAATTCAAAATGAATTCTATCACACTTCAAAGAAAATAAAATAAATTTTGACCAGGTCCCAAGTCTTCAATTGTCAGGACTTGATATACATGAAAAATTTGAAGTTTGTTATGGATGATATTTAAATAGAGGACTTTACAATTTAGAATTTGATTGTAGAGTTGTTCAGTTACACAATGAATTCATTCCCTAGTTCGATCATTAGGTTTACCACTTAATGATGCTCGAAAAATTTAGAAAAAACCAAGAAAAAGAAAAGAGAGAAGAAAAGAGCAAGAAATCTTAATTTAGGAAAGTTGTATAGATAAACACAAAAAATTGCAACTAAACATCATTTAACTAGTCTATATTTCACCATAATTTAGCACATCTACATATAAATGGTGTGATATTCAATGAATACTTCAATACCATGAAAGTGATTATAAATACCTTAAAAAAAATGGTTCAATGTCATAATACTTCATAATGATGAAATATTTACAAGTCATTGATAATATTCAAGAGTGTATTAGTCAATTGATATTGTAGTTACAAATTTATAGCTATCTAGAACAAAATTCACTAATCTAGATGTTCAAATAAAGACTAGAAACAAAAAATAGAATAACAATTCTTATTGTTTGTTCTATAGTGATCAATAATTTCTCTCACAAAAAATAGAAAATTAATGACCCTTTATAGACACAAGGTGCCAAAAATTAGTTAGAAATGAATTGATTCAAATTCAAAACCAACATCAAATTATCCAAATTCAAAAGAGACCAATATATTTTCAAAGGAATATTCTTTCAAGGAATTCTTTCATTCAATATTCTAAAAGTGCAAATGGACATCAATATTCCACAACATATTCCAACAAAATATCAACTTCACTATTTTCTATCAATTTTAATATCACCATCATTTCCTGCTTCTCACCTCTAAAAGTTGTCATAATCAATTAGAGCCTATTAAATTTTCATATTGTCATTTTCTTTCATGAAATTCCACTTGAATCAAAATTTTATGAAGGATAATAAAATTATAGAAACACAATGACCTCTTATTTGATTATTGTTTTTAAATTCCTATCTAATTTTCATTGCCTTGTCAAAAATTCTTTGAAGAAAATTTCTAGCTTATGTTCCTTCATTAGTGTTCTCTTTTATAATTTTCTCTTTCAATTTTAACAATTCTATTGATCTTCTAATTCTAGGAATGGTTTGATGACTTTAAAAAAATTCCTTAATTAATCTTTGATCATCAAAACTCTAATAGCTTGTAATTTGGGGTATTCAATTTTATTTTACTCTTGTCCATATTTGAGATCTTTCTCATGCTCTTCTATCCTTTCTTCCCATTATAATGTATTTTCCCAACTATTAAATGCATATTTGATAATATTTTCTCCATCTTTTACCAATTTAACAATTCGATCTTCAATGAGTTTTGATATATTGTTTTGTTCTGCCCAATTTTCATGTGAATTATGGACATGTTTTTTAGAAATATCTTTTTTAGTTTGTAATAGACTAGTTATTTCTTTTGGTGTATCCTTGTAACTCAATTATTTTCCTATTAAGTTCCTGTTTCTCTAATTCTCCTTTGGCAACCCCAATATAATGGTAGCTACATTAGATTGGAGCCTAGAAATTTCCTACACACTAGTAAAATATCCTAAATTTAAAGTAGATATTTAATATTCCTCATGCCTTATTTCTCTTTCATCCTTATTCATTGTAAGAGTACACGTTTTTGTTATCCTTGACCACGAAGCATATCTTATTGTAGAAGATAACACACTTTCCTTCTTTGGCTTTGGGATATCTATTTGTTGCAAAATGATTTTCAAATCATTAGAAATTACTTCTTCCTAATTTTTCCTTTCTTAATGTTGTTGTTCCAACAATTCTAGGTATTTTCACTTTGTATTATTTATAATATTTTGAATGAGTTGGGCTTGTGGGATTATTCAAAGAATCTATCTGATTTATCCCTATAACATCTTGTTTGGATTCTTCTATTTGCTCATATTTTTCTTGAACTTCTACTTGAAAAGTCAATTCCTTTTCCACTTTCAGTACAACACCTTTCTAGAACATTTTCTTCCCCTTTTTCTTCAATTTTTTTTATTATTGTAGGTATATTTTCTTGGAAACTTTCTACATTTACATGTAGCTCTTTTTTTATTTCCTTAAAAATGTGTTGAGCTGAAATAATATTGTCACCTTGCAATAATTATTCAATAATTTATTGTGTTTCATGAATGTTGATCTCATGAGCTGAACTTCTTCTCTCCTTTTCAAACTAATAAATTCTTCATTTTCTATATTTTATTTATCATATTCAACATGCACTTCTTGAGGTATATATCAATTTCTCTTAGTTCAGTATCCCTTCTTTTACTACTTACTTTTCCTTTCTCTACTCATTATTGTGCATCTATTTCTCCAGTAATTATGTTAATATTGGACAACAGTGGAGGTGACATCAAGCATTCCTTTTTTTCTAGATAAGTAGTAGGAAAGACCATAACAAGATTCTTTTGCAATGCTACACCTTCGGATATACGTGAAATTGGCATAATTTTGGGTTTTGTAATAAGAGAATCTATGATATTTTATTCTAGAGATTTGGAAGCAATAGTTACATTGGATTAATAGAGATATCTTTAATTATACCTTCAATTGCACCTACACTTGACCCATTCCTAGGTTGGACTATAGATGTGTCATGGATTTCCCCTTTTTTTACTAACACCACATGAATATCCTTGTATTATTTTAATTTTATATTTTTGGGAGCATCTATCCTCTCTCAATGTGGACTATTGTCAAATAATTGGGGAATTTGTGATTCAAGAGTTTGGGATAGTGGTAGTCTAAGAACTCATGAATTTATCTTGAACCTACAGGCTTCCAACATTCACAACATAGTTTGATGGAGTTCTACTAAATTCAAGATTTATTTCTTCAAGGAAGAATATTATCATAAATTTGAATTTATGTAATCAACAGGTTTTGTTATGTAAACCATGTGGGGTCCCTTGGCAAGGTGAAATTTGAGTTTTTAGGAGAACTTTTACATGAAAAATGTAATAATTAGAGGAATGTTAGCATAAATATTAGATTGTTAGATTATGTTTACATAGTGATTATGCAAAAGTTCATTTATAATTATATTCACTACAAAGTTATAATTATTCCTCAAATTTAATCTTTCTTTTATAAATGTATATTCAAATTATCAACGAATATATCAAGAATTTTTCCCTTCACTAGTATGTTATACCTAAAATGTATAAGTATTGTTTATTACTTTTATCTCCTAATTTTGAAAGAAAAGTAGGAATTCATATGTTTAAAGTTTCTAATCATCAATTTAAATAAAATAAACTATTGTTATAAGGGAGGAAAATATGGTTTTGGGTTTTTTTTAATACAAAAAAGAAAGAAAAGGCACCCATTTTGGGCATGCACTTAAAATTTAGGTTGAATTCTTCTTTTTTCCATTTATTCTCTTCTAGTGTGGACATTTAAATATAGGGTTGAACTATTTAACCTTTAATGTCCCTTCATATTGGCACCTATCTCCCTCTTTTCATGGTTGTTGGGCATGAATATTCTTAGTTTTGTTTTGTTCTTGGATTATGTGGTTAAAAGATGAGGAAAACATAGAGGGCATGAGATTTTGTGGTTGTAATTTTACCTAGATTCTCTCTTGTCCTCTTGCAACTATTAAATGTTAGATCTATTATTTATATGATTATTTTGGTAGAGGTTTATGTGGAAAGAGAAAGTTGAAATGATTAGAGGTCTTAGCCCTCCTATTCACGAGCCATACCTTTTATTGAGCTTGGTTGTGAGGTAATCGGTTATATTTTAATCTTGTTTATTATTAATTATTTTGTTCTTCACAATGTACACCTTAAGTGTATTCATTAGTCTCTCCTATTATAGGATATGTTTTTTAGTACATTGTTGCATTGATGGGAATCAATCAAATAATCCCCATTGCATGTATTTGGGGATTTTGCATAATATGTCAAAACATAGAAAAATTTTGTTATAAAATTATGTGTTGGGAAAATAATTATTCTTATTCCCTCAATTTTAAAATGGTATGCTTGAATTACTAAGCTGAACAATATTTAATATTTTAGTAAATTTTCAATTGGAATTATGAAGTTATAAATAACTTTTTATGATTTTTTTATGAAATAATTTTTTTGTGGATCTATGATGTTAAATGGGATAATGTGGGTAATAATTTATGTTTTCAAAAATTAGGGAATGAATATCCTCTTAGGCATATCTTACTTGATTAACTCTCTCTTACATCTTTTTCTACTGTATTGCATACCAAACATGTGCTTATGATTTCATAGTTCTTCTATTTTATGTGTCTTATCCACCTTATCTATGATTCCCTTGTGGGTGACACCTTGATAAATTTTGTTCATGCATTGATGGAGCTTTTATAATCCTCATGTAAGTTTACTTGTTATCTCTATGTTTATCTAGTATGTGCATTTATGGATGTTATTGATAGGACCTCATGTGTATATGCTTCCAAATTGTATTGATGTAACTTGCATATGTATTCTTGATTCAATGTTTTTTCTCATGTATGTACTATGAAAGTCCTTGTATGTAATGAAAACAATATATGAGCACTCAACTCCCTTGTTATTTTGTACCTTAATTCTACCATTTAATGGGATCTTATGATATTTTTTCTTATGTATGATTGGTGTACTAAATTATCAATGTCATGTGTATTTGTATCTAGTACCTTGAATGAGATTTAGGTTCTTGCTTAATAGTGGTGGATTTTCCACTTGTATATAGTCACATAGTGTGAGATTGTGATAATAAATTTGCATTTATATAAATTTTACTATGGATTGTATTCCTTTTGTTTGTTGCTTGAGGAGTCCTTGTATGTGTGTCAGTGTTGTATTCTTTTCCATGTGACACTGTGAGTGTGTTGGATTGACCTAGTTGGTTATCTCCAAGTTTATAGGGGAGGCTTTAAATGTTACACATGGTTGAGTAGAGTTGAACCAACATTGAGGAAGCTAATGGATTCTTCTAGTAGTTTGGAGAGAACATAGGGAATTCTATCATCCATCATTCATTTCCAAGGTGAGCTTTCTTACCTACTAGTATCAAGGAGAAACATGGAATGATATGTTTTCCATCAAATATATTTCTTTGTCTTCAAAATGTTTGCTTAGAATGAATAGATTTATGTAGGGTGGCATAGATGTATAGTTCATTTAATTTTTATGTTGAGACTTCAATGCATGTAATGAAAATCAAAACTAGTTTTAATGAAATTTTAGGTGTATGTGGTGTACTCAGTTGATAGTATAGAAATGATAAGGAATATAAGAATATTAAAAAAATCGAAAGGATACGCAAGATACTTTAATGAAGTATTTATTCTAGTTAGTGTATGTAAGAGGTTTCAAAAATATAATTTGGAGGGGTAAAATGGAATTAAGAGGACTTATTTATACCTTACAAATATATGTGCATCATTATTGGCTTGTTAAACGAATCCTCCAAAAGTACCACATATATTTTGATATAAGACTAAAATATATAATATTTTTATATAAAAGCCACAATTTAAAAAATAAATAAAAAAATCATATTATAATTGTCAACTATATGATGAGGTCTCATAAGATTAATTTTAATAGAAATAATCAATTATCATGATGTTTTAATTGTCACCTAGCTCATGTGGTCTTATAAAATTTACTTCAATAAGTATATATGTATATCATTGTGTTATATTTGCCATCTAATTGATTGCATCTTATAAGATTATTATAAATAAAAATATATATCGATTATAGTAAAATTATAATTGTCGCATAAATAATAAAATAATATAAAATTTATCCCAATAAACATATATATTAATTATCATAATACTATAATTATGAAATAAATAATTACATTTTATAAAAATAATTTTAATTAAAACATATATTAATTATAATAGAACTATAATTTCCATTTATAAAATGTTTCAATAAAAATATATATCAATTATCATGGCGCTATAAGTGATGAGGTCTTATAATATTATTTTGAAAGAGTTTTGACTTCAATGGAGATTTTGACCTTATCTTTGCTTCGAGAAGTTGCCGGCAAAAGTGATTGATTAGCATGTGTACCAGCTTTCCAATTCTATATTTCCACCGACCTCGGCATGGTGGTACTCTGAAGTGTTCTGCTTCGCTGTCTATTGGAAGGAAAATAAACATCAACTATCTTATGGTACTTTAACATGTTCCGCTTTCTTCACCTCTAATCAACTGTGTCTATTGGGCGAAAGTTTTGAACTTCAACAAACTTCTCAATTTTATATCTGTTTTCTGGAAACAATAGATTTAAATATTTCCATTTTTCAATTTCCACCTTCCTCGGCACGGCAGTTTGACATGTTCTTTGTTACCGTCTACCATTGTTGAATCTGTCAAACATCAATCGACTTCTTAATGGAAAAGATATAATTGGTTGGCAAGAGATATAGTATTGAAGTATTGATAGCAATAAAATAAATCATGAAATCAATATGTAAAATAGTGTTAACTTGACACGTTTATCAATTGGACTTTATCAGCTAAACGTGTCAAATTATCAATAATGTTAATTTGAGAATAATTAATATTAAAATGAGCTTAAATATGCCTTGTGTAGACACTAAAAATTGTCCTAGGTTTGCGATTCTAATTTCTTCATAATTCTTTCATCTTCATTTTTCATAATTAAATAATTTTAATTATTTAATGATTTCTTATGACCATATATCATCTATTAATTAAATAGAAAAATGTAGACAGTAAAAATTGTCCTAGGCCTACGACTCTAATTTCTTCATAATTCTTCCATCTTTATTTTTCATAATTAAATTAATTTAATTATTCAATTATTTCCTATGACCATATATCCTCTATTAATTAAATAATTTCAATAATTTAATTAATTCATTCCCATCTTTATTTCCCTTTGATTAATTAAATAAATGTTATTTAATTACCTCACAAATTGAACTTATTTTCTTTCTAAAATTAAATAAATGTTTATTTATTTAATTTCCTATGTCAGTTTCCACTATAATTAAATAATTATTTTACTTATTTAATTATTCATTGGTCTTTTCTCTCTTTAATTAAATAAATCTTTAATTATTCAATTTAATCCAACATCCTTTAATTTTAAATTAAAATAATTATTTAATTCAAGATGATGATTCCTCATTATCCAATCTTTTGTAATTAAATAATATCTTTATTATTTAATTAGTCATTAATCACTTAAGTCTAGATAAGATTTGATTTTCTCTAATAGATAGCTTTCTCCAAATCAAATATGATCTTCTACATGCAATCTTCTATAATTAAATAATATCTTTACTATTTAATTAATCATTAGTCACTTTAAGTTTAGATAAGATTTGATTTTCTCTAACATATAGCTTTCTCTAAATCAAATATAATCTTTTACATGCAATCTTCTATAATTAAATAATATCTTTATTATTTCATTATTCATTAATCACTTAAGTCTAGCTAAGATTTGATTTTCTCTAACATGTATATTTGTCTAAATCAAATATGATCTTATACATGCAATCCTCCATTAATTAAATCTATCTTCTTTCTAAAATTAAATAAACGATTATTTATTTAATTTCTACGAGAATTTTAATTATAATTAAAGAATCACTTTAATTGTTTAATTATTCCTTAATTTTTCTCTCTAAATATTAAATAAATATTTATTTATTTAACGTGATCCAATATCTTCAATGTTCAATTAAATCATCATTTAATTCAAAACGTGATTTCATCCTTAACACATTCCTCTCTAATTAGATAATATCTTAGTTAACTAATTAGTCATTAATCACTCCATTCTAGATAATATCTAATTTTCTATTACAAATAGATTTTATGTGTTAATCACTTTGTTATCTAGATAAGATCATATATGATTTTCTCTAATAGACAACTCTCTCCAAATAAAATTTAATCCTTTACCTACAATCATTATCATTCTATGTCTCAACTAATTTCCATCTTTGATTAAATTACTTTTTAATTTAATCTCCACCATTCAAGCTTTATCACTTACACTAATTTAACCCTAACCTTATTGCGTGTCGCATCTTTTAATCTTGATTGTTGATTAATTATCTCTCAATCTCAACCTGTCATTCGAAAATTATATTTTCTATAAAATGGCTTTATCACTTGCCATTTTGACTCCTCCTAAAATCTAATGAATTTTGGAAGCAACTTTAGAAATCTTGAATATTATGCTAATATCATTGTCTTTATGTCATATTTGCATACTTAATTAAAATCTAAGGGAAAGTATTAAACTATAGCAAAATGGTGAAGGGTGATGGAGGTGAATCATGGAATTGCATGTGGATTTGATTAGATCTTTTGTTAATGTAGGTTTTAATCTTCCATTTTTCTTCAGCATTAGCTAGGGTATAGTTTTATTTACGCTTTGTATTGCTAATCTTGGAATTTTCCCTGTGCTATATCTAGTGAACCTGATGCCAAGGACAAAGTTTTTTTCAAATTTCGTATGGTTTTCTCTATTTTGTAGGTCTTCCCTACAATTCGACACAATCATCAATACAGAGTGACACATTCACCATTATTTTTCACTGCAACCACTAGCAACATGAGCCACATCTGCCATACCGCACCACAACTGCCATCTTGTGAGCCATAATTGATATTTCTACAATTACATATAATCTATCCATGCAATGCATCTGTCATTTCATGACACAACTGCCTACCTTAGGGTTTATTTTTAAATTTCTACAAGTAATTTTTAGTTTTCTGCATTTTTTGTTTAGTAGGTTAGGATTGCTAGTTAGTAATAATCTTTTGGCACTGTGTGGTAAGGGATATTTAATGTTTATTTTGTAGGGTCATTTACCCAAGATATAAAGCTACAACTCTCATTTGTCGAAGGATAAAATTGAAACTACTAAATAAATCTGATGTAGGACGTTTATTGAATAATGGATTTTGAAACTGATTGTTTGTATAGCTTAGATCACATTTCATTTGGTACCTAAAATAAACAATTGCTTATTGTTCTTGGTACTTTTGCACACTTCTATTTAGATTAGGTCCCAATTTAATAACAAGAGTATCATCTCCCCTTGCACACTTGTACGATCCTCAGTGTAAGAAAATTTCTTATTAACTCTAGAGGATCTTCCTTGGTGGGAAAAAGTACTCACCTCAAGGGAACGACCCAATCGGTAATGAGATAAAGCCAAGCTACTCCTAACTAGTATATAAATTTGAATGTTGTAGGAAATCTTAGCATTACAAGTGCTCCTTTAGACAAGCAAGTGATTCTCCTTATCAGAGGTAATCTTTACTCTTGTGTGGCCACCTAAATGGGTGCCTTGATTAAAAAATATTTGTTTAGATTGCCAAAAACCTTCTATCTACTAGTGTACGAATGATCGTTCCCAAGCAAACCCATATTATACATGGAGTCTAATAGTAGAGATGAAAAATTCCTTATTCATGCAGGAATCTAGATCTTGGTAAGCTTGAGAAGTCAGTGCCCTATAAGGGGGAGCATGTGCTACCAAGATCCTAAGTCATCCATTCTAGATAGTGCGGTTGGAGGAAACTCTAAGTGGGAGTCCAGTGCATATTGTCCTTGCCAACCTTAAGATTTTAATTATCTGTTTATTTATTTCAAACAATCTGATATGCGTGTCTTACATGTGTGTTCAATCATATCTTATCAAACAAAAAAATCTAAGGGTCAATCTTAAGCAAGTCAGAAATTTGTCAAAACCTAGTACCAGTTCACTGTTCAATGCATCTAACAATATGAATGACATTTGCTACTATAAACTGCATCTAATATTGTAAACTACAAATGACTGTAAAATAATGTATCTACCGGATTTGACATGCAACTTCATATATATGACACATCTATTAAATCTAAACTGCAATTGTCTGACAATCATAAAAATAAATGCCATTGCCACAGTTTGAGGTCAAACAATCAAAATCTGTCTCTAATTATCCTTTCACAGTGATCTTTATACAAAAACTAGAAAGATTTTCCTACACTTTTCATCATTGCACCTTTTAGTATCATTTAGCTATAGAAATAGGCATACCAGTTGTAAACCTTAGTTAAATTTTAGAAGTCCTCATTATCTTAAGATCAATCAAACTTTTAGGACAATCACCTTTGTAGATTTTAAAATAGGCCAACTTTCCATACTTTTTATAAATCTTTTCTTCTAGGAAAATTGTCATTGGACCAAGCCACTTGTGACACTTGTTGTCTTTTGTCATTTTTGGTGAGTCTTTTCTAGCTTTTCAGTTCAATTTAGGAACTAACTTTGTCTCTTGGTGTTGGTGTCACAAAAGGTCCTTTGAAAAATTGAATTGAAGTGTTGGCTGAAATTTGGATGGTTAGTAACCTCTTCTCAAATCTCCCAAAGTTGATAAAATATTGCCTACACTTTGCATACTTAGACATAGCCATTTAAGGACACCATCATTTACTATTTTAGACATTATTACCACATTACATTTAAACATTTCTTATTTTCCAAAAAAAAAAAGACCAAAAACATAGTTGCATTAGCATTCATTCCTTATATCTAAAAAATCCAAAAACATAGACTAAAATCATATAATTCATAGTCATAGTTATATATCATTTGCATTCCGACCATATCTTATATGGTTGAAACAAGGTCAAAAGGGAAAAAAAGAAACAATATGGCTAACTTGCAATACTTTATCAATCTATTTTCAAACCCCGCACAAGGAACATCTAGACCACACAAAACCTTATTGGAAAAAAATGTCACTAGAGACTATGGACACAAAAAAAGTAACCTTTCTACTTTTTCTCATGTTCAAGCCCTCCTAGTGGAATTTGGCTTGATTTTTCCTAGATTTAATGTTGTAATGTGACCAACACATTCACATTAGGTCTTGAACCCTTGTGAATCATTAAAACTTCTAGGATGTCTTGTAAATGTGTTGTGAAGTTTTGTAACTCATTTCTACACTTTTCAAGACACTTCTTATCATTATTCACCTTAATATCTCCTTTAATATCACTTACCAAGTCTTATTTCAAAGTGTTGTAAAGTGTTGTAACCCACTTTCATGCTTTTCTAGACTTGTCATCACTAATTTAACCCTTTCTCATGTTTAAATGACCCTTTAATACACTTTCAAGCCCCCCTTAAGTGTGTTTTTGAGGATATTCATGTTGGAAAACATTTAATGCCCTCTAATTCCCAACACCCACTTAATTTTATTAAGTTGCAATAAGTCGCCAATAGAGGCGACTTAGTCCTTTTTGGCACAAAAATCAAAATCATTTCAAAATTCTAGCAGGATTTCATTCTCTAACACTTGAGGTTAGCCTATGATGTGTTATTTTTGGGAAATTTAGTAAAATCAAGTATAAATAATGGTTTTTTTCCTCTTATTTTTCTCCCTCCCCATTCATTCAACCATTCTCTCAAGCATTCAAGTACTCTAAGCATAATCAAGTCATTCATTGGAGCACTTCATTGCATATCTTTAGATTTCTACACTAAGGGCTTGGTAAGTTTATGAAATTGCATGTTGTTTATTTATCATTCTCTTTCTATTCCATTTCATTTCATAGGGTTTGATTACCAAAGTGTGATTTGACCAAGGAAAACCCCTATACTCTAACCCTCAACCATTTTTCCCTCTTTGCATGTGTGTTTGCAGACTTTGTAGCCATATTTGTCAAAGAAATAGGTGTTGAAAAGTGTTCAATAACTCATCAAAACTATTCAAGTCAACATAACCCTAGTTCAAGCTTGGAGACTCTTTTTATCCCATTCTTTGTATAATCAAATGTGGACACCTGTCAAAAAAGCAAGTGCAAACTCGAAGCTACAAAATCATGTCCCAAGAATCTTGAAATTTGTAGGATGACTAAGTCACCACAAGTGGTGGATTAGTCCCACTGCCAAGTTAGAAAAGTGGTTTTTGCATTTCTAGATACCCATTTGGCAGATTCCTATTTCAGTAAGTTTTCCTTGAAGCTGGGACTAAGTTGCCTAGATTGGCGTAAGTGTCCCAGTCAACATTTTCAGTCAATTTTCTAGGATTCCAAAATCTCTCCACATTTTATTTCAGATTCCAGATGCACCTCTCCAACTCTATTTAGTTATTTCATCATTTACTTGAAATTTTAGTTATTATTGGACATCATAGTGTGTTTTCCAAAACTTTGCACTTCTTAAGTTTAACATCATTATAACACTTTCTTTTTAGATTAGTGCATTGTTACATCATAATTAGAAATATCACATCTCATTTACATTAATATTGAGTGTAAACACCCTTGAATTTTTCCCTATTCCTTCCCTTTTAGGTGAAAAACCGTAGAAGGGCAAGTGCACAATAAGGTTGCCAAAATCATTGTTTACATTTTCATGAACCTGCCTTTTGAACATATTTACCTCTAATTTTAAGTGCACCCTAGGTTTCATTTGCATTTTCATTGGATTAGCTATTGCATTATTTACATTGCATCACAACATTTTACAAATTGCATTAGTGAAAAGCTCAAATAGCTTGCATTTTTGCATCATTTTTACATTGAAAACAACACAAATTCTTCATTTTCATACTGTATTTGCATTTTTTCATCTGAAATACATAAAATTACATTCAAAATTTGAGAAAAATCTTAAAAAATCATCATTGGGACTAAATCACGACACCAGGCAACTTAGTCCTTTTGCACATCTTGCACTGTAATTTCTAGCATTTTCTAGGAATTTCCTACATTTATGTTTCCTATTACTATCTCCCTGTTTTAGTTTGCAAAATTACTATTATTCACATTTTATTGTTCCTAGTTTTCATTTGCATCCACCCTATCTTTTGTGGTACTTGTATGAGTGTTTGGTGCCCTATTGATAATACTTTAGTGAGATGATGTTCTAGACTCATGGCTTCCCATGATAGCACTTTCATTGTGGACCTTGGGTTATCTCGAGCTCCTACTCATGGTATTGACAATGGTGCATTAGGCATGGATACTACCACTAGTACCCCTTTTCCTTCCAATAACATGCAAGTTAACACACAAACTAGTTCCATCCTGCAAGACTAGGTAGTGAAAATTCATAAGGACTTAGCACACCTTCAACATAACTTTTGTCTTGAAAATATTTCAACCACTAATATTCTTGTTATAGATAACATCCATTGATTGCTTGAAAGTGATGAGAGCTTAGATGTTATGAAACACATTGTTGAGATATATCAAAAATATGCCCCTAGCACATGTCAACTAGCAAACACTGTGGTTAGCCAAGGATGATCCCACATTCCTCCACCTTCAATCGTAGCATCCATACCCACCTATACCATTCCTCAAGCTACAACAACCATGTAACAGGTTAGTCATGTGACTCCTTCCTATTCTATTCCAACTAGCATTCCTGGTTCTTTTTTGGCATCGAATATTCCATCCTCCATGCAACAAAAAATATCTACAATAAACCAAATACAAAATGCACCACCCACTTACTATGTCCATAGTAGTCCATTACCTTTGGAAATCTTAAGAACCCCGATGCCACAAGGAATTGAGATGCCTATATTTGATAAGTATGAAGGCAAAGGAGACCCTACTAATCATGTCAATGCTTATACAACCTTCTATAGTGACTTTTTCTTGGATGATAAACTATTAGCTAAATTGTTTTGTAGGACTTTAAAAGATGTGACCTTAGAGTGGTTTTCCTCTTTACCAAATCATTAAATCCATTCATTTAATGAAATTTTTGATGCCTTTATAAGTCAATTTCAATTGCATATGACTCCCAAAAAGACAATGGCTAATTTGATGAGGTGTAAACAAAATGAGGATGAAAAATTAACTGATTTCATTTCAATCTATTGGTCATTGTATGGTCAATTAGATATCAAGGTTCCTGATTTGCACTCCAAAAGATGTTTATTGTGAAATTGAAAACTCACATCCAAGACAAATTGAATATAATGAAATTTTCTTATTTCATGCATTTATGCACAACCCTTTGAGATTATCATAATTCGATTAGTAGTCATGATGGAAAATCCACTTCTAGCCAAGCTGAGAAGTCTACACAAAACAACCAAAATAACTTGTAAAAATTTAGAAAAAAAACAAATGTTTTTTATAGTTCAACCCTCCACCTCCACAACAAATTCTACCTATTAATAACTAGGTAGAAGCCACTAAAGCAACCAAACGCTTCACCTGTGGGGACCCAAAGAGACAATTCACCCCTTTGCTTGATACCTTGCATAATACAATGAATTAATTGCTACACCAACAAATGATTGCTTTACCTATCATTAAACCACTTGATACAACCAAGACTTTATCTCCCACCTTTAAACCTAGTGCTTATTGTCATTTTCATCACCAAAATGGACATGATACTGAACAATGTAAGTGTCTAAAACACTTAGTGTAAGACCTCATTGATTTTGGTCGTCTATCCATTGTGGGTGTTAATGATCACAAAAATAAGTCTGTTGCCCCTCCTAATAAGAATTTGCAAATATTTACCAAACCCATGCCTAAACATAATGTTTCATAATATTTTTAATCCAGTGAACTAGGGTATGTGTAGGATAATCATGGAAAAAACAGGCCCTTAAGTGGTGAAAAATTCAAAAAAATCAAAGTTAGACAACTTGACGTAAAAATTTAAATAAGTTATCTATATTATTTCAAACATATGTAAGAATAGAATCTATAGAAAATTGAATGTAGTTTCTAAACTACTATTTTTATTTAAAAAAATAAAAAATCTATTTGGTAAAAATTTGAAATTTCAATGCAATAGTACTTAAATTTCAGGGAAAAAGTAAGAAGTAGGTGTCTATCTGACCACCCTAACCACAATAAAATGATAATAGTTTTTAATAAGATTTTAGATATAAGTAGAGGACTCATGTCCAGATGTGATGAATATTTTTTTTGTAATTTTTTTCCAAGTAAATAATTAATTATGATTTTTTTATGAAAACTTTTAAAAAATATAAAATTCTTATGTTTTACCACGTTAACTTGGTTAAAAATTCATGAAATTAATTTTTTTAATCCTATAGTATGTCAAGCATAGAATGTGACACATGTTTCAGATTCAAAAAATATGATACTGTTTGAAAGCTATAGATTTTTTTCAATCAGCCTATCACTTAGGACTTTACTCATAATTAAAATAGAAAATGAATAGTAATTATTTATTAAATTCAAAGTAAAGAATAATTTATATTGGTGGAAAGTTGCGAATCTCCTTTAAAAACCCTTTTTATTTCATCAATTTTGGGTAAAAAAGAAGTCATCAACCACATACCCTACACATACCCATCATATCGCCACTTTTTGGCCCATCATGATCCTGTACATACCCACCTTCAAGCACCGATGCGATGAACATTGATACTAATGATGAACAACATGATATCACTCCAAATGTTACCTATATTACTCCAATGTATGAAATGGTGGGAACAATAGACTTTATCCCTTGTAAGGGCCTATTCCATAGAAAAATGTCCTCTTGTCGTTTTCATGGCCTTTTAGGTCAGATTGTTTCATGATGTTTGATCCATTTTTCTCTAATTTAATGATGTAACATGGCTTGAACATGCATATTTAGGTATTAAAATTCAACTAATGACATCTTGTGAAGGTGTTGTGAAGTGTTGTAAAGCATTTCTACAATCTTCTAGACTCTATTCATTACAATTCACCTAAAAATCATCTTTTTATCACTTATCATGTCCTATTTTCAAGTGTTGTAAAGTCTTGTAACAAGATTTCACACTTTTCCAGGCATAACATCACTATTTATCCCTTTCTTATGCTTTATTTGACCCCTTTATTCCCTTATATGCTTTAATTAAGTGCATTTTTTAATGTAAACCTAACAAACAACATTAAATACAAGATAATTCCTAACACCCATTTTTAGGTCCTAGTTGGGACCCATTCACCATGGGTGGTGAATGAGTCCCCCTTGGCTCCAAATTCAAAATATTTTAAATTTCCTTTCAGGTTTTTATTCAAAAACACTTGATGTCAACCTATGATGATGTATTAATAGGTTACTAAGGCACAAAATTGTATAAATAAGTGTTTTTACATCCATTCTAACCCCCATTCATTTAAAACATTCAATTTCACATCATATTCAAGCATTCAAGCATCTTACAACATCTAATCAAGCACTAATCAAGCATTTTGGAGCATCCATTGACATTACATCATATTTTCATCATCAAGGGTTTGGTATGTTGATAGCATTTGCTTGTTATTTATTTATCATTCTCGTGCATTTCATTATTTTATTAAAGGTTTGATAACCAAACTTGGGTTTGACCAAGGAAAACCCCTATTTTCTAAACCTCAACCATTTTTCCCCTCTTGCATGTGTGTTTGCAAACCTTTGTATGCAGATTTAACAAGCATTTAGGTGATTGAAAGTGGTTAACAAGTCAACTAGGTGCTTCAAGTCAAATCAACTCTATTTCAAGGTTGGAGAAGGTTTTCTGTCTGTTTCCTATAGAATTGAATTCGACAACACGATAAGCAGACATTTCCAAATCTGGTGTTGTAGAGTTGTCTCCTAATTTTTCAAAATTTTGGGAGAGGAGTAATTCACCACCCATGGCAAATGAGTCCCACCTTAAGACTAAAAATCTAGGTTTTATTAGATTTTGGATCCCGATAGTCAGAAACTTGATTCTTGATAGATTTCACTAGTAGTAGGACTAACTCGCCACCCTAGGCGAATGATTCCCACTATTGATTTTCAATAATCTTAGAAAGCATTCCACAGATTCCATAATCCTCAAATATTTCCCAAGTGTGCTCTGATTCAGCCTTTCTCTTTCTGTTTTATATTTTATTCATTCATAGTTTGATGTATGTGATGAGCTCAGGATATGCTCATAATTTGAGTATCATGATGAATTTTTAATATCTATACTTTATTGCTAATGGATTTTTTAACTATGTGATTAAAGACTTTTTATCAGAAATTGGGTAGTATCCTATAGTAATACATTCCTATATTCCTGCAGCCTAACATCTTGATGTGTCTTATTAATTACCTTGTTTGACCTTCCAAATGACTGGTATAATGTATATGGTTTTTGAATAATGGGATAGATTTAATATGTGATTAATGAATGGATTGTGTTGTTTGCCACACATGCTTTCCTTCGCCTCTATCGCCTTGTGCATCGCAGGTTGTTGAAGGGAGCATGAACAAGTCAAGTGCAGCGGATCTCGGCTCTATAGTAAAGTCGATTTCTTGCACGATGTTGAAGAAGTTGTTCCATCAAAGACTCTCTGCCCGGGTCATTGGGAAGAAACTTAAATGATCATTTAATCTAAAAGAGTGGAATGCTAAATTATCTGGATCATGTTGAATGGATACATTTTCATTTATGAGAAGTTTGTTCCTCAGTTTCAAGATTCATTTTATGTCCACGTCTTTCTTTGGTTGAGTTAGTTAGTTAGTTGTTTTTTTGGTTTAAATAAGTGTTCCTCCTGTACGAGTGAGCAAGTATAACTAGCCATCAAAGACTCTCTGCCCGGGTCATTGGGAAGAAACTTAAATGATCATTTAATCTAAAAGAGTGGAATGCTAAATTATCTGGATCATGTTGAATGGATACATTTTCATTTATGAGAAGTTTGTTCCTCAGTTTCAAGATTCATTTTATGTCCACGTCTTTCTTTGGTTGAGTTAGTTAGTTAGTTGTTTTTTTGGTTTAAATAAGTGTTCCTCCTGTACGAGTGAGCAAGTATAACTAGCATAGAAAGAATATCATGTAAAAGTTAGTATGATAATAAAAAGCTGAGTATGTAAGAGTTAGTACTATGATAAGAGATAGATTTTTGTGTTAGTTTTCATAGAAACAAAACAATGTACATCATTCTGAGTTTATGAATAAAAGTTGATGAAGTTCTGAGTTCAATACTGACATAATTAGTTGATGCTTGCTAAGGGGGCCTAATTAGTAAGTATCTGTAGTTAGTTAGTTAGTCATTCATTTTCTATTGATCATAAGTTAGATTTCGTTCTTGAAGTATCAGTGCAAACTCAGTCTTATATTGTTCTTACAGAATCGGGAATCCATCCCTGTGTCTGTTCCTACAGCATAAGGCCAGTTCATAGTTTGTTTCTCAGTTGGTAGTTGTTATGGTTTCTGCTTTGATTACATTTAGAAAGCTTTGCATTACATTCCTATAGCATAAGTAGAATCCCTTTCATGCATTTATTTCTGGTAAATCGTGACTGAAACTGGTTCTTAGTGCACATACAGTACCGCTCCATTTCAAGTATACGTTCCCTGGTTTGACAAAGTAAATGAATGGCCACAAGAAGATGTTAGTCGCCTACTGGAATGTCCAATTCTCAGGTTAGGATTTTCCTTGACTATTGTATCCTTTTGTGGGTGTGACCATTTTTGGCACCATTGCCGGGGATGGTGTCAAGCTAAGAACCTGTCAAAAGTCATTGTTAGCAGTAGTTTAGTCTGTTATTCAAGCATTTTCAAAATTCCTTCAATTTACCATTCATTCTATTGCATGCATAGAAGAAGAGATGCTCTGGGAAGATTCCTTCCTGACCTTCCATTCATTGATAATAATCCTGAACTAGCTTATAATATATTTGATGAAGAAGGAGACCAAAATATAAATCCAATCACTGAAAACCTATTTGTTGAATTTCCATTTGACCCAGCTGACGAAGAACCTGAGGAAAATCCATTTGCTCTGATACTTCATCAAGCAAATATGGCACAAAATCCACCTAATCAACCTCCTGCTTTTGAGTTTCCCATCATTGCTCAGCAAGATACTGATAACCTTAAAAATATTCCTTCCTCATTACTCCCCAAGTTCTATGGACTAGTTACAGAGGACCCAGACACTTTCTTGTTCAAGTTTGAGATCCTCTGTCGCAGCTATGTTTACACTTCAAATGCTCACAAGCTGAGGTTGTTTCCTTCTACTTTGAAGGAAGGAGATCTTAGATGGTTCATGAGTTTGGGAAGGGATGTTGTCAATAGTTGGGAAGTTATGCAAACAAAATTTCTTGAGAAGTATAAGGAATATTGTAAAAGTAGTAGCAAGGGAGATGATATATTCAGAATTCACCAAAAGGAGGATGAAAGCCTGGAAGACTATATCTCAAGATTCTTGTTTTCCCTGAAAAAGAATTCAGACCATACTCTCAATGAAGAATCTCAGAAACTACTTTTTTCTAAGGGGAATCAGTGATACCTGTATAGATGCCCTGAACTTGATGGGAGGGGGTGATATAACCCAACTGCCTTGGGATGATATCAAGAAGATATGTCTCAACTACTCTCGAGCAATTGTTAAGAAAGGTAGAGGTCATCAAGCCATAGTGGGAAAGTCCTCTATTAATGGGGTTTCACAGATGGAGATCATAAATTTTATATCTGATTTCAAGCAGGATATCATAAACAACATGGCTACACAATTGGATACTATACAAGCTCGGAAGAAATATGAGGAAGCTAAAGCAATTTTGGCTGAGTTCTGTCCACATTGTAGAAAAAAAAACATGACTGCAGATGCAAGATGGTGGCTAACCTGGAGGCTAAGCAACTACCTACTGACTTTAAGGTGGTAGAAAGTGATGATGACTATGTATTCTTCATCGCACAAAGGCGACCATGGGCTCAAAGACAAGGTATGCCTCAAGATCCTTTGAATTTTGGTAATCCTTATTCTAATTACAATAACCAGTGGCAACCTATATATGGCCTATCACCACCTTGAAATACTTCTCAACCTCACCAGCCTAGCTATTAGAATCCTCAATGGCAATCTCCTCAAGTAGGTTGGCAGCAGCCATAAGGACAATGGACTCCACCCCCAGGTAACTTATAGTAGAACCCTCAATGGAGATGTCCACAACAATGGCAGAACCAATCCCCTACCTTCTTGTAGCCTCAGCAACCACAACCTCAGGCCCTCATGCCACCTCCTACAGCACCTGCAGCAAATACTGGCCTTCCAAAACAAACGCCTATGCCTGCTTAACCATTGCCAAATCCTAATAATAAGCAGCAATAGCAACAATAGCCTATGTATTTTGCAGAAGTCAATCAGTATCCAGCTTATGCCCTGAATATTCATGATATCCATCTCCGATTTGGAACCACACTTCCTGCTCTATAGCTGCCTGTAATTATAGAGATTCTAGACTCTGCCTCTAAACAACCAACTGATACTGCAAAACATATACCTGTATCAAATACTGTCTCTAAGGAGCCTGTCCTACAGCATCAGGCCAAGCCACCTTTTCCTTAGATATTACAATTTACTACATCAAATTCTATGGAAGAGCCTACCTTTGATATTTTGGATTAGTTGAAGAATGTACACATTCAAATACCCCTTTTTCAAGCCATTCAAAATGTCCTAATTTATGGAAAAGCCTTTAAGGAGGCCTGTTTGAAGAAACCAAGAAGAAAGAAAAAGGATCCCCAAACTATCTGTGTTCTAGGATAGTTGGCAGATATTATGTTAGGAAAGGTAGTCATTCCAAAATATATTGATCCTGGGAGTCCTGTGGTACAAATAAATATTAATGGCCAAATAGTAAAGAATTTTTTGATTGACCTTGGTACAACAATCAATGTAATGACCAAGAATACAATGGAATATTTTAATATTGTAAACATTAAGTCTACACCTACCGTCCTACAACTTGCTGATAGTTCCACAGTAAAACCTGATGGAATAGTAGAAGATGTTATTGTCATCCTTGAGTCTTGGGAATACTCAGCAGATTTTACCATATTGTCCACTAAGGCCACTTTGGGAGGATATCCTATCATCCTAGGAAGACCATGGTTAGCCACAACTGATGCTTTTATAGGATTTTGTTCAGGAGACATGACAATTTCTGATGGTCAGTCAAGAAAGAAATTGGCTCTATACCCACCTGCTCAGCCTTAACCAGATTTGTCTCAACCAATTTGGCCAAATTTAGGAGAGGAAACTGAAGAAGTCAATTCATTGGCTCAACTAATGATGCTACAAACTAATATGTTTTCCCAGCTTTAGAGTGAGGATGACCTACTTTTCAATATTTTGTAGTCCAATCCTGGTCTAAGTAGCCTATCTACTGCAGAGAGTTGTCTTCAGTAGTGTTTCTTGCAGCAACTGAATTCTGAGAACCTGTCACCTGAATCTCCTACTATTTATAATAATTTTCTCCCATATGAAATACAAACACTACTGTTATCAGCAACCTCCATGAATGATCTTATCAAGCAAGTAGAAGTGTCTCCAGGCCGTTGTCTAAATATCAATAATAAGCTGCCTCAATCTCAACAAGCTACCCTAGTCACTATGTTGTAAAAACAACATAGAGCTTTTGCATGGGACTATGGGGATATGAAGGGAATAGATCCTCAACTTTGTACTCATAGGATCTATATTAAGGAAGATTGTTCACCTGTCAGGCATTCTCAAAGAAGGATAAATCCAACACTTAGGGAAATAGTTAAAACAGAGCTTCAAAAATTACTTGATGCTGGTTTTATCTACCCTATTTTAGATAGTCAATGGGTATCTCCATTGGTGATTGTCCCTAAAAAAGGTGGAAAATGGAGAGTTTGTGTAGACTATAGGGAGCTAAACACATCAACTAAAAATGATCATTTTCCATTTCCATTTGTTGACCAAGTATTAGAATCATTATCTGGGAAAAGGTATTTCTCCTTTTTAGATGGATATAGTGGCTATAATCAAATAAGAATCACCCCTGAAGATCAAGAAAAAACAATTTTTACCAGTCCATGGGGCACTTTTTCTTACTCTGTTTTACCTTTTGGACTGTGTAATGCACCTGCAACATTTCAAAGGGCAATCATCAATATTTTTGCTGACATTTCTCATGATTCTATGGAAATATACATGGATGACTTCACTACCTATGGAATTACTTATGAAGAAGCATTAACTAATTTGGAAAAAGTGTTGAAAAGATGTCAGGAACAAAATTTGTCTTTGAATAGTGAGAAATGCTTTATTATGATGCAAGAGGGAATTGTTTTAGGCGATCATATCTCTTAAGTAGGAATTCAAGTTGATCCTGCAAAAATAGAAGTTATTCTAACTTTGAAAACACCTACAAAACAAAAGGATGTTAGAAGCTTCCTAGGACATGTTGGATATTATAGAAGATTCATCAAAGATTTCAGCAAGATAGCCAGTCCACTATATGCCTTATTGACTAAGGATTTTGAATTTACTTGGACTAAGGTCTGTGACAAGTCTTTCCTGCAGCTTAAGAACCTACTTACTCAGGCACCTATTCTTCAAGGACCGAAGTGGAGTCTGTCTTTTCATATACACACAGATGCTTCTGATTATGCCATTGGGGTAGTTTTAGGACAGAAAGAGAATTCAATTGAACATGCCATATATTTCATTAGTAAAAATCTTCAAGGCCCTGAATTAAACTATACTATCACAGAAAAAGAATTGCTACCAGTTGTGTATGCCTTGAACAAGTTTCGACATTATGTCACTGGTTACCAAATATTTGTTCATATAGATCATGCAGCCATAAGGTACCTCATGAATAATCCTGCCATATCTGACAGATTAGCAAGATGGCTTCTATTGTTGCAAGAATTTGATATCACAGTTATTGATAAGCCAGGTCGAGCCAATGTAGTGGCTGATTTCTTGTCAAGACTTCAAACACCTACACCTGACACTCCTGAGGTAATTGATGATAGCTTCCCTGATGAACATCTATTTTCTATTGCTGCTCAAACTCCATGGTATGTAGATCTTGTAAATTATTTAGCAGCAAGCAAGATTCCAGCTCACTTCTCACCAAAGGAAAGGAAATTGTTAGTTGAGAAAAGTTTCAACTTTTCATGGATTGTAGATTGTTTATTTTATACAGGACCTGACCAAGTCATGAGAAGATGTGTTAGGGAAGATGAGACCTATGACATTTTGTATGCTTGTCATGATGAGCCCTATGGTGGACACTTTGCAACCAAGAGAACAGCTATGAAAGTGCTTAATATAGGATACTACTAGCCCACACTACACAAAGATGTTGTAGCTTACACCAGTAAATGTGACAGATGTCAATGCATGGGGAGACCAACAAGGTCTGATGAAATGCCCCTGAATCCTCAAGTGGTAGTTAGTCCCTTTGATAAGTGGGGCATATATTTTATTGGGCCTATTGATCCTCCATTCAATGGGAAATCATACATTTTGGTGTGTACTGATTATGTAACCAAGTGGGCAGAAGTAAAAGAAATGGCACATGCCCATGACAATAAAGTTGCTGAGTTCGTGTATGAGTAGATTTTATTCAATTTAGAGTCCCAAGGGAACTTGTTACTGATCAAGGCACTCAGTTTACATCCAACTTAATCACTGCCTTGATGAATGATTACAAGATCAGGCACATAAAGTCTAGCCCCTATCACCCTCAAGCCAATGGCCAGGTAGAAGTTACCAACAGAGAAATTGAGGCAATCCTTACAAAGGTAGTCCAGTTACATAAAAAGGATTGGAGCAGTCGCCTACTTGAAGCAGTCTAGGCCTATAGAACAACATGGAAAACAACTATAGGGTTTACTCCTTTTGAATTACTCTATGGTAAGACTGCCATGTTGCTAATTCAATTTGAGCATAAAACTTTGAGGACTGCTCTCCAGCTTAACATTGATATATCTAAAGCTCAAAAGGAATGCCTCCTATAGCTAAATGCATTGGATGAGATGAGAAAATCTGCCCTGCAGCATACTGAAGCTATCCAACAGCAAAGAAAGAAATGGCATGACAATCATATTAGAACTAAGCAATTCTTTGTCAGTGACTGGGTGCTGCTTTATGACTCTAGATACAAAGAAAATCAAGGTAAACTAAACACACGGTGGCTTGGTCCTTATGAAATAGAACATGTATTTGATAATGGCTCAGTGCAGTTGGCTACAATAGATCTAGTCCGATTCAAGCTACTGGTTAATGGACACCGTCTTCGATTGTACCATAAGCCGACGTCTAAAGATGAGTTTCTGCATCAGTTTGTTTCAAATACAACCACTGATCTTCCTACAACAAAATACTTCGGTCTTTCTCCTGCAACATCTCTTTAAATTCCACATTGCATGCACATAATAAAGGTTTCCTTTTCAAGGACACCACGTTCTCCATTTTCCATCCATCACAACCATTCATTATCTTTTCTTCCACGTCATCCATCCTATTGTACTGCCTTATTCATGGTTACTATTCCAACCATCATTTCATGATGTGCTGTGATTTTTCCCAACACATGCGAGCATTAATTGAAAGGTACGTGATATCTTCTCTTGATCACATTATTTATTTATTTCATTTATTCAACAACTACTATGTGCATATCAGTCTTTATCGACCATGCTTCGCCTGTCCTTTCGCCCATGTGTGGACACATGTCAACTTTTAAGTAGGGGGTACATGATGAGCTCAGGATATGCTCATAGTTTGAGTATCATGATGTATTTTTAATATCTATACTTTATTGCTAATGGATGTTTTAACTATGTGATTAAAGACTTTTAATCCAAAATTGGGTAGTATCCTGTAGCAATACATTCCTATATTCCTGCAGCCTACCATCTTGATGTGTCTTATTAATTACCCTGTTTGACCTTCCAAATGACTAGTATAACACATATGGTTTTTGAATAATGGGATAGATTTAATATGTGATTAATGAATGGATCGTGTTGTTTTCCACGCATGCTTTCTTTTGCCTCTATTGCCTTGTGCATCACAGATTGTTGAAGGGAGCATGAACAAGTCAAGCACAGCGGATCTCGGCTCTGCAGTAAAGTCCATTTCCTACACGATGTTGAGGAAGTTGTTCTAGAGAAGACTCTCTGCCCGGGTTGTTGGGAAGAAACTTAAATGATCATTTAATCTGAAAGAGTGGAATGCTAAATTCTCTAGATCATGTTGAATGGATATGTTTTCATTTATGAGAAGTCTGTTCCTTGGTTTCAGGATTCATTTTATGTCCACATCTTTCTCTGGTTGAGTTAGTTAGTTAGTTGTTTTTCTAGTTTAAATAAGTGTTCCTCCTGCGCGAGTGAGCAAGCATAACAAGCATAGAAAGAATATCATGTAAAAGTTAGTATGATAATAAAAAGCAGAGTATGTAAGAGTTAGTACTATGATAAGAGATAGAGTTTTGTGTTAGTTTTCTTACGAATAGAACAATTTACATCATTTTGAGTTTATGAATAAAAGTTGATGAAGTTTTGAGTTCAATACTGGCATAATTAGTTGATGCTTGCTAAGGGGGCCCACTTAGTAAGTATCCGTAGTTAGTTAGTTAGTCGTTCATTTTCTGTTGATCATAAGTTATATTTCGTTCTTGAAGTTTTAGTGCAAACTCAGTCTTATATTGTTCCTACAGCATCGGGAATCCATCCTTGTGTCTGTTTCTGCAGCATAAGGCCAGTTCATAGCTTGTTTCTCAGTCGGTAGTTGTTATGGTTTCTTCTTTTGATTACATTTAGAAGGATTCTCATTACATTCTTGTAGCATAAGTAGAATCCCTTTCACGCATTTATTTCTTGTAAATTGTGACTGAAACCGATTCTTAGTGCACATACAATGCGCTCCATTTCAAGTATACGTTCCCTAGTTTGACAAAGTAAATGAACGGCCACAAGAAGATGTTAGTCGCCTGCTAGAATGTCCAATTCCTAGGTTAGTATTTTCCTTGACTATTGTATCCTTTTGTGGGCGCGACTAGTTTGCATATCACAATGTGTTTTCAAGCATAGCTTAAATCCTAGTTTTGCATTCATAATCAATCATATAGATCACTTAATTGCATTTAGTTCACTTCATTTAGCTTAGATAACATCATACATAACATAATTTGAAGCAATCCCTTCGTATTTTTGGCCCTACCTCTCCTTTTAGGTGAAATACCTTAGAAGAGCTAGAAAGGTGCATGGTGCCAAAAATCTATGGTTTAGGGCCCAACTACCAAATCTCTTGATATTAATTTTTCTCCTTGACATATACTTAAAAACCATCCCAATGGTCATCTTTACATAGCTGGTGGAATCTATGATAAGCGCACCAATGGGATATTAATAGATCCCCTCTATGGTTAGAATGTGATCATGGAAGAATTTTTAGTATTACATGATCTCTATCAAGATGATTATGACAACGCAACAACATGGATTAAAACACATACTAGTTCCATGTTCCCTAAAATTGGATTGATCATTCTCCCATTAAAGATATGACATAAAACATTGGATGTAACATTCTCTATTATTCCACAATTAGATTAGTTTCATCTGCGGCTAGGTCATCCTTGGCTTTGCTCGATGAAAGTTGTTCCTTTAGCCATTCACAAATGTTTGAAGTTTCCACTTGATAATGAGATATATATTGTACATCATAGTGGCTTTAATCCATTGTCCTCTAGAGGTAGCTTATCCTTGGAAACCTTATGGGTTGAACCTATGGAACCCATTACCCCACGCAAAGATTTCCTTTTCATTGCCTATCAAAAGTTCAAAGCCAAAAAGATAGCTGAATTGTCTCTTCACAACATGTCCCCATCCACTCCTGACATTCCTATCCTAGATGAGACAATGCATAAATCTAACTCTGAACCTAAAAAAAATTTACAACTTCCATTGTAACCAACACTAAACACTTAACCCTCTTCATCTAAATGACCAAGAGATATTGAAACCAACCCTATTATGGCTCCATGACTTAAACAAGTGTATAAAACAAAAGAGAAAGTGATTGATCCATCTCCTTCAGTTCCTTTCACTCATCCTCCTTAGGAAGAAAAGGAGCCTATGGTGGATCAATTCTCTCTTCCACCCACACAACTCTTCAAAATAGAATCAAATGAAACCACGGTGCTAGGGAGTGTAGGCATCGACATCGTCTCCTTGCTTGTCAATTGCAAACTGAAAACAACAAAGAAAATCAACCTCTTCCTTTGATAGAAATAATACATGATCACCCTCCTCCTCTTGACCTACCACAAGATAGTACATTACAACCATTACAACAATATGATCAAATACAATAGCACCAACTCTTGCTACACCTTTCATTGGAAATTACCATTCTCTCCCCCGTCATGATTTATCTAGATGATGAAGATGATTGGGATATCTCTAAAATAGATGAAGAGGTGCATAATGATCTAAATTATTTATTTTCCTCTTCCATGAGTTTAAATCATAAATCTCTCACACCAAGTGAAGAACTTGGAACTTCCCCTAGTTTGGCACTTGCAATTCCCCCATTGGACAACCAACTACCATCACAATACATTGAACATGATTGGGAGGTGGATGACCTGTTAGATGGTTGATTTGCATTCACCTCGCTAGCCTTTTACATTTTTCTTTTATAGGATTTTTTCTTCTTTAATTGTGTGTGTATCGTGTTCCCCCGTGACATGGTTTTTCATGTTCTCTCTCTCTTTATGAACTTCTATTTGTACCTCTATTCTTCTATATGTCATACATAAATTTCATTTTTTGTCTTTTGTTTTGTGTTTTTTTTTTGGGATGATGCAAAGCATTGAAACACCCTATGTCTCTTCCATGTTGACCCAACAGGTCCCTTTTTCATTTTCCTTTCCTTTTCTTTTGTTTTCCTTTTGGGGATGACATAAGGCATTGAGACCAAAATGGCTCCTTCATGTTGACCCAAAAGTCTTCTTTTTTCATAATTTTCCTTTTGCTCTTCATTTTTTTTCTTTTGTTTTGTGTTTTCCTTTTGGGGATGATGCAAAGCATTGTGATGCCCTATGTTTCTTCCATGTTGACCCAATAGGTCCCTTTTTACTTTTTCCTTTTCTTTTCTTGTGTTTTCCTTTTGGTGATGACACAAGGCATTAAGACCAAAATGTCTCCTTCATGTTGACCCAAAAGTATTTCTTTTTCATTTCACCATTTACTTTTCGCTTTTTGTCTTTTTTTTTGTGTTTTCCTTTTGCGGATGATGCAAAGCATTGAGATGCCTTATGTTTCTTCCATGTTGACCCAAAAAATAATTTCTTTTTATTTTGTTTTTGCTCTCCTTATGCCATTCTTCCAGTTCTATGTATTCAGGGAATGATGATAGTTCTGAGCTCTTTAATAAAAACATTGTGGAAATGAACATACTAACCCCAAATTCATAGATCCCTTATGAGTTTGGTGTTTTCCTTTTTGGGGGAAACCCCTTTTCCTTTGCTTTCTCTTTAACATGTCATAGCCTTACTCATAAACATATGACTTGGCATAGGGTCTTTCCAAGTTGGCTCTCATGTCTTGTTTTCTTTTTGCATTTTTCATTTGCTAAGTTTTAAAGTAATTTCTCATAGAACAGTGTGTAGCAATTCCTTTAAAGTGGGGGCATACATTGGCATTATTTATTTTGCATTTTTCATTTTTCTTCATTCTTAGTGTAGCCTTATTACTTCATATGTTGTGTTTATCCCTTTCTGGATGACATTGGGTGTGATGTCCTTCATAAGCATGATCTATCTTAGCATATTACATTCCTCTTAGGGTGTTTGTACGATCATCATGGGCCAAAAAGTGGCGATATGATGGGTATGTGCCTGACGATTTTTTTTTTACCCAAAATTGATGAAACAAAAAAGAGTTTCTAAAGGAGATTCTCAACTTTCTATCAATATAAATTATTCTGTATTTTAAATTTAATAAATAATTATTATGCATTTTCTATTTCAATTATGACTAAAGTCCTGATTGATAGGCTGATTGAAAAACATCTATAGCTTTCAAATGATATCACATTTTTTGAATCTAAAACATGCATCACATTCTATGCTTCATATAATATAGGATTAAAAAAGGATGAATTTCATGAAGTTTTGACCAAGTTAAGGTGGTCAAACATACAAGTTTTTATATTTTTTAAAATTTGTGATAAAAAATTCATAATTAATTATTTACTTCGAAAAAAATTATAAAAAAATATACATCACATTGGGATATGAGTCCTCTACTTATATCTAAAATCTTATAAAAAAATATTATCATTTTATTATGGTTAGGGTGGTTAGACAGACATGTACTTCTTATTTTTTCCTTAAATTTAAGTGCTACTATATTGAAATTTCAAATTTTCACCAAATAGTTAAAAAAAAAAAAAAAACTTACTAGTTTAGAAACTATATTCAATTTTCTATAGATTCTATTGTTATATATTTTTGAAATAATATAGATAACTTGTTCAAATTTTTACATCAAGTTGTCTAACTCTAATTTTTCTCAATTTTCATCACCACTTAAGGGCCTATTTTTCCCATGATGATCCTGCACATACCCCTTAGTGGCATGATGTGATGCAATGCATTCCCAAAGTTACAAATATTCTATTATTTGATTGGTCCTCTCTTGGATACATTAGAAAAAATGTTTCCTAAGTTATAGATCTTGCATGATCTTAACAAGACTCAAACATTTTCTTTTTCATTAAATTACATTTTTGCATTCATGGCCACCTTACATAATGCAGCTTGCATACCTATGGTACCTTTGCATTTGTTCATAAGTTATAAGCATACAAAGCTTTACTTGTCTTATGAATTATGAAACAATATTGTCCTTTGTGGCATCTTATTAAAGTTATTAGGAGGTATAACTTTGATATGGTTGAGTAGGAAGCCCATTCTGAGGCATGAATTTCCCCATAGCCACCTTTTGTGGATTTCTCACCCCACAGATAACCAAAAGTTCTATGGCCCCAAGGTGAGTATACTTGGGCTTTCTCACTGGACAGATCACCATGAGTTTCATCACCCTAGAGTGAGTATGGATTTCATTTTTTTATCAAACAAACAACCTAGATCTAATCCACAACGAGTTGGATAAATGATCAAAGATTTCTTTCTTCCTTTCTCATCATCATATGTGTTCCTTTGTGCTTATTATTGGTTTTCCATGGGATCGTGATCTTGGGGGATTGATCATCCCTCTTGATTATTGATGTCTCATCTTACCAAGCATTAGTGCATTTGGACCTTTCTTGGTTACATGATTGACTACTTTAGTTCAAGTTTGAAGAAAACTCATTGTCTCACTAAAGTGGGCACTAAGTGTGGACACAAAAAAAGTAACCCTTCTACTTTTTCCTCATGTTAAGGCCCTCCTAGTGGAATTTGGCTTGATTTTTCAGAGATTTAATGTTGAAATGTGACCAACACATTCACATTAGGTCTTGAACCCTTGTGAATCATTAAGACTTCTAGTATTTCTTGTAAAGGTGTTGTGAAGTGTTGTAACTCTTTTCTAAACTTTTCTAGAATCTTCTTATCATAATTCACCTAAATATCTCATTTTTATCACTTACCAAGTCTTATTTCAAAGTGTTGTAAAGTGTTGTAACCCACTTTCATGCTTTTCTAGACTTTTCATTACTAATTTAACCCTTTCTCAAGTTTAAATGACCCTTTAATACACTTTCCATCCTCCCTTAAGTGTGTTTTTGAGGATACTCCCATTGGAAAAAATTCAATGCCCCATAATTCCTGACACCCACTTAATTTACTTAAGTGGGACCAAGTTGCCAATAGGGGCAACTTAGTCCTTTTTGGCACAAAAATCAAAATAATTTCAAAATTCTAGCGGAATTTCATTCTCTAACCATGAGATCAGCCTATGATGTGTTATTTTCAGGAAATTTAGAAAAATCAAGTATAAATAACATCTTTTTTCCTCTCATTTTTCTCCCTCACCACTCATTCAGGCATTCAATCAAGGAATTGACATAAACATTCTCAAGGATTCAAGCACTCTAAGCATAATCAAGTCATCTATTGGAGCACTTCATTGCATAGCTTCATATTTCTACACCAAGGGTTTGGTAAGTTTATGACATTTCATGTTGTTTATTTATCATTCTCTTTCCATTTCATTTCATTTCATAGGATTTGATTACCAAAGTGGGGTTTGATCAAGGAAAACTCCTATACTCTAACCCTCAACCAGTTTTCCCTCTTGGCATGTGTGTTTGTAGACTTTTTAAGAAAATTTATCAAGGAAATAAGTGTTGAAAATTGGTCAATAAGTCATCAAAACTATTCAAGTCAACATAAACCCGATTTAAGCTTGGAGACTCTTTTTATCTCATTTTCTACAGAATCAAGTGCATAACTGAAGCTACAAAATCCTTTCCTGAGATTTACAAAATTTGTAGGAGGACTAAGTTGCCACAAGTGGCATATTAGTCCCACTACTAGGTCAGAAAAGTGGTTTCTAGATTTTTGGATACCCATTTGGCAGATTCTTGTTTCAACAACTTTGCCCTGAAACTAGGACTAAGTCACCCAACTTGGTGTAAGTCAACATTTTCAGCCAATTTTCCAAGATTCCAAAATCTCTCCACATCTGATTTTAGATTCCAGGTGCACCTCTCCAACTCTATTCAGTTATTTCATCATTTACTTGCATTTTTAGGTATTATTGCATATCATAGTGTGTTTTCTAGCACTTTGCATTTCTTAGGTTTAGTATCATTATATCACTTTCTTTTCAGATTAGTACACATTAGTACATCATAATTAGAAATATTACATATCATTTACATTAATCTTGAGTGTAAACACCCTTGATTTTGGCCCTATTCCTTCCCTTTTAGGTGAAAAACCCTAGAAGGGAAAGTGTAGAATAAGGTTGCCAAAATATTTGTTTACAGAGACCAAAAAGGACAAGTTGTAGTTGAAGACTTAGACACTACTGCTCAAGACCTAGAATTTTCCTCTTTTGTAGATGAATACTTGGCACAAGATCCCCAGTGATATTTAGCAAAGTTTTAGTAGAAGGTGCCACATTACCTCCTGGATTTGACATTCATACATTGCAAACTTCATCTACCCAAGGAAACAACAAGACGACTTCTAGTGGATTTATCCCTCAAGTAACTACAACCATACCATTTGGAGTACCTACCCAAAGTTCCAAAACAATACATACATCACCATTTAGCACATCAAAAATGACACAAGGCCTTAAAGTTTTACCATAAGGGGCATCATCGTTAAATCCCTTCAACATCAATACTGCAAGTGAAAGGCCTAAAGTTAGCATAAACATGATGAATTCCAGATAAAAAAATCAACACCACTAGTGTCATACCACAAATAGGGGTCTCACAAATAGGAAACATACCTTTCATGCAATATGGAAGCCAACCCAATCCTTTGCAAAACATTCATGTTCCCAATCAACCAACATCAAACCAAAACTTATCCTCTCACCTTCCAAACCAAAATCTATCCTTCATTCATACACTGAACCAAAATCCATTGCATAACGATGGATTTCAAAACACTTACATAGACCCCAAAAATGTAACCAAGACGTCATTGACAGAAGGGGATGTTTTGTAAACATAAATGCAAGCCTTTCACCAATAAATGGATAGTATGATGATGCCTACCAAAAACAAATTTTCAACAAAGGGCTTATGTCCATTTCCCTTTGACAAATATCCTTCCCACATGGATATGTTATACCAAACTTTCCTATGTACAATGGGAGGCATAATCCTATTGAACATATAAGGGAATTTTCACAATGTGCATAGACATTGCATATGACCCCACATATCTCATGATACCTTTTCCATGAAGCCTTGTTGGAATAGCACTTGATTTTTTTTCTCAACTTCCATATGGCATAAGGTCATGGGGTGAACTTGTTGAAAAATTTGTTGAACATTTCACCTTTAACATTGACAATGAAATCACAATAGAAACCCTATGTCACAGCACACAAGATGAAGGAGAGAAATTTATCACCTTCTTCCAGAGATGGAGGAGTCTAGCTAGTCAATGCCCTGTTGAAATACTCGAAAAGAAAAAGGTCAGCATATTCCTAGAAAACCTTAATTCCAAATTGAGTGACCTAAGAGTACACTATTGCACTTCTTTTGTGGAACTAGTAGAAAAGCTTATCATACTTTAAAATTATCTTATTAAAAAAGGGTATGTGCAGGATCATGATGGGTCAAAAAGTGGCAATATGATGGGTATGTGTAGGGTATGTGGCTGACAACATTTTTTTTACCCAAAATTGATGAAACTAAAAGAGTTTTTAAAGGAGATTATCATCTTTCCACCAATATAAATTATGCTTGACTTTGGATTTAATAAATAATTATTATTCATTTTCTATTTGAATTATGACTAAAGTCCTGATTGATATGCTAATTGAAAAACATCTCTATCTTTCAAATGATATCACATTTTTTGAATCCAAAACATGTGTCACATTCTATGCTTCAAATTTTACAAGATTAAAAAAAAAAAATGAATTTCATGAAGTTTTGACCAAGTTAAGGTGGTCAGACATACGAGTTTTTATATTTTTTAAAAGTTGTAATAAAAAAATCATAATTAATTATTTACTTAGAAAAAATTACAAAAAAATATGCATCACATCGGGACATGAGTCGTCTACTTAAGTCTAAAATCTTATAAAAAAATATTATCATTCTTTTATGGTTAGGGTGGTCAGACAAACACTTATTTATTTTTTCTCTAAAATTTAAGTACTACTACATTGAAATTTCAATTTTTCACCAAATAGATATTTAAAAAAAAAAAAAAACCTAGTAGTTTAGAAACTACATTCAATTTTCTATAGATTCTATGCTTACATATTTTTGAAATAATATATATAAATTATTCAAATTATTACATCAAGTTGCCTGACTCTGATTTTTCTAAATTTTTTGCCACTTAAGGGCCTGTTTTTTCTATGATGATCTTGCACATACCCAAAAGGTGAAATCAAGATGTAAAATAGAAATCCAAATGTTCAAAGTGCCCCTAATGACATGAAAAAATATTGGTCCTGAAACAAGAACATAACCAATGATGGCATTTCCAATGCTAAAAAAGTCATTACATTTACAGGACACAACCCCTCTAGCAACACACCCAACAATATCAACCAAACTACCAGTGTTATTAAAAAAACACAACAACCACGACCGCAAAGGAAGTTTTCAAAACGTGAATTCACTCCACTAGGGGAACTAATTGAATTAGTATTTAAACAATGGATACAACACAACCCCATACAACATCTTGAGCCAAATCAATATGATCTTTGAAAATTTAAACCCTCTTGGTGGGATGACAATGCTTTTGCAATTTCCACCAAACTAAGGGACATAGTCTACCACAATGTTGATAGTTGAAGAAAATTATATAATATCTTGTGGAAAATGGAACTATTGAAGTTAATGGATAGAAACAACCATCCTCAAGCATCGATCACAAGGTCTTTACTGATCCATTACATGACCATGGAAAAGGGAAAACCTATAGTTCAGGAAATAAGACCAATAATAATTTTGCCAACTATGCTAATTTCAAATATGACTATGACCACAACACCATCAAAAATCACATTTGGGCCACTAATGAACATATCAACACTATTATTGGGTATGTGCAGGATCATGATGGGCCAAAAAGTGGTGATATGATGGGTATCTGGTTGAAGATTTTTTTATTATCAAAAACTGATTAAGCGAAAAGGGTTTTTCAAGGAGATTCTCAACTTTCCACCAATATAAATTATGATTTACTTTGAATTTAATAATAATTTTTATTCAGTTTCTATTTGAATTATGACTAAAGTCCTAATTGATAGGCTGATTGAAAACCATCTATAACTTTCGAATGGTATCACATTTTTTTAATCTGAAACATGTGTCACATTCTATGCTTTTCATACTATAGGATTAAAAAAAATGAATTTTTGTGAAGTTTTGACCAAGTTAAGGTGGTTAGAAATACAAGTTTTTTATATTTTTAAAAAGTTGTAATAAAAAAAACATATAATTAATTATTTACTTGGAAAAAGATTACAAAACAATATGCATCACATCAGGACATAATTCATATACTTATATCTAAAATATTATAAAAAATATTATCTGTGATAGGTCGAATATGAGCATTAGAAAATGAGCAGCAAGTAAAAGAGTGCAAATGAACACCAAAACAATCTACACCTCAAGATTAGCCTAAGTCAGAAACAATACAAAGCAAAAGCAACAAGTGGAACCTTATACCTTGCGTCGAATCGATCCTTTGGTTGGCCTTTCGATCTTTGATGTGTATGCTCCTTGGATGGCAAGTAGATGCAAGCTAAATGATGTTGTGAGGATGAGTGCAAGTGGATGAAAACAAGAAAATGGCTAAGTATAAGTTGAGAAACAAAATTGCAAGAGTTTGGCTAGCAAAATGATCTCCCTAAAATGAGAGAAAAGAGGGGGTATTTATAGGATTTTGAGAATTCCTAGGGGAAATGGATAGTCAAGATTGAGCCACAAAATATCAAGATGTAGGGCTAAGGTGAGTTGAGAACTCACAAGCCCTCACATCTTGACATGTGGCATGTGAGATAGCCCTAAAAGGTGAAGTGGACATGAGGTGGAAGGATAGGACATGACATGGAGGGGGTACAAAGTACCTTGGGATTGGACAAGATCTCCTCATAAAGGAGGTACTTGTCCCCATGTGGGTGAGAGGACAAGTGGGGAATTAAAAATTCCTCAAATATTCTTATGGGGAAGAGGGAAGGAATTTAAAATTCCTTAAATGCATTGGGGGATTAAATGTGAATTAAAAATTCACATGGAGAAGGGAGATGCCTTGTCAAAAAAAAAGCCTTTAATAGGGTTGACTAAGGACACATGTCATAAAGGACATGGGGAAGAGAAAAGGAATTTAATATTCCTTGGAAGGATAAAAGGAATTAAAAATTCCTTGAGAGGTTGATTAGGCTAGTTAGTGAGGGATTAGAGGATGGTTAGGTGGCTAAGAGAGATTAGAGGCCAACTTGCAAAAGTTGGAGGATGTGACACATCCTAATCAAGGATTAGGCATGTGCACATCCTAATGATGAGATTAGAAGAAGGATTAGATAGATAAAAATGATGGAGGATGTGATGAGGAAGGGATTAAATAAATAACATATTTATTTAATTCAATTGATGAGAAGGAGGATTAAAGAGATAAGGTATTATTGATTAAATACCTTAGGGATTTGGCGAATGAAAGGTATTAATTAAATAATAGCAGATACTTAATTAACTAAAATAAGACGAAAGGGGATGAATTTGGATAAATTAAGTGTCCAAATTTAGACGTCTACATTTTTCCCCTCTTTGAGATGGTGTTACGAAGTAGCATCATTTCAAAGAATATTAAAACATAGAACCTAGAAGAAGATGGTTAGATTGGAAAAGATTCCCTAGTCATTCAAAGAAGTGACTAGGAAGGAAGATGATGGGGGTAAATATGAAAGTTAGGGATGAAGGATGCCCCCTCGAGAGGACATGCGGGGTTCAGGAGAACATGAGTGTGCTCTCGGAATGGATGAGATGATGCAAGGGGAGTAGAAGAAGATGCAAAGTGATGGGAGATTGGGAGGGTAGTGTGCTGAAGGATGAAATGCAATCTAAATGCAATTTGCCATCGTCAGAGCACTGATTTTTGCTATAGCAGAAGACACGATACACCAAGGTATAAATGACCAAGGCAAATTAGTATCTAATGCATAAAACAAGCATAACAAACAAGAAGGCTATCCCAACACCCCAAAGTCACAGTGACCTTGGTCGGGCTAGGTATTGGGATAACCACAAGCACACAAGGATGCCCCAGCGTAACACAAGACCTCAGGGATCTTGGTGGGTACTACATGGGACAACCGAGAAGACAAACAAAAGATCAAGATATACCCCTATGTTGACTAGTCAAAGCACACCATGATATGATGGATCAAGGCGACCATGACAAGTGATGATAGGGGGCTCAAATTGATAAACAAAAGCCAAAAGCATCAAAAGATCATAATTAATTTTAAATGTCCTTTTCCATAGGATCAATCAAGGGGATGGATGGGATTGATGAGGTCTATTAGGAAGGATGCATCCTATTGAGACCGATGATGGATACTAAATTAAAAGATTGATATGACGCAGGATATTCAGAACTGATTGGATTTGATGATACAAGTGAATCTCATTTGTTAAGAGCCAGCTAGATAAGGGCATAGCTTGATGATTCGACATGAGACATGACACAAGACAGGAGACTAACACATCCTAGCGACCTAGGGGCTCGGGGGCCGATCAAAGATTAGCCTTGCCTACGTGGAAGCGCAGAGCCCTCGTAGTTTGATAAAAAGTTAACGACAGACCATGTTGGAGATTTTGATGGATGACCAAGATAGGATGGGGAACGAAAGAAAGGTGGAAAATATAGATCGATGATGGATGGAACCCCGGGGGCGGATTAAATGATTGACCTTGCCTATGTGAAAGCGTCGGGGCAACATAGTTCGACAGACGGCCAAAGACAAGTGATGGATGAAAGATGATGAGATAACCCTAGATAAAGGGTTAAAATGATTGGACCGACTTGATGGGACAAGATAGACCTATTGGATTGGAGTGGAGGATGATGGTGAGCATGGAGCTCAGGGATGGGATAGTTATCCAAGTCATCAAAAGAGGAATTGGGAGGATGAAAGGATGGATAAATGAATGATGAGATGATGAATGATGAGATATGATAGGAGATTGAGAAGATGTGTAAAAGAAGAAGAAGTGATGATGATGAGGTAGATGGAATTGGGTTGCGTGGGGAAAAGCCTATAGCAGGATACCAATGACAAGGGATTATGAGATGGGATGAGGGGAGAGGATGGGGGGAGGAAAAGGATTGTTTGGGTGGATTGGATAGAGGGGTAAGGATTTAGATGAGGAAAAGGTGACCAGATGGAGAGATGACTGATTCTGGGAACTAGAAGGTGAAGGGTGGGAACAGGTGGAAGATTACTCAGAATGAGTAAACAATTGATCAAGATTATGGAATGAGAGTTTGAAATGATAGAAGGAGGTTTGATGAATGTTGGAGATGATACGAGGTTCAAAATAGATGAATGGTTACACGGAATGGGTGAATGGATTTATTAGAATGGATGAATAGGATAGAGTTGAAGAAGATGGAGGGAGGGATTTTTAGGACTTTGTTCGATATCCAAAGATCTTGACGGCAGATGGATTAAAGCCTAGATTAGGGTTTCGGTTAAGCTCAGATTGGGATAAGATTAAAGCTCAGATGAGGATTGGATTGAAGACTAGAATGATTGGAGGATGTGATTGGATGGATTCTACACCGAGTTCCGGGGTTTAAAGGGCGTAAAGTGTTGACAATCAAATTTTTCCAAATTTGGCAATTTTAAAAAATTGTCAAAATTTGCCATTTTAGGAAACTTCATCGTCGTATGTTTGAGAGTCCAAATTTTTTCCAAGAAATACCCATTGGTGAGATAGGATGAATTGACAACTAACATCCCAGATTTGAGATATGAATTTTGAGTTATGAGTGAAAACAATTTTTCAAAATGTTGGAAAAAAATACTAAATTCGGATTTTGAGGGCCTAGATGAAAGTTTGAGGCCCCGAAAATGGGTCAAAACGGGTTCCAACGGCTTTCAAACAAACCAATTGGAAATCCACTCATTATCTCATAACGCAACCACCCCTCAAATTTCAACTCAAACAGACACCCGAGTCAAAAACTATGGCCTCCGGAAGTTTTGGTGTAAAAATCAAAACCCCACAAAATATGGTTTTTCGATAAATTTTGAAAATTTCAAGACATGGGTTTTGTCCAGGGCGTCAAAAGAAAAAATGGGTAGGAAATTTT
>VDFB02105785.1:122021361-122157622 GCA_007258455.2 Sequoia sempervirens
ATCTCGATAGGATGGAGGGGATGGATGAAAATGATGTATAGCAATAAGATGGGTGCATAGCCGAAAGCGTAGCAGGAAGTATAGTGGATGGAGGGAATGCAAATCAGGAAATTGCCCCCAAGTGTAGATGGGGATTTACGCATGACACCTGTTTGCCAGGTTTTCATCATGGTACTTATCCAAGGCGCTTGTTTGCCAAGTTTTCACCATCGGATGGATGATTTCTCTTTACTATTTTATTTTTTGATTTTTTGACTTTTTGACTTTTTTGACTTTTTTGGATTTTTGGACTTTTTGAATAGTATGCGGAAGGAGATGGATAAGGATAGGGAGGCAAATAAGTGGATTTAGAAGACATGTGATAAGGATATGGATGAAGGACTCAAGCATCAAGTTCTATATCAGGTATTAAGAGCTCATGTTCGAACTGACTATTGGATGTTGGTACAACCTTAGGATAAATGGATTATGCTAGAGGATGAATGAGAGGGATTTGATAGGGAAGATACGGGGGATAAGGGTTGGGATGTTGGAAATGGGATGGATAGAACGATGGGGTGGATACGTGATGGGGAGATGAGTTCAGGACCAACATTGGCACATGTGGTGATGGATGTGAAAAGATAAGGGGACTAATGGATGGAGAATGTGGGGTAATGGAGGAGATGGAATAGTGAATTTCGGGACATAGGAACCCAAAACAGACTTAGGAGATGAAAGGGGTGTATGATTAGCTTCTAGATTAGCAACTTTGGATGTTCTTACTGATTTTTCATTTGATGGCATTGCATCCTTTTTCTTTGGGATCCACATGGTTTTGATTTTTGCTGGCAGCTCTTTCTTGACTATAAATTTGATTTTGATTTTGGATTTTTGTTTTCTTTTTCTTTACCATGTCTTTTAGAGGGGACATGGGAGGCGTTGAATTCATGTGGATGTTTGGATTTATGCGTTTTCCTTTATCCAAAGTGCTGTTTAACAATGGGATGGGTGTGAGGAGATGGACGATGTGGAGCAATGGAGGTAGGAGTATGGGGATTACGTGTAGATAGGGGATGTTTAGGTATGTGCCTTTGTTGATCCTGATTATGGGATATGCGAGAGGGATGTTTATGATGGATGACATGTATAGGTGTTGGATGGGTGAACGAATGAGATGGAGGAAGTGATCTTGGGATATAAGGACCCAAGATGGATAGAGTGGGTGGAGGGACATAAGAACCCAAGATGGATGCAGTAGATGAAGGATGGGAGATTGTGGATGGAGGGATGTAAGGACCCAAAATGGATGGAGCGGATGAAGGAGGAATATGGACGGTTGTTTTGAGGTGATACGATAGAGGAGGAGGGATGGAAACATATGATCTGGTGGAGCGATGGGCAGAGCTAGAAGTTCTTTTGGAGAAGGCTTTTTGAGGACGTCTAGAGATTGTACCAACATGTTTAGATTGTGAGTCTTGGGGAATAGATCCAAGACCTTGCATGCAGATTTGTTCTTTGACTTGGATGGGCTCTAAAATACCTTGCTCGTGAAGGCCTAGACATTTTCCTTGGTAGTTCATTTTCTTGAGCATGTGATCCATGATAGGATTTTTGTTATTTTGAAAACATGATGCGAGTCCATTATTAGGTGGGGGATGATGGGTGGTATATACAATGTGTTTTTCTTCTGCAAGGAGGCCACCATGGAAGAATGTGAGAGTACCAAGGGGATATTTAAGCGGTGTGGGGATAGCATTTTTAGGTGATGATGGGGGATCCTGAGAAGGAAATGATGGGATAGCAGCATTTGGATGGGTTGTATCTGGAGAGGGAGTAGGGGATATGATAGGATCTAATTTTGTGGTAGCAGGCTCATGCAATGGAGACGGAGATGGAGCGGTAGAATCTTGAATGTCAAGAGGATCATGGGATGGAATGGATGGGGGACTGTGATCTTGCAGTAGATTAGATGGGATGGTAGGATCTTGATTTGGAGGAGGGGATATGTTGGCATGTTTTGGATTAGGCTCTTGGCATGACTCATCGTGTGTGGGAGGCATGATAATGGAGTCATGGGGGGACCCTTCAAGTTGGGGAGATGGAAGGATGGAGGATTCGATGCAATCATAAAAATGGATTTGGGCATCGTCGATGGGTTCGATGACTCTTGGAGTAGGAGGTGGATGTTCAACGGATTCAAAGGATGTGATGGTAGGAGATGGAGGTTTAACGGATTCAGAGGATGTGATGGTAGGAGATGGGGGCTCAGTGGATTCAGAGGATGTGATGGTAGGAGATGGGGACTTAGTGGATTCAGAGGATGTGATGGTAGGAGATGGGGACTCAGTGGATTCAGAGGATGTGATGGTATCATCAATGATAGGTGTTGCATGGAGAAGGGTCTCGTCACTAACGACCATGGATGATGGGTTGGGATGGCATGGTTTCACAACTACAATGTGTGGAGTGGGGGATGTTTCCTTGGTTATAAGTCCTTGGAGAACTTCTGAAATGAGAGACTTGCAAACTCTAGGATGAGATGGTGTAGTAGGAGTGGATGAAGGTTTATGAATTAGTGGACTAGGATTAGATGGAAGTTTAAGACTAGATGGAGGATTAAGGTAAGGATATCGGCATGGGGAATTAGGATAGGATGACATGGATGGTGGATCGTTGGTAGAAGATATGGGTGGCGTATTGTAATAAAGGTATTGGGATGGTGGATGAGGATGGGAAGATTGAGGTGGCGGATTAATATAGGGAGATATGGATGTTGGATTAGGGTAAGTTGATGGGTGTGTTTGACTAGGATAAGAAGGTGTGAATCTAGGATTAGGCTGAGTGGATTGGTATGGGAGATTAGGGTAGTGGGTGTATGCGGATGAAGGATTTAGATAGGAGGATGTGGATGGGGGATCAAGATATGGGTATTGTGACGACAAACTAGGATAAGGGGATGACGTAGTTGAAGGATATGATGGATATGATGGATATCCCTTGTCAAAGGTAGCATAAGAAACATGATTAGGCATGGATGAAGACATAACGGGATAACTCGAGGGGGTGATTGGATTTTGGAATGTGGGTGGAGAAAGCTTACTAGCAATGATAGTGTCAAGGGGATCTATGTCGTATACCTCTTGATCAACAAGACTTTCATTATCATCGTTGACGTAATTAGGGTTTCCCTTGACCACTATTGATGGAGGATAAGAATTCATGATGATGAAAGGATAAAGATGATGGATAAAGATTTTGGATGGAAATGGACAAAAGCCCAAATCAGGATTTAGGACAAGCTCAGATCGGGATTGGATTAAAGCTCAGATTAGGATGATTGGATGATACGATGGGATTGATTTTGATGATCAGATTGGATTATCAAAGGATGATTACGACACCGAATCTACTTCAAGATGGAAGTAGATTGATTGGGTCGAAGTTGATTAGATAGGGATGCGATTGGATTGGATTGGATTGGATTGATTGATCGATTGAAAGGTAGGATGATGGATTGGATAGGATGACGAAAGGGACTGTAAACCCCGTTCAAAGATTACCCTAGGTGACGTAGGCTACTGATTGATCAGATTAAAGGATGAATGGATGATTGGGGCACCGAATGCACTTTGAGATTGAAATTGGATTGATTGGGCCGATGATGATTAACTTAGGATGGATGACAATCCTAAGTAAATGTTAATGATGATGATCAGATCAGACACTTCGGTCAATTTGGATAATAATCCAAGACAAAGTTCAGGGGATTTGGATGGGGAAAATGATGATTTGATTGGAGAAATGGATGATAGAAATGGATGAACAAATACTCAAAATGAGCAAATGGTTGATCGGGATGGATGAACGATTACTCAGAATGAGTAAACGGATGATCAGAACGATAGAATGAGGGTTCAAAATGATGAAAGGAGGGGTGAAATGGATGAATGTTTACTCAGAATGAGTAAACAGATGATCAAAATGACAGAACGAGAGTTTGGAATGATAAAGGAATATGTCGAATGGATGAACGTTTACTTAGAATGAGTAAACGGATGATTGGAATGATAGAATGAGAGTTCAGAATGATGAAAGGATGTGTTGAATGGATGAATGAAATGACAGAACAAGAGTTCAGAATGATAAAGGGATATGTCGAATGGATGAACGTTTACTCAGAATGAGTAAACGGATGATTGGAATGAAAGAACGAGAGTTCAGAATGATGAAAGGATGTGTGAAATGGATGAATATTTACTCGGAATGAGTAAACAGATGATCAGAATGACAGAATGAGAGTTTAAAATGATGAAAGGATGTGTTGAATGGATGAATGTTTGTTTTAGGACAAGTCCACCACTACACTAGGACAGGTCCGCCACAGCACAAGGACAGGTCTGCCACTGCACTGGGACAGGTCCACCACTGCACAGGAACAGGTCTGCCATAGCAGGACAGGTCCGCCACTGCACTGGGACAGGTCCGCCACTGCACAGGGATAGGTCCGCCACTGCACTAGGACAGGTCCGCCACCGGAGAGGGACTGGTCCGCCATAGGATAAGTTTAAACTTGATTTTTTGATGGATGGGTAAGGCAAAGGACTCAAAATATAGCAAACACTAATAATGACTAGTTTTGCATGAGAAAGATAATTCAAACAGCACAACCCTAAGATTAGTAGAGATGGGTATGGCCAACAAAATCTTCTACTCTAGGATGCACATGGTTTCTAAGGAGTCCTCGATATACACCTGGTACATGAGGCCCAAACCGTGAACACCAACCCGTTACAAGCGTGAGTCGGGAACCTTAGCGAGATACTAAAGGCTCGGACCAACTCTTCACATCATCCCGACGCTTCACCAATTACAATGTGGTTGGATTGAGGTATAGCTTTCGCTCGCCCCCCTTTATATACCCCGCCGGTACGCATGGTTGGAATCGTCCCTTGGGGTGATGAAATCCCCAAGCAGGTCCCACTAAGAAAGTGAAAAAAAAGAGTGACTCAAAAGGACTTGGAAAGCTATGATTTCTCATCACCCAGGATCGACAAATGGAACAAGGGGATTGGATACGTCAAATAGCCTTCCCAAACACACCAAGAAAGGTTTATTGACACCCCTTTAATTAAACTATGTTCCTATTTTACCAAAAGACAATTCGGGAAAACTTGAAATTTTTACCTTCTGGAGGACAGGTCCGCCACTCTGTAGGGACAGATCCACCACTCTATAGGGATAGGTCCGCCACTCTGTTAGGAAAGCTCTGCCACTTTAGGATAGGTCCGCCACTGAATTAGGACAGGTCCGCCACTGAATTAGGATAGGTTCGCCACTGCACTGGGACATGTCCGCCACTCCAGGACAGATCCGCCACTCTGTCAGGACCAGTCCACCAACCCAGGACAGGTCCTCCACTCCAGGACAAATCTACCACTACAGGAGGACAGGTCTGCCACTCTGTAATCTGGACCTGCAAAAATGCAAAAAATAGCAAACGTGAAAGAAAGAGACCTGTTTGTGGGTCCCACCGGGCGTGCCAGAAATGTGATAGGTCGAATGTGAGCATTAGAAAATGAGCAGCAAGTAAAAGAGTGCAAATGAACACCAAAACAACCTACACCTCAAGATTAGCCTAAGTTGGAAACAATACAAAGAAAAAGCAACAAGTGGAACCTTATACATTGCGTCGAATCGATCCTTTGGTTGGCCTTTCAATCTTTGATGTGTATTCTCCTTAGATGGCAAGTAGATGCAAGCTAGATGATGTTGTGAGGATGAGTGCAAGTGGATGAAAACAAGAAAATGGCTAATTATAAGTTGAGAAACTAAATTGCAAGAGTTTGGTTAGCAAAATGATCTCCCTAAAATGAGAGAAAAGAGGGGGTATTTATAGGATTTTTTAGAATTCCTAGGGGAAATGGATAGTCAAGATTGAGCCACAAAATATCAAGATGTAGGGCTAAGGTGATTTGAGAACTCACAAGCCCTCACATCTTGACATGTGGCATGTGAGATATCCCTAAAAGGTGAAGTGGACATGAAGTGGAAGGATAGGACATGACATGGAGGGGGTACAAAGTACCTTGGGATTGGACAAGATCTCCTCATAAAGGAGGTACTTGTCCCCATGTGGGTGAGAGGACAAGTGGGGAATTAAAAATTCCTCAAATATTCTTATGGGGAAGAGGGAAGGAATTTAAAATTCCTTAAATGCATTGGGGGATTAAAATGTGAATTAAAAATTCACATGGGGAAGGGAGATGCCTTGTCAAAAAAGAAAAGCATTTAATAGGGTTGACTAAGGACACATGTCATAAAAGACATGGGGAAGAGAAAAGGAATTTAATATTCCTTGGAAGGATAAAAGGAATTAAAAATTCCTTGAGAGGTTGATTAGGCTAGTTAGTGAAGGATTAGAGGATGGTTAGGTGGCTAAGAGAGATTAGAGGCCAACTTGCAAAAGTTGGAGGATGTGACACCTCCTAATCAAGGATTAGGCATGTGCACATCCTAATGATGAGATTAGAAGAAGGATTAGGATAAGATAAAAATGATGGAGGATGTGACATAAAGGGGATTAAATAAATAACATATTTATTTAATTCAATTGATGGAAGGAGGATTAAAGAGATAAGGTATTATTGATTAAATACCTTAGGGATTTGGCAGAATCAAAGGTATTAATTAAATAATAGCAGTATTACTTAATTAACAAAAATAAGACGAAAGGGAATGAATTTGGATAAATTAAGTGTCCAAATTTAGACATCTACATTATCATTTTATTGTGGTTAGGGTGGTTAGATAGACACCTACTTATTTTTCCCTTAAAATTTAAGTACTACTACATTGAAATTTCAAGTTTTCACCAAATAGATTTTTATTTTTTTTAAATAAACCTAGTAGTTTAGAAAATACATTCAATCTACTATAGATTTTATTCTTACATATTTTTGAAATAATATAGATAACTTATTCAAATTTTTATGTTAAGTTTCCTAACTTTGATTTTTTTGAATTTCATCACCACTTAAGGGCCTTTTTTTTCCATGATGATCCCACACATTCCCTACTATAAAGAAAGCTCCTTAATGTGTTGTCAACACTCGCTAAACTAAGGTAACCATCTAAGGCCCTTTAGTACAACCACAACCACAGTCCTCCAAGCTTGAGTACAATTTACTTGACCAGTTGGGGAAGACCCCAGTGCAAATTTCTATCTTGGAACTATTGCGTATATCACCCGATAATCAAGCTATTTTAGACAAAGCTCAAAGTACGACTATCTCCAATGACCTTGATTTCAATCATTTCCTAGAAATGGTAGGATATCTAACTAATTCCCATGATGTGACCTTCTCTAAACAAGATTACTCAATGGAGAAGATAGACCACAATGACCCATTGCACCTCAAAATTCTTGTCCATGAAACAAAAGTTAGACAAATCCTTGTAGATAGAATAGTAGGATTGAATATTTGCACCTTCAAACTGGTTAAGGAATTAGGCTTCTCAAAGGAATGTGTGGAAACTACTAAGAACATTGTCATTAATGCATTTCATGATGAAGAATGGTCATCTAAAGAATTTGTAATGCTTCCCATCATAATTGGTCCTACAGTTATGGATAAAACCTTCCAAGTCTTGGATCTCATCCTTCCATATAAGCTTTTACTAGGAAGACTATGGATACATTCTATGAAGGTTTTCCCTTTCACTTACCATCAATGCCTTAAATTCCCGTTTAATGATACTGAGATCATGATAGCTATGGATCCTAATCCTTTCTAGTATTCCACTAACCTACGAGGGATACCCCAACAAGAAGTGATTTTTAATAATGAGGCCTCTTCTTCCATTTCATCATAGTACACCAATCCATATTCATTAACTAAATCATCCACTCCATCTACCATACAATCAAATCTCAAGGTCCAAGTTTGTGATATGGGATGTGGATAAGTTGCAGACAAATGACAATGCTAATGTTGCTATGAAGACTTCAATTTCCAACAATGATATCAAGATAGTTATCAAAGATACTCAAATAGATGACCATGGTTGGATCAACACCTCTTGGGATCCTAATATTACATCTGCCTTCACCATATCCACTTCTGAACAAATTTTTCATGCCCATGACAACCCCATGTTCAACCAAGATATATATGATAATCCACTCTTTAATCATGACCCCGCTAAGGATATCCAATTATCATCCTTCTATCCCACCTACCTTGGGATAGGATATGTATCTCCTACTATTTCCTCTACCAAGTCACCTTCCCAAATCATTAAGTATCTACAAGCTTCCAAGTTGACGTTAGCAATACAGAAAAGGATAGTCCCAATATTCTATTGATGATATCGCCACTCTCATTTCTCCACTAGAAATTCTTGTCGCGTTGCCTATTTCATCCATCTCACTCACATCCATCTACATAAGATACATGGCTCAACAAGTCATTTCTCAATAAAATAATAAAGGAAGATCTCTAATGAATGACCTATCTTTAAAAAGAGATCAAGAATCAAGAGACATAATAAAAATAAATGAAGATCAAGACAATTCCTCTAGCCACCATAAAAAATATATTGGAACAACCAAAAATACAAGTCAAGAATGAGAAACAATGTCAAGAAAAGTACTCTATCCAAAATCAAAAGATATCAGACAAATCCATAATAAAAGTCAAAAGTGAAAGAAAGCACAAGTCGATCTCCAAGTATGCCTCTCTATCAAAAACACTGGGGGCATCTATCAAAGAAAAAGGTCAAGAAAAGAGCTTGTTGATCTAAGGTATCTATCCACATCACTATCACTCATACCATATATTCCATTCCACTCATCCATGTTCACATATCCATCATATCATTCCAAATTCATTGGTGATGTCTTTTAATGTGTCTTTGACTATGACCCTTAATGTACTCTAGCTCATCAGTCACCCAAATACACTTTTGTTTGAAGCCTAGTGGCCCACATAGTGTCAACATTAGGGATCATACCATAGCCTCATTCATCCGCCACATCTATCACCCTTTTATATTTTCCACTCACACTCCTCATACCAATTAGGTCATTTTATCCAACATGGTCATCCAAACAAGATCAGGGCATCATCAAGGCAATCTACGAATTTGGTGTTTATCAATTCTATACATAGCTTCTAGGAGTCGTGTCTTAATCATGAAAAAAAAATTCAAAAAAATAAAAAAAATAATTACCTAGATGAAAACCAGGCAAATAGGCATCTTGGTACCATCAAAATAAAAAAAATAAAAAATCAAGAAAATAGTAAAGATGAATAATTCGTCCAATTTTGAAACCCACTTTGGTGGTGCTTTAGATGAGTACCGTGGTGAAAACCTAGAAAAAAAGCACCATGTGTAGTCGACTATGATCCTTTGTCTACCATCATTCCAATTTGACTTCCCTGTCATATCACCTATCTTTCCTATTCACACACCTTACCATTTATCCTTTTCATATCACCCTTAAAAAATGGTTTTCCTTTCCATAACTTGGAATGATTAACATCAAGCACACTTCGCATCCCCATTCCATGTTATTCATAATAAATTGGTCTTATACCCAATTGGGGGTAGGCACTTAACTTATGTCATTTGGTTCTTACAATGGCTATTCTAAGGACGTAAAACCATAAAAAGAAATCCAAAAAAAAAAAATCACAAAATGTCCTGAAAAGAATCCAAAAACATCATAAAACTTTAAAGAGATAAAAAAACAAAAACATGTCAAAAACCCAAAAAAAACATCCAAATAACTTCCAAAAATCCAAAAAACAAAGTCAAAGCTAGTTGTGACTAGTTAGTCTTTGTCATTGTTGAACTACATTGCCTCTGCAACTAGACATAGGGAAGGAAATCTGTCGATGTGCCCCTGAGGCATTAGGTCGGTCCTTTAGGTTTGTCAAATAAATAATGAAATTTCATGACTCAAAATTTTATCAGTAAAATAAGGTTAATGGTCATGTCAAACTATGAGGTCTTTGCATGTATAATGCAGGAAATGCCATCGATCGATGAGCCCTCGAGATTGCACTAGGTCAGTCCTTTAGGGTTCATTGTGTCAGTAAAAATAAGTTAGGCATTATCATCAAACACAAACAATTGTCAAAAAATCAAGACAAGTTGCACATGAACAAGACAAACAAGTCAACAAGGTCATCAAGTCAAACCAAACAAATTGTCAAAACACTCAAATAACCAAAACAATCAACCTATGTCTTATATAGGATGTCTCTCTCCTGAAAATATACATTATCATTTAGTCAAGCTTCATCATTTCCTTATATAGGTGGTCACATGATCGAAACCATACTTGACATCTTATACAATATGTTTCATTCATGAAATGGGACTTTATCAAACAATCATCTTATCAATCTCCTAGAAAATTAGACAACAAACAGGTCAAAATTTGGAAAATATTCTTACTGGCTATTGAGATTGTGGCTTGTTTTGTCTTATCTTTTCATTTGGCTTTTCCTTTGAGTTCGGTTACTAGCTTCCTCAAGGATGTCCCATGAAGAATTTAGAGAAGCATGGATGTCTCAGGAATTTTTTTCTTTAACTATTGTTTGTTGAGTTTCTTTTAGTTTTTTCTTCGACTCAGGTTACTAGCTTCCTCGAGGATGTCCCACAAAGAATTTAGAGGAGCAATGATGTCTCATGACTCATCTTTCATTTGGTTGTTGTCTATGGTTTGTCTTGACAAAAAGACTAGAGCAACTTTTCCCTTAGTATGAGTTAGGACATTCTTTGTTTGTGACTATTTGTTTTTAGTAGGTGGATGACCTTGCACACCTTGGTCTATCTCATATCATGGTGTTTGTTATTGATTTGTATCATTTAATTCCCAATGATGATTAATGAAAGTCCTATTATGTTTTTAGAAAAATATTGAAGCCATTCTAATACTAACATTCATCTTTTATGCTTTAACATTTCTTCTTTTCTGCATCTTCATCATCCTTATCTAGTTTCCCCTATTCTCTTGTCCTTCATCTTTCAACTATTTCATCGATTTCAAGAGTATACTTGTGTCCTTTGAACCTACCTATCCTCTCGAGGGGACATACCACTACTTCCTCATCCTACTTTCACTGGGGCATATATTTTTCTATCTTTTTCTTTGACACAATGCAATAAACTACATTGCATTAAAAAGGGGAAAAATGTAGACACTAAAAATTGTCCTAGGTCTGTGACTCTAATTTCTTCATAATTCTTTCATCTTCATTTTTCATAATTTAATAATTTTAATTATTTAATTAAGGAAGATCATATATCCACTATTAATTAAATAGAAAATTGTAGACAATAAAAATTGTCCTAGGCCTGCAACTCTTTTTTCTTCATAATTCTTTCATCTTCATTTATCATAATTAAATAATTTTAATTATTTAATTATTTCCTATGACCATATATCCTTTATTAATTAAATAATTTCAATAATTTAATTAATTCATTCCCATATTTATTTACCTTTGATTAATTAAATAAATGTTATTTAATTACGTCACTAATTATACTTATTCTTTTTCTAAAATAAAATAAATGTTTATTCATTTAATTTCCTATGTCACTTTCCACTATAATTAAATAATTATGTTAATTATTTAATTATTCATTGGCCTTTTCTTTCTTTAATTAAGTAAATCTTTATTTATTCAATTTAATCCAACATCCTTGAATTTTGAATTAAAATAATTATTTAATTCAAGATGATGATTCCTCCTTATCACAATCTTCTATAATTAAATAATATCTTTGCAAGAATTAAGTTTAATATCAAGTTTAATTCAAAATCCTTCTATATTGATGTGATAATGTTATTAAACACATTTTATAAAGTTGGATTAAGGGGAAATGGGTTCATTAAGTCTAGAAAAGCGTGAAAGTCCATTACAAGACTTTACAACACCTTTACAAGACATTGTTAAATACATTTGAAAGGGTCCAAGACCTAGTGTGGATGTGAAAACACCTCACAACAGTAGATTAATACCTCATTAATTACATTTTATCATGAATTATTCCCATGTCAAGCAAGAGGTTCTTTTTTTCTATGGTACATTTAGCCCCCACTTTAGTGAGAGGATGAACTTGCTTCAAACTCATACTAAAGTAGACATTCAAGAGAGATCCGAGTGTATAGATACAGATGATAAAGAATGAAAAATATCAAAGGAGATTGCACAAGCCCCTAGGATCCAAGATCCTAAGTCAAACCATCAAGATACATAATCATGCAATGGTAAGAATGAAAAATTAGGTGGAAAATATGCACCCACTCTCGAGCCACAGATCTTTAGGTCATCTGCGGGGTGAGTTATCCCTCAAAAGTAATTTGAAAAATAGAAAGGTGGATCAATATTTTACCATTTTTCCATCTAGTTGTGGCTCATATCTAGGCTTTTTTCCAAAAATAAAATGCATACTCACTCTAGGGTGACAAAACTCTTGGTTGTCTATCAGGTGAGAAGTCCCAAAAGGTAAGAAATATTATACACTAGTTGGTATGCACTCACAAAAAAATAGGTGGCTATGGGGAAACTTGTGCCTTAGAATGAGCTTTCCACTCAACCATATCAAAGTTATACCTCCTAATAACTTTCATAAGGTACCACAAAGGAAAATATTGGTTTGAGCCCCATGAGGTAAGCAAAACTTCGTATGCTTGACACTCATAGACATTGTTAATCCAAAATAGTGTAAGGAATGTTCAAAGGGATTTTTTTTTGTTCGTGAAAGGTCTCATCTTAGGGAACATCATGCCAAATGTCTCCAAGAGAGGATAAGTGCAAATGGTCTCATCTTGTTTCCAAGAGAGGACAAGTGCAAGGTCTCATCGTGGGCAACATTGTACCTAATACTTCCAAGAGTGGAAATCATAAGAAAAAAGAAAATCACACAATGAAATGTGAGTGGTGATGTATGCCCCCACTTTAAAGTAGTTGCAAACACCAATACTATGAGAAATTACTTTAAAGTACATGAAGGAGAACATGAGAGCTTATTCAGAAAGACCGATGCCAAGTCTTATGTTTCTAATAAGCTACATCATGAAAAAGGGAAATATGTCACATGTGAGCCATATTAAGACATATTGTCCACATCCCAAGCTTGATCTTATATGTTCATGAAAGGTTAATGAATATCCAAAAGACGCAACAATAAGTGACATACGAGGAAAAGGCTATGAAACCCCTTCCCCCCACTGAGTGCATGAAAAAGGTGAGCTGAAATGATTAATGAAATGTAGGCGAGTGAAAATTAGGATCAATTAGAGGAATTAGGTGCCCTCATAGAGGGAAGCATACCAAACTCCTGAAAATGTTGGATTTTACGACTCAAATCCTTACATGCATTAGTGGAATGACCATGAATTCTATGATAGACGTAGAATGAAGTCTTGTACGAGAATGTATTTTGAGTTGTAGGAGGGAGGGTGATCAAGTGATCTTGGAGGAGTCTTGACAAAACACCTTCTAGATTAATGGTAGAAGGTGGTCTTGTGGGTGGCATCAAAGATACATCTTGCTTAGTAGTAGATGGCATACTTACGCAAGGCTCTTGAGATTGCAATATTTTGTTCTCTCCATTATAGGAGGGTGTAAAATCTAATGAATTAAATTCATGAGTGTTTTGCATGATGACATTTCCATTAAGGAAATGTGCAATTTTTTTGTTTCATACTTTGTAAAGGATAATTTGCAAGAACACTAGTGTTGATGAATTGTGGATGGATGATTGTTAAGGATGATTAAGGAGTGTGTTTTATGAGATTGGTTATGTTGAGTGAAGGCTTGGTTGTCTTGATCAAGGAACATTAACTAAGACCATGAGTGGTTTGTTGTGTGTTAATCTCTATAGGGTTGTGGATACCTCGTTATCAAGCACCACATCCTTTTCCACTATATCGAAGATTTTTCATGAGGTCATAAACTTTTCCATAATACTTCTTCATTGTTGTTGGATAGGGTGGTGGTTGTTGATAAGGGTTGTGAAAGGTGACTTTGTAGTTTTCTACTTTGTCTAAAGTGGTTGAGGGGGATACTTTTGAAAGGTCTGTCACGATTGTTGTTTGTTTTTGTTTCTCATATTTCTTTTGTATGATTATGTATTCACCCATAAATGATAGTGTGAATTCTAAGGATCCCCAATCATCACCAAATAATTTAGAAACCGATTCCTCATTGTTTTTTTCTATTTAAAGAGGGTCTATATTGGATGTTGGAATCATTTTTTTGAGATGAGGGTATGTGCAAGATCATGATGGGCCAAAAAGTGGCGAGATGATGGGTATGTGTACAGAGTATGTAGCTGACGACTTTTTTTAACCCGAAATTGATGAAACAAAAAGGGTTTTTAGAGGAGATTCTCCGCTTTCCACCAACATAAATTATTCTTTACTTTCAATTTAATAAATAATCATTATTCATTTTCTATTTGAATTACAACTAAAGTCCTTATTGGTAGGCTGATTGAAAAACATCTATAGCTTTCAAATGGTATCACATTTTTTGAATCCAAAACATGCATCACATTCAATGCTTGGAATACTATAGGATTAAAAAAAATCAAATTTCATGAAGTTTTCACCAAGTTAAGGTGGTTAGACATAAGAGTTTTTATATTTTTTAAAATTTGTAATAAAACATTCATAATTAATTATTTACTTAGAAAAAAATTTCAAAAAAATATGCATCACATTGGGACTTGAGTCCTATACTAATATCTAAAATCTTATAAAAAAATATTATCATTTTATTGTGGTTAGGGTGGTTAGATAGAGACCTACTTCTTTTTCTCCCTAAAATTTAAGTACTACTACATTGAAATTTCAAATTTTCACCAAATAGATTTAAAAAAAAAAAACCCTAGTAGTTTAGAAACTACATTCAATTTGCTACAGATTCTATTCTTACATATTTTTGAAATAATATAGATAACTTATTCAAATTTTTACATCAAGTTGTCTAACTCTTATTTTTCTGAATTTTTGCCACTTAAGGGCTTATGTTTTCTATGATAATCTTGCACATACCTAGGACTTGTAGCTCCTTTTTCAAGCTGCAAGCAACTTTCAGGCTTGGGGTCTATTTCAACTTAATAAATATTATTGTTATAGAAATATTTCATTCTACGATGAAGGGTTGAAGGAACTGCATTCATCTCATGAATCCATCGTCTGCCTAAAAGAAGATTATACGAAAGATCATAGGGAATGAAATGAATAAGAGTTTGCAAAGTAGCCACCCTAACTGTAATAGGAAAAGTAATTACACCAAGTGGTTGTTGTGTTGTGTTATTAAATCCTTAAATAGATACTAAATTAATTTTATTTGTGACTTGTTAACACACAATCTATCAAGGAGATTCACACTACACACATTAAGGGTATAGCCATTATCAATAAGGTTTCACTTTATCCTCATTCGATTGTATTGACCAATGATCATGAAAGCTTAATTTTGGTTTTGCACTTCCAAAGGGGGGAGTTCACTTTGGTGGAAAATAATGTCAACATTTATTCCTTAGATCATGGTTGCGATGTTAGTTGGTTGCACATTAGAAGGGACAAGGACCTGTTGTAAGGCTGATTGGATCATGTTATGATAGTGAGGTGAGGATTGAATAAGGTCCCATAATGAAATTTTAGTAGGAGTATTCTTTAGTTGTTCAACAAGATTGTACTCTTTTCCACTAGGAATACCTAGTTAGATAGGTTTAGGGGGGAGAGGATTTGGTAAAGGTAAGGGTGTTGGGGTTCGTTTTGGTGGTTGTGGATTATTTCAAGTATTATATGTATGAGAAATGGTATTATAAATTAGCTATTGCGATACATTATTCTTAGGTGGTTAAAGGACAAGTTTGGGTTTGTTTTGAGGTGGAGGTTTATGTGAAGGGGGGTACAGGATGAGTTGAGGTTGAATAATGTTAACATCACTTAGCAAGTGAGAGTGTATATTATTATTGTGGTTCTTTTCTTGCATCGTGATTTCCTTCCTAGGGGGATGGCTTTTAAATGAACTACAAACCAAAATTTCTTGAAATTCTAAGGTTGGTTCTTTGAAAAGGACTTCATCATGAGTAGGAGAATGCTAAATGGTTGAATTTTCTTTCCCAAGAAAGGTCTTGTTAAGTGAAGAGGGACAATGAAGATTCTCATGATTGTCATCAATTGTGTTTTCTAACAACAAAGTATCTTCTGCACAAATAGGAGAGATACTAGGAGAAGGAAAAATGTTGTCATGATTACCTATGGTTGTATTGTATTCTTTAAGAATAATTTTGTGAGGTGAATGGGGACAACTAATATTCTCATGATCATTACAAAATAGGTTTTCTAACATCAAAGTATCATCTTCAAAACAAGGAGAGATACTAGGAGAAAAATAAATTGTAATATCATGACCATCTAAGGTTGTGTTATGTTGGTTGTGAATGTTTTGTCCACTAAGAGAGGTAAAAGGAGAGAAACAACTAGGATTCTCAAAACTCTCATTAATTGTTTCTTCTACTAAAATATCTTTGTCACCAAGAGGAGAAATATTATGAGAAGAACAAGTATGATCATTAGGAATGGCCCAAGTTGTAATCTCTTTCACTAAAACACTCTCAGAGGATAGGAAATGCTTCTTAACATGTCTACATATGTAAGGTACTAGAATGGTTTAATTTAAAAATGAAAAGAACATGTAACCATTTCATGAAATGTTTCAACAATATGAACAATGTATATGCAAAGATACAAAATACTCTTATCCAATGTCTGTAGCACCTTAACAATGTAAACAATGTATATGCAAGAATGAAAAGTACTTTTACCAAACTAATGCAAAGCTTTATGAATAGAAATATTATATATGCAAAAGTGAAAAGTACATTTATTAGTTTTATACAAAATTACATAAATGTAATCATTTTCAGATCTAATGGTGTTTGCAAATGAAGTGGTTGAAGAATGAGTAATCTAAAATGATGTTTTTGAGTTAGATGCATAAAACAAAAGTTCTAGAAACTGTCTAGAATTATACTATATGATACTAGGAGGCTTAGGAAGCACATAAATGAGGTTTTTGATGTTGTAATAGTTAGTCAAAAATCTGGATAGGGAATGATTCGCCCAGTATGGAAAATGAGTCCTAGTACTTGTTTTTTGCAATATTTTCAAAAAAATTGATTTTTTTATGATATTTTTGGTGTTGTATAATGAAAACATAAGATGGAGATGTAGAATTTAAAAAAAATTAAGGAAATTGAATGCAAAAATGTAAGCTAAATGACCATTTTACTAATTCAAGTTTTTGAAGTCCTAGAATGCAAAACAATGCAAAATATAATGTATGTAAGCTATTCCTAGGCTGATGATGGATGCCAAATCAGAAAAGAAAATGTTTTTAAAGTAGGTTCACCAAAATTTAGCATAGATTTTTGGCGCCCTAATTCTTTCTAACACTTCTAGGGTTTTTCACCTAAAAGGAGAAAGGAGGCCCAAAATGCTTATGTCTACACTCAAAGTCAATGCAATATTGATGTAATATGGATGTAATATGCCTAGATACAATGCTTGAATGTAAGAAACTAATAATATTAATTGGTTATTGAATGTGTAACGCCCCGCCACACAACCCTAGAGGAAGTTGCAATTAACTACTCAAATGCACAATTTTTTTTATTTTATTTTTAAGTACAATTAACATGCAAGTTCACTACCCATTGCCAAAAACCTCTAAGGTTACGAGACTGAGATTACCTTAATAACCTAAACAAGAAAAATGAATTGAAACCATAACATTTAATTACTTAAAGAATTAAGAACACATACATTCCCTACATGATAAATTACATCAAAGAATAAGAGATACCACATGATTTCAAATAACAATCATTTAACAATAAGATTACAACTCTCATTCCCCAATTGAGGTAAATCCAATAAGCATGGTTACATATTAAAAGTTTACACCTCGATAACAAATGAGGGGTAATAAATTACAAGATCAAATGAAATGACTAAAGCATGAAATGAACTAGATCCCATGAGCTCTCCAACTAGAAATCCCGTCCACACAAACAAGAAGAAAAACCAATGGAGTAAGGTGCATGTTCCACCCAACCAAGTGGTACTCGAAGGCCCACCCCCCATGCTAGGAGATAGTAACAAGGATTCCTAGACAAGCCCAACTACCTCTAGACACAGGCTGACACATACTTAATCATATTGACACAACCAATCACAGGTACAACACAAGTACAACTCTAACATGGTTACATTGCTTCTAGACATAAAACAGATCAAGTATGTTAAGAAACCATACACACAAAATGACATACCAACTGTTGTCATAGAAAGAGTGTCATCACACAACTTGACATGGGATATCCTCTAGGAATCTTCATAGGCTTCGACCCCCATTATGGGATATCCTGGCGGTCTCAACCGAATCCCGGCCCCCATAATCACTCATGTGGAATCAAATACCTCTCGTAAAGACAAGATAGATGACCTTTCCATTCCAGGCCTTCCCACTCATCCCAAGCCTATACGAGCACTTGTGTCTATGAGTGAGGCCAAATTATCTTGATTAGTGTGAAATACTACCCAAACTTATAAGTGCATTGTTTTAGTTATCACTTGATTAAACCACCTCTGAAGGTTACCCATTTTACCTCTTTGGGCTCTGGTGCCTAACATAAGCCACTCTTCTACTTGAAAACATACCAAACAAAACCAATCACCAAGGGTGCCAAAGTGCATACAAACTAGATAAATAATCACTCCAACTCTATGAGGAAACATATAATGAAACTCACTCCAAACAATTGGAGGCAACAAAACACATAATCCACTCCTTCCAAAGGAGGCACATATCATCCCCGTTCGTGAAAACCAGGTAAAATACTAACAATGCACTATGCACTACCCAAGGAATTCAAAACAGGTTGACAAACATAATACGGAAACCCCAATTAATTAAAAACCCCATTTGGAGGATTTATTAACCCCTACCAAACAATTTCCCCCAAAGTGATAACAGAAGAAATTACATTTGAAAAGGTAAATAAATAGGAATTAAATCTACTTCGGATTTCCTAAATCCACTTCCTTTAATAACATTCAATAGTTTATTGCCACAATAACACTAATTAAATTATGTCTCCTTTAGACAAAGGATAAAATTTAACAAGATATTTAATTCCCTAATTGCTTTTAAATAGTAATAAACATTTACTTCTATGATCCAGAACCTATCATTTGAAAATAACTATTGGTCCTTTGCAAAATAAATACTTTTAAAATCAATTAATCTCTCTATTAAACACCTTACATTTAAATCCAATATTTGTCCTTTCAAATATATTATTTTAAAATAAAATCAATAATTTGACTATGAACTCAATATTTTAAATTCCTCGATTACACATTTCATGAAAATAACTAATCTTATCGTAAATTTTTTTGCAACCAATAAGAACTATAAATAATTAATAATCACTTTCTTAAAAATTTCATTTCATTTAAAGCGAATAACCATTTCTCTTAAAATCATTACCTTATTAAGTAACTATTTAAGCATTTGACAAGCAATAATAAATTAAATCTAAGGGTCTACTTTAGTTTCTTGATAATATTTAAATATAAAAATTTCATCTCCCCAATAAAATATTTTCATTATAAAATAAATACTTGCACATAGACATACATCTCTATTGATTAAATATTCATTTAAATAAATGAATTTTTTTCTACATAAACTTAATATACATTTCTCATATGTAAATGTTCATTTATTTAACCTTTTGCACATTATTTATTTTCCTTAATTACACAAACTGATCAAAATCATTTTTTTAAATAAAATCTCTTACCATAACTTGTCCAATTCTACTTACATACACTAAAAAAAACATATTATTCTTAAATAAATATACATTTGAACATAAATTTAATTCTCATTTCCTATGTTTAATAAAAATATTTTTTTAATCTAATCATTTATATATAATCCATGATTTACAAATTAAATTTGCAAATAATATATATATAAATATATATAAATAATATATATATATTATATATTAAAAATAATATATATAATATATATATATATAGAATTATAAAATTAGAAAATATATAAATATAAATAAATTTTTTAAAAATATATAATATACATATTATATATAATATATAATATATATATTAAAAAATAATAATTAAACTTTATAAACAAGACAAACCCCCAACCACAGCTAGGCGCACACAACATCCACGGTTGTGGCTAGCGGTTGCTTCCCACGCAGCCCTCCCATGGGGGAGGTACGCTGTTGTGTTGGTAGTAGCACTGCCTCCACAACAACGCCTCCTCTATGGGGGTGTTGTGGGGGTAGTCACCCCCCACCACCCAACTCCATCTATAATTTTTTTAATAAAATTTCTTTTATTTCCCCTTTTTCAAAATTTTGTCGTGCTGCTCTACAACCTGACATAAAATAAATTTTCTTCCTTTTTTTGTGTTTTACATGCATACACAGATGCAAATATATATATATATATATATATATATTTGCATATATATATAATCAATGTCTCAGAAAATTGCTTAGGAAGAGAAAACTTAATCCATTGTTTTCCTATAGGAGAATATTTCAATTTTAAGAGAGGGCTATAATTATTTCATAAATTCAACAAAAGAACTTCATTTCCACACAAATATTATCTAAGTATTCTACTATTTGAATTTTATTTTTTTTGTTTCTCTTTTAATTTCCTATTGTTTAAATTCTTTGTCCTACAAAAGATATGAGGTTTTCTCCATTTTTCTACAGAAATTTTCAAGAATTCTTAGCAAGATTTACAACCTCTTCAAAATTAAAATCAAAGCTTCAAAAAACAAAATAAAAAAATTAAAGAACCTATGTTCTGAAGTTTGAAGAGAATGAGATCCGAAGTTTAGCTTCCTTACAAAATCCAATCCTCCAAAATTTATTCCAATTCTCCACTTCAAATCCAAAAATGTCTATCCAGTACAAGAAAACCCTTCCTCTCTTTTTGCAACCAACAAATATCCTAGATATTATCTCCTTTTTTAAAATAAATATCTCTTTCTCTTTTTTTTTACAATATTTTTCAAAAATATCTATATCCTCTCATTTATTTTTATTTTTTAAAATTTAATCAAATTTCCTCAAAATATCCCAAAATTTTCTTTTTCCAAAAAGAATAAAAATCTTTATTCCTATCCTTAACCCTTAAAATATCTTCTTTTCACCCATTATAGATATTTCCTTATGCATTTAAAAGATATTTTACTTTTTAATACTTTAAAACAAATTTCCATTTCAGATAAATTTAATTCTTTTAATTTATGCATTTTCAAAACAAATTTAACTATTTAATTTATTTAATCAATAACTGTAATTTAAAACACAATTTAATTTCCAAAATAGATTTAAATTTTTTACTTTATGCACTTTACAAATACAACTAAACTATTCACTTAATAAATTTAATAGATTAATTTATTTACTCAACAACCAAATTTATTTATTTAAGATATTTACTTAATAAATAACTTTAATCACAAAGATTAAATTACTTTACCAAATACATTAAGTTTAATTAATTAAATTAAATTAAAATATTTTAACAACTTTACTCTAAAATAAATAAATAACATTTAAAACATACAATCAATAATTTTCACATATAATTTCCACCAATAATAAATTATCAAAACCTTAAAGACAACATGACTCACCAACAAATTAGACAAAAACTGATGACACACTATGACTTGGTTGTGGTTTGACAAGGGAACCCCATTACTATCTCTCAATCAACAAAACCGTTGGGATATGGACACGCTCAAACCTATGAAACTAGGTGGAGACAATGTCATGTACCTACAACCCTATAATCAAGATGAATGTCGAACATGCATAAAACTTAGCAGACACACCGTGAAGAGAAATCACAGAATTATAGAGCCCTCGCATGCGAGTGATGTAATCCTGTCCCCTTTACCAATATAGTCACATCAAGACTGACGAAAGTAAAGCATCATTAATCAATAGATAAGAACATATCAATATTGACAACTATACTAATCAAAAGCATAACATGAAACATAACATCCATAAAGTGCATCATCTCAACACAGAATAACATCCACATCGCTCTAAAGCCAGCGATCATAAGACAATAACAAATATCAAGGTCTATCATAGTAAAGGTATTGTCTAACACATATACAAATCTAAACACATAATAGTTAAAATTGGAGGGGCATTACATAATGGAAACTAAAGAAAAACAACTTGTTTGAAAACACATTGTGTAATGCAAAAACACCTAAAAATGAATCCAAATTGTAAGAGAATTTGACAAAACTCAAAGTGTGCACCTGGAATCTTGATTAGGGTTGGAAATGTCATTTGAAATGCTACTAATGCTATTTTTTAGGCCTGGTGGGACTCATTTTCCATTCTAGGTGAATTAGTCCCAGTTTTGAAAAATTGTTCCAAAAATTATTTTTGACAAAAGGGTATCGAAAAATGTGGAAAATTAAAAATTGACCTAGAAGTGAGACTCATTCTCCACCCATGGTGAATGATTCCACTTTTGAATTTCTGATTATTCAAAGGTGGAATCTAGAACTTTCAGTTCGCACTTTGATTCTCTACAAGTGTCTATTTCTGAAACTCTGATTTTTGAACTTGAACAATGAGTTTTTTTCATATTTCGACTTGTTGAATGCAGAGTGTTTTTTTTTCATGTTTTGATCGAGGTGGCAGGAGAGGTGGTAGGAGAGGTAGAGGTGGACCACGGATGAGACACACAGATCCATCTCCTTTGGTAGATCCAGTAGTATCAGGTCAACTATCCTCACTACAGAGTACAGTATAGAGTTAAAGACTCAGCTGGCACAGGAACCGGCCTTGATTACACAGTTGCAGGGACAGTTGAATGCAGTTATTATTGAGAGGGATATGGCTAGACAGCGGGGTGAGCAGACCATTACTTTGGTGGACAGCCTATAGAGAGTAGCAGCTAGCACCCTACCTAGTGATATGATGAGAGAGGTTACGAGAGCCACCCGGGAGGCCGAGTTTTATAGGACCAGATATCATGATGCTGTACCACCTGAGTGGAGGGAGAGTTATACTCGGTCATGGTCTATGCATAGTCACACTCGTACTACTAGTAGAGGTGTCACATAGCCACTACCTCTAGGGGCGCCATCAGGGACAGGTGGAGCAGGTCCATCAGGGGCAGGTGGTACAGGTCCCAGACTAGCTCCATCAGAGGATAGCACTGCCTAGTGCATTGTAGATGATTTTTTGTGATATTATGTTGAAACATTTGTATACACCCTAAGATGATCTCATTTTTGATGATGTTATATCATATGTGATTGACATCTTTGTACATTTTGACATTCATTTTTGAGATATATGAAATGCAACAATGATTTATGATGAGATAAATGCATCTATTTTCTTATATTTATGATATAATGATTTCCCTATGTATATATGTTTATGATGTATATATATATATATGCAAGATATATGAGATGAGATGAACTCTATTTGATGCATGATTGTATGAATACGATGAGTGATACATTTTATACATGTGAATGAATGTTTATGTATGCATGCTATATTTTTATGATTTTTTGATGCAAATATGTATGAAATGTTGTTTTTGTGAATGTCAAAATATACTCAATCATGTATGCAAAAAGATGTGAACCATTTGATTCTTTTCCAGCTTTTTGAGAAATCTATGAATGCAAAATGCAAATTCTAACATGAATGCAATCTATACTAACCATGCAGGACATCCACACAATATTGCCATTTGGAGAGCTTATTTTTGCTTTTTGTATCATCATAGAGCATTGAAATGTTGAAAGTTAATACAAGCATCAAAGGGTATGTTAGCACCAATGATGACCTGAGTATTGCTTTCATGATTTTTAATATAGCAAGTTAATACAAGCATCTAGGTATAATTAAACCGAGATGACCTGAGTATTGCTTGCATAAACAGACAAGAGTTAACCTGTTTCCCATTCAAATTCTGAAATGTCATCAATGATCCGTGATAGAGCATGTCTCGTGACCAATTTGCATAGTACCAATGATTTCCTCTCAAACAACAGACAAATAAAAATCATATTCCTTCCTTGCTTTTCTAGTTCAGTACATCATTGAATTGCTCCAGAGATATGATAGAAAAATCAAACAACCATTCAAATTTTGCTTAAAGTATTTCAAACATTTATTTAGATTAAGATCATCCAATTTGGTTATCATCATTGATGTTCTGCTTTGACATTTGTATGGAATATGTTGTTTTGATGTCCATTGGCATTGAATAAGCATGTTGTGGTTGATTTGATATAACAATGTTTGTTGTATTTTGACAAATCATTTTGTGTCTGTTTGCGATGTTCTAAAAGCTTGTTGTCTCTTCTCTTGTTTAGTCTATGTTTCTGCATTTTTTCCCCCAGTGTAAACATAACCTAAAGATGAAAGATATGTACAAATTTCATCAAGCCATGATGAAACATAAGGATCCATGTTCATATGATATGGATATAAAATATATATATAGAGGATAGATATGGATGGATAATGCCAAAACAAGACATAAGATAATGGATGGAGGAGCCTATTTTAATCACAAGTAGCGCCTGTTTGCCAGGTTTTCACCACTTTCTTTTATTGCACCTTTTCATGATTTTTTTCATTTTTTTAGGACTTTTTATGATTTTTTTTCAGGACTTTTTATGATTTTTTTTATTTTTTCAGGACTTTTTATGATTTTTTTGATTTTTTTTTAGGACTTTTGACGATTCAGACATAGAATTTCTTCAAATGAATTCTATTGATTGGCTCTTCAAATAGGTCCCCTTCTGACGTAGATAACTGATATGCACCAGAACCATATGCTGCAATGATGACAAATGGACCAAGCCAGTTTGGTTCAAATTTCCCTTTCTTTTCTCTGTCTTGTTGATTACGTGGATTCTCTCTCAAGACTAAGTCACCCACTTGAAATTTTTGTGGTTTAACTTTGTGATTGTAGCTACGAGACATAATCTTTTGATAACCCTTTAAGTGATCAGCTGCATGTTGACGTCTTTCATCTAACAATTCTAGCTCTTGGAGGCAAGAAACTTTGTAGTCTTCATCACTTATCAATCCCTTAAATGAGACCCTAAGCGAAGGTATTTCAACTTCCAGTAGTAAGATTGCTTCTGCTCCATACACCAAGGCATATGGTGTAGCTCCTATTGGTGTGCGAATGCTGGTTCTGTATGCCCACAAAGCTGGATTTAATTAGACATGCCAATCACGATCGGCATCATTTACTGTCTTCTTCAAGATCTTCAAGATGGTTTTGTTAGAAGCTTCTACTTGACCATTACCCTATGGATAATAAGGTGTAGAGAACTTGTGTTGGATATGAAATCTTTCACAAAGTTCATCCACATCTTGATTCTTGAAAGGCCTTCCATTATTAGTGATGATAGAATTAGGAATTCCATATCGAAAAATGATATAATTCAGGATAAATGAAGATATTTGTTTACCAGTCACTGTTGTCAGAGGAACAACTTCAATCCATTTTGTAAAATACTCTGTGGCTGTAATGATAAATTTATGGCCATTTGATGATGAAGGATGAATTTTTCCAACAAGATCTAATCCCCACTGAGAAAAAAGCCATGTCGGAGTGAAAGGTTGCAGTTCTTGTGCAGGTGCATGAATAAGATTCCCATGAATCTGGCATTTAGAACACTTCTTGACAAAAGTAAAAGAATCTTTCTCCATGGTAGGCCAATAGTATCCCATTCTGACAAGTTTCTTGGCTAAGGTCAAACCACTTGAATGAGTTCCACAAATACCACCATGAACCTCTTGTAAGGCATTTTCAGATTCGTCACGTTCAAGACATCTAAGGAGTGTACCATCAAGACCATGTCAGTAAAGGATATCAGTGATCAATGTATAACGGGATGATTGGTGAATGGAATTCCTTTTTTGGTTGCGGGATAAATCCGGAGGTAAGATTCTATTTTTCAAATAAGTATAGGTCTTGCCATATAAAGGTGAATCATAACTAGTTAAATGATATATGACTTGGGTCTCAGGATTATTATAGGTGGGAGAAAATAATTGTTCCACCAAGAATTCATACTTAGTTTGATCTTCTGATAGTTGTAATAAAGAAGCAATGGTAGCCATTGCATCTGCAGCTTTATTATCAATCCTTGATATTTGTGAAAACTTGATTGACACAAAATACTTCTTATAATCATCCACCATGTTCTTATAAGGTAGCAACTTATCATCTTTAATTTGATAGTCATCATTAATTTGATTAATGACAAGTTGTGAATCACCATAGACCTAGAGCTCTGCAATCCACCATTCCAATGTTATTTTTAATCATATGAGCAATGCCTCATATTCATCTATGTTATTTGTGCAAGGAAACATCAATCGATAGGATCGTGAAATGGTATGTCCTTCAGGTGTAATAAAGAGAATCCCTGCCCTCGAGCCATATTGTGTATAAGATCCATCAAAATACAATGTCCATGATTTTTGAATTATTGCTGTGAAAACATCTGCATCAGGAAACTCAATGTGCATTGGATTTTCTTCTTGTAAAGGTGCTTCAGCCAACTGATCTACAATGACTTGTCCTTTAATATCTTTTCGATCTACATAGTGAATGTCAAACTCACTTAAGATCATTACCCATTTTGCAAGTCTCGCTGTTAAAGTAGCTCTGCTTAATAAGTATTTTAATGGATCAATCTTGGTTATCAGCTTAACAGTATGAGCCAACATATAGTGTCACAACTTTTGAGAAGCAAACACCACTGCAAGGCAAGCTTTTTCTATGAAAGTGTAATTCAATTCATGAGTTGTTAGAGTTCTGCTGATATAGTATATAGCCCTTTCTTTTCCTGTAGAATCTTCTTGTGCTAGGAATGCTCCCAAGGATATGTCTGTTGCTGAAATATAAAGTATGAGTGGCTCTCCTGGAATAGGTGGAATTAAAACGGGTGGGTGCATAAGATATTGCTTGATCTGATTGAATGTTGTTTCACATTTGTCTTCATATTTGAATGGCACATTTTTATGCAATAAATGTGTAAATGGTAAGCTTTTGTCTGCCAGTTGAGCTATAAACCACCTGATGGACTGTAATCGCCCTTCCAATGATCGAAGCTGACTAATATTTCGTGGTGGTGGCATGTCCATTATTGCTTGTACTTTTTCTGGATCAACCTTTATGCCCTTTGTTGAAACAATGTATCCTAGGAGTTTTCCAGATGTAACACCGAAGACACATTTCTTTGGATTTAAGTCGAACATTGAACTTCTCCATTCTGGTAAAGATTTTTGATAAGATTTCCAGGTGTTCTTCTCGTGTGTGAGATTTGGCAAGTAAATCATCAACACGGTCTTCCATAAATGTGTGCATCATGTCATGAAAAATTGTTGTCATTGCTCTTTGATAAGTAGCTCCAGCATTCTTTAACCTGAATGGCATTACATTCCAACAATAGGTACCCCAAGGGCATGTGAATGTTGTTTTGTCCTGATCCTCTAGTGCAATTTTTATTTGGTTGTATCCCGAGAATCCATCCATTAATGAATACATTGCATGGCTAGCAGTTAAATCAACAATCATATCTATGTTGGGCAAAGGAAAGTCATCTTTGGGACAAGCCTTATTTAAATCTCTAAAATCTGTACAAACTCTGATCCTTCCATCTGGCTTTGAAACAGGTACAATATTGGAAATCCATTTTGCATAGTCAATAGTTCGAATGAATCCAACATCCAAAAGCTTCTTTAATTCTTCTTTGACCAATAATGCAACATGTGGATGCATTTTTTTGAGCTTTTGCTTCACAGGTTTTGCCCCTACCTTGATAGATAAATGATGCATTATTAGATTAGGATCTAACCCTGGCATATCAGCATATGACCAAGCAAAGTTGATTTGATTCTCCTTCAAGAATTCCATGAATTTCAGGACTTCTTCAACTGTTAATGATGCTGCAATTTGGAAAAATTTTGGCTGCTCTACTGTACTTATATTGATTGATTCTATTGGTTTGATCAGAATGGAAGATCTTTCATGATAATGCTTGGGAAGAGTGTCAAGTTTCTCATCCTTCAGTGCCTCATAAAGGTTTTCACTGTCGGATTCGCTCTTTATTTTTCTCTTGTTGTGATCTATTACTGCCATTTTTCGGTTTTCACCAATAGTTCCATCTTTTATTTCATTTATTTTGCAGCTAAGAGACTTGACACCCTCCTTATCAAAATCATGAGTATGAAATTCTTGAATGAAACAATTGTTTTCTTCATTGGAAGAACAAAGGAAATTTATAATATCCTCATCATCATGGAATGTGGGGATATGGATAGGTGCATCAATGTCCCAATTAATAAGTTCCGGATAAACTAAAGGCATGGGATCATTAGGTTGGGTAAGGTCTTGAATTGTCAAAATCATGATGTGGCTATCATCTTCATGGTAGACAAGGTCTATGATGGTATTCTCTTGTTGATCGTCAATCGCGTTAGAATCTGAATCGTCCTCACTTGAGTCATGATCGCTTTGTAAAACATAATCAAATGGAGGCCTTGAACCTTCTCCTTGTATAAGAATAAGTGCATATTTGTGTATGGTATCAACTTGTTTGTCTCTCCAAAATTCATCATTATAAATGGTGTCCCATTCATATTCATTGGAATCAGTATCTGAACTATTTTACAATTGGAAAACTGATTCATGAGGTTTATCTGAGATTGATCCTTCTTCATGAGTTGATTGTGCTTGTTGTGAAGTATAGTCTTCTTTATCTTTACCATATCCGAGTCCTATTTTATCACTTGAATGCTTTAAAATAGGTTGAATTGGTTCTACGATTCCTTCTCTTCTTTTTCCTATAGGACCATTTCCTTCATAGCCCATTTTCTGCATGATAGCGTATCCCTTACCATATTGTTATGTAGGTAACTTAATATGCAAGAGAGAGTCATCTTCATCTTTCTATAGCCAATTTAGGATGTCCCTATCTTCAGCTTCTTCTTCTGCGGTGTTAGCTCTAATGAATTTTCTGTCAAACTTTGTGACTGGTACAAAATTTTGGGATGTAGAAGCTGTTGCAATCTTTTGTTTTGATAAAGTTGGATGACCATGTGACCTTGGAGAAGGAGGTAGGGTAGAAAGAGCTAATGAATATTCACCAAATCCTTTGTCTTTAAAATTTAACTTAGTGTCAAGAGTTTTTGTCAATTCTTGTAATTGGCCTTGTAGATTGGAAGAAGAAATAACAAGAGCCTCCCTATTGTGTGGCACAAAGGTATCTTGAGTTGCTCGAAGATTTGAACAAGTTTGGGTATTATTGTAATTAGCTTGTATAGTTATTTCCTGTCCATCATATGGAAACTTGATGCATTGATGATACATGGATGGTACTACTTGCATATCATGAATCCATGGACGACCCAAAAGTATGTTATAGGAAAGATCCCGATCTAGAACTTGACAAAATGTGTTCTTCACAACAGGTCCCACTCTGATAGGCAGCAATATTAATCCCTTAGAAGCTCTTTCTTCATCATCATATGCCTTGATAGTTATTTTCCTTCGTGGATCAATAGCATTTTATGAAATTCCCAAGGCATTTATTACTTTAAAGTACAAATGTTTAGACCAGCTTCTCCATCTATTAAGACACGTCTAATTCAGTGTTTATGGATCATGAATTCAAGATAAAGTGATGAATTATGTGGATGTTTCATGGAGACATCATCTTTGTCAAAAAATGAAATAGAAGTGGGGGAAGACAAATGTCCCACCATGGCTTGAAATTTGTTTACATCCAAATCAGTATTGACAGTTGTGTTTATGAGAGCTTCTTCTAAAATATTCTTGTGTATAGGAGATATTTTGAGAAGTTCAAGGATGGAAATTTGAGCTGATGTTTTCCTCAATTGATCAACCAAATTATATTGACTTGGAGAATAAATAGTTGTTTTAGATGAACTTCCTTTTAGAACAACCTTTGCTTGTCCTCTCGTAGTCACATTAACCTGTTGATATTCTTGTTTTCCCTTGATTTTGATAACATTAACTCGTTGATCATCAACATAGATGTGATGGATTATATTGTTTTCAACATTATGTATGCTTTTGGCCTTGGTATATGATGTTTCACCCTTTTTATAGTTTGGTAAAGGATCTTTGAATGCTTGATGGTCATCATTGGTATGATGTCCTTCAATTGTAATGGTACCATTGTCAATTAAATCTTGTACCAAATTTTTCAAAGCTTGACAATTATTTGTTCTATGACCTTTACATTGATGATAACTACAATAATACGAGTCATTCCATGATGGTGGTTTGACTCGTGGCTCATAATCTCTTTGTGGTGGTAAGGTGATAACCTTATTATCAAGAAGCTCCTTAAGAGCAGACTCAAGAGATTGCCCCAAAGCGGTAAAATTTTGTTGATTTGAAAAGAATGGAGGTCTGGACAGATTTGATGTTTGGGTATTGCCAAGATTGTTATTGAAATTACCATGATTTTGAGTGGTATTTTGATTGGTTATGCTCTCTTGCTTGGAGGTTTGTCCTTGTTGATTGTTGTTTCCTTGTTGATTTGTATTCCCTTGTTGATTGGTTCATGGAGCACTTGATAAATTAAAGATAGATGGTCTTGTTTGTAGATTATTTGCATCCACTATGCCATCATTAACAACATTTTTATTTCTATTCCAAAACCTTGTTTTATCGTTGTTTTTTTGGTTTGATGTACTTGGATTATCAAGTTTTATCACTCCCCATTTAACCAAGGCCCCTTCAATGGTGATTGCATTTTCAATCAACTTTTCAAAGTTATGAGGACAATGAAGATTAAGCCTATAACTTAATTCTGGATCTAGGCTATTGATGAAGATATCCATCTTTTTATTTTCAGGAATAGGACGGGAATATCGTACAAATAACCTTCTCCACCTTTGCAAAAACGTAGTGAAGGGCTCTCCTACTTTTTTTTTGACTTTACAAAGATCAAGCATTGTTATTTGGTGTTGAATGTTGTAAGAGTATTGTGATATAAATTGATTTATCAACTCCTCAAAAGTTTTGATGGGTGGAGTGATCTTAGAAAGCCACTCCATGGATTGTACACCTAGACTTCATGGAAATAATTGCATTAAGTATGTGTCGTCATAGGCGAATTCTAGACTCATATTTCGGAAATCCCTCACATGGTCAATGGGATCAGTTTTTCCATTGTACCTATCATATTTAGGAATCTCACAATGTTTTGGAAATGGGATCATTTGAAGACTCCTATCAAATGGATAAGGAGATATATCTTCCAAAACATATTTCTTTGTTGTACCCCCTTGCATTTCTTTTATTTTCCCTTGTAATTCTTTTATCTGTTGAGTAAGGGCACTAAAGTTAGTAGGAGGAGTTTCAGGATTCTGTTTAATCCCTTCTATGTCAAAATTGTGAGGCAACTTAGCTCCTTGATTAGCTAATGAAAGAAAATATATTTCTTTGTTTCGTTCTAAAATCCTTTCCATAAGAGTATGGAATTGAGGATCTTGCTCTGCTTCTTGAAGCTTTTCTTCTGTTAATTCGTCAAGATTTAATGTATCCTCTTCTTTTTCAGTATGGTCACCCATTTTGCTTGTAGTAGTTTCTCCCTCATCTTTTTCCATGTGTTTTTGAGATCTTGTGTAGACAGGCATAAGTTTTGTTCCAAATTTCTACTCACTTTTGATCAAAAGAGTGAAATAGTGCAATTATGTGATATGAAAGTCAGGATAGAATGAAGATTCTATGACTTACAAAGGTTTCTAACCTTTAGCTTGTGTTGTTCCCTAATTGAAAGGATGAAAATCCTGTTGATGGGAATTTAAGCAAAAGATCAAGATGTTTTTGCACTTTATGAAGTTTTGATCTTAGGTTTGTAAAAGGATGGATTTTGTGATGAATGCCTAATGTAATCTAAGTTCTCTATTGCAAAATTTGATTTGGAGGAGTAGAATATTCAATTGTAGGTTGGGGAATATAACTAAAACGAATACGTTGACTATGGTTATGCCTTTGAGAAAGGACTCTTCTCTGAAAGTAAGCTTGTGAGTACAAGGGTTCTATAGCATAATCATCAAAAAGACCTCTAACACAATCGTGATACCTATGAAGAAAGGTTCTATATTTAAGTAAAACTTTTCAGCTTTGATACAAAAATCGTTGCTTCTTCAATAGTTTCTTGTGGTTAAGGGGTTTCTTTGGCTTTTTAATCCTTTTGAAAACAGATTTCTTTACAAACGTTGTGGATTTCCAATCTCGTAACATGAGAGTAATCAATGTGATAGTGAGTTTTGGATGATCTTATCTGAATTAATGTATTGAAAACACATCAAACAATTTGTAGAATAGTTTTCTTAAGTCCTATGCTAAACATCAAATGTATGATCAAAATGTTATTCAAAATTTGTTTTAACAGGTTTTACACATGATAAGCATTTCAAACAGACTCACTCTTAATTCTCAAGTAGGTCATCATAATAATCAACAACCCACATCTTAAAACTGTGTCGACTCACACAGCCGTGTCACCCCCGAAAGGGTGCCCGTGTTTTTGTATTTTCCAGGTGCGTACTCAGAGTGACGAAAGTGGATATCGGATCCCCTAAGCAAACAATCCTTGGCAGTTATATGGTGAGTATCTTGGGGGTAGATTCTTCCCTCCCCTGCACTGTGATTAATATAATGTTCGGAAACTGACTCGGTAAGATATTACACTAGGTTCTTAGTAAGGGTTTCCGTTCGGTGCAGCAAATGATAGACTCCCTCGAGAGACCTCCCTACCTTTAGAACAAAGGCTTTGGGGATGGTTATCAATGCACACTACCGTCGAATGAGATTTTCATCAACCATCCGCATTTGATTAAAGTGGGTTGGAAAACTTGGCTTTAGTTGTTCCCACTTAGATCGTTCCTGTAGGGTGAGTACTTTTTCCCACTACGGCAGACCTTCTAAAAGGTGTTAATAAAACTGTAAAATGCATAAAGTAAAATAGGTGATTCTGGCATTTTGATCACCCAGTTAAGGGGAGAGCATAGGCCTATCACCAAAAACAAAGCAAACAATGGTTTATTTTATGCCCAAAATAAAGATTTTCTATGCTAAGTGAAGATATTGCTTCACACAAACACAAAATTCTTTTTAGCCCAAAATGAAATGTGAAATGACTACCCTAGGATTGCTTCTTTTTATTTTATGTGTCTACCCTAGGATTGGTTCATTCTACTTATATATCTATCCTAGGATTGCTTCTTTTTACTTTACGTGTCTACCCTAGGATTGATTAATTTTACTTTAAAATTACTAACTGTCCGCAGTTGCGTCGGATTCAGTTAAACTGTATTAAAATTACAAATTACAAGTTGCAGGTTTTTTAAAACATGCGCTATAACAGTCTTCAAAAGCGCTACAGGATTTATCATAGGCGCTGCAGGAAGTCTCACGGGCGCTGCAAAAACTATCATGAGCGCTGCAGGAACTGTCAATAGCGCTACAGGAACTATCAAATGCACTGCAAGAACTGTCAAGGGCGCTGCAAGAAATGTCAAATGCACTGCAGGAACTATCAAGGGCACTGCAAGAAATCTCATGGGCGCTGCAATAACTGTTAAATGCGCTGAACTGGGTATGATCTTTCTGAAACGTGTTTCTTGCGCTAATCTGTTGTTTTGTCCGTAACCTGTCAAAGAAACCTGCAAAAAGATGTTAAATTTAGGGGCAAGAGCCCCACGGTGGTGCCAAAAATATGTGTAATGTTAATTTGTTAATCTAATTGAAAACAAAAACACAATTAACAGAACTTTAGACTAAAGAAAGATGAAATAAAACTGAATATAAAAGAGAATTTCTTTAGAAGCATTCTGTCTTTCTCTATCTCCAGAGATTGGTTCGAAGCTGCTGCTCTCAAATTGTGTAAGCTCAGCTTCTCCAAATGGCTATCTGCAGAATGAGTATGCAAATGAAAATCTCTATCCTATATACTGGTAAGAGTGAGAATGTTGACGGATATGGATAGGGGCTGTGGATTATGCACAGGGGTAACGGATTATGGATGCCATGATATGCTATGCTACTATTGCTATGTTATGCAAATACTGTGAATGCTATGAATGCTATGAATTCTTATACTACTTGCAATTTGACTATAATATTCCTGCTTAAGATTTCTATATCATTTGAAGTACCCGACAGTCTTATTTATAGCTTTTCTCAGGCAAAATCCTGGCAGGCAAGAATCAACAGCTATGGGATTGTCTGGTAAAATTGAAAGGTGAGAGATGGAGAGGTTGAGAGGTTGGAGAGAAGGATGGATGCATGTCTTCAACCCACAGGAACAAGCCTGCACAGAAACAGAGAAAATTAATTTTTCTGTTTCGGCAGTTTGTTTCACGGGTGTTGAAGATAATCCCCAAATTAATTAAATAAATAAATTTATTTAATTTCATTTATTGAATTTTGATTTTTTATTTTTAAAAACTATGGAAGATTTAATTAAATATTTTGAAATATTTAATTGTGATGTGACTTTAGAAGAATTTAATTAAATATTTTGAGATATTTAATTGTGAATGATATTAGAAGAATTTTTAATCTTTATTTGAATAAAATATTCAAGCCAATATTATATGATAATTAATATAAATAAATCATAATGTTTATTTAATTAATTAAGAAATGAATAAGAAAAGTGATTAAATAAACTTATTTATTTAATCTAAATGAAAGAATGAACAAATATAAATAAATTATTTAAATTTATTTATACGTAGATGAAATTCAAAGATTTTAATTAAATATTAAAAATATTTAATTAATTACCAGACAATGTGATGTGACCATTTTTAGGTATATACAAAGAGAAGAATTGAGAAACCTTGTAACTTAATCTTCAATGATTTCCAAGCTTCTAAGATATCTACATCTACAAACACACAAGAAGAGAAAGAGAAATGTTGAATGTTAGGGAATGGGAGTTTTCCTTGGTCAAACCTATTTTAGGTAATTAAACCAGAACGATGAAAGAATGGAATGAAACATGCAACAATGGAGTTGATTACGTTGCCAAGATGTTTGATCTTGAATTTCTACAACAAAACATGAAGAATCTTCCCTTGAAGGTCTAAAAAGTGATATCTTGGAGACTTGAAATGATGAAACCCTAAGTTGCTTGACTTGAGATGAAATAATAATGAATGAATGGATGATAAGAGATGTTAATTAGGGTTTAAAGACATATTTATAGGAATTTCACCTATTTTTCCCATTAATACCTCATTACAGGCTAACATGAAGAAATAATAAACTTAAATTTCACTTTTTTCCTTCTCAAAGGTCAAAATTGGGCCAAATGGGACTCATTCGCCACCCATGGTGAATGGGTCCTACCTAGATGAGACTGATTCACCATGGGGTGATCCCACAAAGCTGGTTTACAATTTCTGGGAGATTCTAATTTTTGGTGAAATCACATAGTTTTAGAAAATATAATGATTTAAGCCTAAAAAAATTTCATTTAAAGCATTCCAATTGAAGATGGTTTGATCAAACTACCTTAGATCAAACCCCCTTGGATAGAACCTTGCTAGTTTTAAACCATACCTATAATGGAGTCTCCTTTACACCTATCAAAATGATGATAAAAAACCACTTTTGATTTACCTTTTGGGGGATCAAATGAATTCATTTAAAATTTATTTTTTGTAAGTATGTAGTCCTTTTTATAAGCTTCCCAAAAAGTATAATTTTAAATAAATTTAATTTTATTATTATATTTATTTTTTATTTCTTGTAAATGTAGGTTTTTCACCAAAAATGAAGATCTTTGTTCTACACATGTGGAAAAATAGAAGATTATAATTTCTTTTTTGAAAAATATGAGTGCACCAAATATTGAAGTCCTTGTTTCAATAAAAAAAATTGAATTTCGATACATACAAAAAAAGTTACACATTATATAGTCTTCCTATGTCTGAATTGTAATTGGTTTGACTTTGAAACTTGATTAAGGAAAAAATATTCAATAAAACACTATCTAACCATGTGTAAGCACTAGATATCAGAGATAAAAATCTAAATTTGAAAGAATTAGAATTTTATCCTTCATAGAAAAAAAGTTACACATTATATGGTGAGCATCACTCCTTAAAAATGTTGTTTTCTAAAAAAAACTAGTTTTTGAGGGAGATGGAAAAAAAGGTGCAATATGATTTCAAAATTTTTGAAAAAAAAAAATTTAGAATCTACAAAGAAAATTTCACAAAACTCTAGTTTGCATCATCTTTAAATTCCTAACTGTTTAGCCGTTATAGGTGCCCGAAAGTGAAGATTTAGTTAGAAAAAAATATTTTGGTGTCTAGTTTGGAAAAAAACTATAAACCACTATTGTGGGATCACCTCGTGAATGGCGAATGGGTTCCACATGAGCCATTTTGACAACTAGGATGCCAAGAGATAAAGAAATAAGGTTAAAATTTAAACTTTGTCGGGTATTTGATCAGTTTAAGCCTTGGAATGCATAATATGGGTTAATAGGGGCCTAATGATGATGTAAAGGTCAATTAGGGCTTGGGACAAAAAATTCAATGTGAGTGTGATTAAATACTCTTTACAACACTAAAATGAAGTCCACATAGCCTAGAAAGGCACAACATCCAATGTGAATGTATGAGACACATTACAACACTAGTTTAACATTAAGTTTAATTAAAAAACCTTCTAGATTGATGTGATAATGTTATTAAACACATTTTATAATGTTTATTTAAGGGGGAATGGGCTCATTGAGTCTAGAAAACTGTGAATGTCCATTACAAGACTTTACAACCCCTTTACAAGACATCATTAAATGCATTTGAAAGGCTCCAAGACCTAGTGTGGATGTGAAAAACACCTCACAACACTAGATTAAGACCTCATTAAGTCCATTTTATCATGAATTATTCCCATTTCAAGCAAGAGGTATTTTTTTAGTGATACATTGAGGAAGGATTAAAAATGGATCCTAAAAAATTAAAGGCTATTGTTGAGTGGCCGTCACCAAGGAGTAATTTTGAAGCCTATATTTTTCATGGGTTGGAAATTTTGTACATGAAGTTCATAAGAAATTTTAGTGGGATATATGCTTCCATTATATAGAAAATGAAGGGGACAAGAAAAGAGGTCCAATGGATAACTTCAACAAAGAAGAGTTTTTAGCTGTTGAAAGGTAAGGTGATAGAACAACCAGTGTTAGTTTTACCAGAGTTTGGAAAAATTTTCCAAGTGGATTGCAATGCAAGTGGAATAGCAATTGGAGGAGTTCTTAGTGAAGAAGGAAGACCAGTAGTGTACTTCACAAGAAGTTGAATGAAGCCAAGAGGAAATATTCAATGTATGATCAATAGTTCTATGTGATTGTGCAAGCACTCAAGAAGTGGAGCCATTATTTATTTCCAAAATAATTTATGTTGTATACATATCATCATCCCCTACAATTCATAAAAAACCAAGGTAAGTTGAACTAAAGGCATTTGAAGTGGGTTGAATTCTCGCAAAGTTAAATTATTTTGTGTTAAAACATAGAAGTGGTAAATTCAATAGAGTTTTTGATCCACTAAGTAGGAGGACGTTGCTGATGAATAAGATGAGAGTGAGTTTTTTTGGATTTGATGAATTGTGTGAGTTGTATGAGAACAACCAAAATTTTTGAGAGGCATGGTTAGCATGTAAGAATCCAACTGAATTCAATTTGACTCCATGGATGGAGTATTTCATTCAGAAGAACTTGTTGTTCAAACAAAAGCATTTGTCTATACAGAGAGTATCCATGAGGGAAAATATCATTAGAGAGAAGTACAGTGGTGGATTAGGAAGACATTTTAGAATAGATAAGACAACTTCATTGTTGAGAGAAATCTATTATTGGCTAGGAATGAGTGGAGATGTCAAGAAAATGGTACAAGGATGTAAAAATTTCAACATGCAAAGGGTATGAATCAAAATACTTGACTGTATCAACAATTACTGATTCCAGAGAGACCATGGGAACACATTAGCATGGATTTTATTCTGGGACTAACTCAAACTCAAAGAGATAATGATTTATTTTTTGTGGTTGTAGATAGATTTTCAAAAATGGCTCATTTTATTCCATGTTAGAAAACTAGCAATGGTTCCCATATAGAAAAATTGTTTTTCCAAGAAATAGTTCAGTTGTATGGTTTACCTAAGAGTATCATATATGATCAAGGTACAAAGTTTTTTTATTATTTCTAGCACACATTATGAAATAAATTGGGAACACATTTGGGTTTCAGTTCAGCCTACCATCGATAGATAGATGGATAGACTGGAGTTGTGAATAGGAGTTCGAGTAATCTTCTTTGATGTTTGATTGGACACAAACCAAAGCAGTGGGATTTGTTGTTGTCATAGGAAGAGTTTTCCTATAATAATTTTTTGAACATGAGTACTAGAATAATTCCATTCCATGTGGTGTATGGTTTTAGCCATAGGGGCATAGATGAACTTAGAGATAGAGCAGATTTGGTGAAAAAGAGTGTTGTGGCAGAGGATAATATAAATAAGTATAAAGAGTCTTCTAATCATCATAAAAGAGAGAAGGAATTCTAGATTGGAGAATTGGTGTGGGTTCATTTAAGAAAGGAAAGATTTCCACATGGAACCTGTAATAAGATAAAGTGGAAGAAAATAGTTCCTTGCTGAATCCTACGTAAGTTTTCAACCAATGCCTATGAAGTTGAACTTCCAAAGAATATTGATATATCTCCTACCTTAAATGTCAGTGATCTATACAAACATTTTGGTGAGGAGACAATTACTTAGTCACATTCATCTTTTAATACAAATTAGGTGAAAAAGTTACTAGAAAAAAAATAGAAAAAGTAGATAGAATTATTGATTCTAGGTTTACAAAGAGAATACATGGTAAAAAGTGCCTAGAGTACCTGATTCACTAGAAGGGGAAAATAGTAGAGGAAATAGCTTGGGTGAAGGCACATGAGCTACTTGAGTTTGGACTATTGGTTCCAAACTGGCCTAAATTTTCCTAAGTTCCCACTTGTGGAACATTTCTCCTACCCTGGGTGTTTGATGCAGGAGAATTCAAGGCTTGCATGTAATCCTACATCATCATTTCTAAATTTTTTGATCAAATATGACTACTACAAGTTATGTCAGTGTGAGACATGTTGGTCGGTAAGAAATCCATCAATGTCTCTTCAATATTGAATGTCTCTTCGACATTCCATGTCGAGTAGTAGTGATCTGGGCATGGTGGAACTTTATCAATGTGTGAGGGCTTGTCATTGAGACAATCTCAAATGTCTCTTTGACATTCAATGTCTCATTGACATTCATGGATGTGCATCATTTGGATGTCTATGTTGTGGTGATCTTGTGATGTTGATGTGGGATTCACTCAAGTCTCCTCGAAAAGGTGAGTCTCATCAATGTCAAAGTGACTGTAAACATGGGTTTTGGAACCCTAATGTTCACTTTCACTTCTTAGGGTTTTCACCTTAAAGGAAAGAAATAGGGTACAAACTACAATGTTCACTCTCAAGATTGAGGTAAAATGAATGTAATATGCCTAGATGAAATGAACTAAATGCAAAAAATTGAAAAATACTATTGATTATGTATGCAAAACTAAGAAAAATGAGATGTTTTGAAACAAACTGTGATATGCAAATAAGAACTAGAAACATAAACAAATTCATAGAAAACTTAATGAAACTCAATGACATGCACCTAGAGGAAAAATTTTGATGCTTGAAGGTTCTGGAATGCTGCAGACTTTAGTGTTGATGCCCACTAGGAATCATTCACCACAAATGGTGAATTAGTCCTGCTTCTGGTAAAATCTAATAAAATAGGTTTTGGGGTGCCAGGAACTAAAAACCTTAGAAAACACATTTTCTAGCCTGGTAGTGGAACTAATTTGCCACTAATGATGAATTAGTCCACCTACAGAAATATGCAAATTCCAATTTCAACTTTGTTGGTCCAGATCTACACTTTTCTGCTTGTCGGGTTGACAGATCTAAATCCATAGAAAAATGGCTAAAAGATGTCTCCAACCTTCTATAAGGTTTTTGTTGACTTGAATGAATTTGATGAATTTTTTACCACTTTTGAACTCTTATCTCTTTGAAAAATATTCCTACAAGACCTGCAAACACAAATACAAAGAGGGGGAAAATGGTTAAGGGTTAGAGTATAGGGGTTTACCTTGGTCAAACCTTGGTTTGGTAATCAAACCCTTGATAATAAAATGAAATAAGGAGAGAGAATGATGAATAAATAACATGAAAATGTCATAAACTCACCAAATATTTTATGTTGAATTCTGAAGATATCTCAATGGGTGCTCCAAGATGCTTGATAATTGCTTGATTGAATGATGCTATGATGCTTGAATGCTTGAATGCTATTATGGATTGAATGCATGAATGAATGGGTGAATAGGGATTAAAATTAATAGAAAAAAATATATTTATACACACTTATGCCCTAATTTCTTGAAAATTCAATATCACAGGCCGACCTTAGGTCTTAATGAATAAAACCCATCGATAATTTAAATTTATTTTGATTTTTGTGCAAAGAGGGGCTCATTCGCCCCTAATGGTGAATGGTTCCCACTCAAGGAAAGTTAATGGGAGTCAGGAATTATATTGTATTAAATGATATTTGTCAATTTTATATTAAAAAATACACTTAATTAAGACGTGTAAGTGCATAAAGGGGCTAAATAAAGCATAAGAAAGGTGTAATTAGTGGTGACAAGCCTAGAAAAGTGTGAAAGTTTGTTGCAAGACTTTACAACACCTTAAAATAAGACTTGGTAATGGATAAAAAGGGGATATTTAAATTAATTATAATAAGAAGAGTCTAGAAAAGTGTGGAATTGTATTATAACACCTTACAACACCTTTAGAAGACATGATAAATTTTTAATAATTCAAAGAATTCAAGACCTATTGTGAATGTGTGGGCCACATTGCTACATTAAATCAAGGAAAAATCAAGCCAATAAAGAAAAAGGAGGGACAAAACAAGAAAAGGTAGAAGGTTTAATTTTTTTGTTTCCATATTTAGCCTCCACTTTTGTGAGAGGATGAACTTGCTTCAAACTCACACTAAAGTAGAAAGACATATCTTGAGAGAGGTTCTATTGAATCGATGCTTAGCAAGATGGGACAACAATGATGAAGAGGGATGATCAAGCCCCTAGGATGAAGATCCCATGGAAAACTAAACATAAGCACAAAGAACACATGTGAAAGAGAAATAAATGAAAGAAACAATGAAAGACGAAAGAAAAAGTTGGATCAAGCTTCAATTATTTGTCCAGCCCATTGTGGGTCAAATCTCGGCTATTTTTTTGAAAATAAAAGGAATACTCACTCTAGGGAAATGGAACTCATGGTTGTCTATTGGGTGAGAAGGTCCAAAAGGTGAGAAACATACACTCACAGTTGGTATGTACTCACAAATACGTGGGTGGCTATGGGGAAAGTCGTGCCTTGGAATGGGCTTCCCACTCAACCATACTAAAGTTATACCCCTTGATAATTTTAATAAGGCACCACAAAAGAAAATATTTTTTCATGCTTCATGAGAAAGCAAAGCTTTCTATGCTTAGAACTCATGAGCAAATAATATGACACCATAGGCATGCAAGATATGTTATGCAAGGTGGCCATAAATGCAAAATGGAAAATGAAAAAATGTTCAAACGAGTCTTGTTTGGTTCATGCGAGGTCTATAACTTAGGGAACATTGTGTCTAATGTCTCCAAGAGAGGACCAATCAAAGAATAGAATATTCACAACTTAGGGGATGCAGTGTGTCGTATCAAGCCACTAAGAGGAATGTAATATGCTAAGATAGATCACACTTATGAAGGAAATCTGTTGCAGGAGCACCCAAGCTCTTCAAGGAACTCTTCAGGAGATAGGAGAATGCAGGGGTTTTGAAGACTTATCAATCACCTCAAAGCATCAATTATGATATCTTGGAGCCTATAATGGTCTTTGGAATGGGTGAACACATTAAAGAGGTCAAAATTCCTAAGGGTCCTAATAAGGATCCTAGGACCAAATTGCAATATAAAGGGAACAATCATGTTCTAGGAGATTAGGTAGGTTTATAATTCTTTAATGGTGTTAAATAAGGTTGAAAAATAATAATGTAATGGTTTTTAATGTTTCTAGTTAGTGGGAAATAATAAAATGTAAGTTTGGAAATTCAAATTTTTGAATTCCAACATTGGGCGGGAAAGTACTTTTTTGAGTTTTAATCACTATTATGCAACTTAATCAATCCCAAACGGTTGGATCAGTTGGGGAAAGGATATACAAAGAAAAAATAATCATTTGTACGGAGGTTGGACGTTGGGAGCAAGCATTGTACGAACTGTTTTTTGGAAATAGTTTAAAAACATAGTTTTTGGCACTTTTACGGTGTTTTTTTGTTAAATACTTGGTCTCTATTGAATCTATGTCAAATAGGATGCTTTATTAGTTTTTGTTTACATATTTTAACACCATTTAAGGCTCTGAAAGCAGTGATAATTAATTTATTTGCATTTTATATTGACTGTCCTAAAAAAGAACACAAAATGTACACTAGTTTGAGGGTTTTTCATGGATAAATGATCCATTTCATGGGAGTTTATGATTGTATCTTGTGAAATGGATCATATTTAACATGAAACATACTTTACTAACAATATAATGTGCAGGAGAGATGAATACTATGGTGTACACCAAGATTTGACTGTGAAAAGTGCTTGAAGATGGAGGCTAGGGTATAGCAGCAGAAGATCTGCCTTAATGAGGGGCATATTTTTGAGTTGGGATAGACTAAATATGTTTTCTTAATGGTGTAGAGTCAATGAAAAAGTTCTGGAAGTGATTGGAAGGTTAGTTTTCAAGAAGCCCTAGTTTTTGAGGCAAGTTGAGGAGGGGTTTGTGTTTGAGCATGTTAGAGGTGTCATAGAGGTCTAAAAACTTGGATTCCTTGGTTTTGAGTAATTTTAGGAGACTTCTGAAAGTTTCATGGTAAGGGGTTGAGTTTAAAGAGGGGTTGCTTTGAAAAAGAGGGCTAATTAGGCCTAAATTTGAGGAAACAACAGATTTTTGATTGGTGTGCTCCAAAACAAGTGCCATCAAGAATCTAGTATGTTATGTATCATCACAAACCACATATAGTTAAATAATTAGTTTGGAGGTTCCTTTGGAAAGTTTGAGTGCAAAGTCAAAAATCCTTCACTAGAGGCCTAGTTGGGCTAGTAGCCTAGTTAAGGTGAAAAATTGGTTTTGTGTCTAAGTCAAAGGGTTGGGCTTTGAAATCATTCAAAACAAGTTTTTTTGGGTCTCTTAAGAGTGTTACTATGATTTGGGTCCATAAGGAAGGAAAATAAGTCATTTGGTGCATTATTGAGGTTTGTCTCCATTAGAGTGCCTGGAAGAGTGCTTGAGATTGTGTCTTGCAAACCTTGAGAACTTTGTGTTTCTTTCAAAGTCCCTGACCCTCTGCATCAGAGTGGTATCAGAGCAGTGAGTAGGTCCTTTAGGGATTGGAGAAACAACAATGTCACCAAAAAATCAATTGGCAAGAGAGTTGGAAGAGTTGAAGGAAATCTTGGAAAGGGAGAGAAGAGAAAGAAGGGAACATGAAGTAGCTAGAGAGCAGGCCAAAGCAAGAGAAGAAAGGCAATGGAGAAAGGAGAGAGAGACCATGCAAGCAAGGATAAATAACCTTGAGAGGAATAGGAGAAGAGAAGAGAAAGAAGACCAAGAAAACAATGATGAAGATGAAGAGCATGGGAGGGTAAATCAAGAACAAGCAGCAGATGAGACAGAAGACCCCGAGGAAAGGAGGTTGGTGAGGTTGTTGAAAGTAGTACAAGGTCATGGAGAGAAGAGTCACATATATTTTCCTATCTATCAAGGGAAGATGGATAGTGAGGAGGTGTTGGGATGGCTTGATGCCTTAGAAAACTACTTTGAGTTTGAAGAGATGGATGAAGAGAGGAAGGTTAAGTTTTCCAAAACCAAGTTGAGAGGCACAACATTGACATGGTGGACTAGTTTTTAGAATGATAGGATGGCTAGAGGATTGGCAAAAGTCTCTACATGGGCAAGGATGAAGAGTTTGGTCAAAGAGCAGTTCCTACCATCTGATTATACCATTAATGTGAAGAGGATGAGGTAGAATTTAAAGAAAAAGGACATGGATGTGATGTCCTATACTGAGAAATTTCACAAGCTTAGTATTAGAGGAGGTTATGAAGAGGAGGATGAGAAAATAGCCAGGTATATCAATGGCTTGAGGTACAATCTACAAGTTGAGATTGGTTTGCAATTGCAAAGGACATTGGGAGAATGTTTTCAGTTGGCCATTAGAGCAGAAGAAAAGGTGAAGAGGAAGCAAGAAAGATCAAACAATGGTGGAAGAGGAGGTAGTTCAAACAGGGGCAGAGGTAATAGAGAACAAGGGCAAGGCAGCAATGATAGGAGCAGCAATGACAAAGGCAAAGAGACATTTTCTGATCAAAGAGGTGGATACACTCCTAGAGGAGGAGGAAGATTTGGACAAGGTAGAGGACCATTCACAGGTAGGTGTTTCAATTGCAATGAACCAGGGCATCCTTCCTTCAAGTGTCCTAAATGGGAACAAGCTGATAAGGGCAGAGATAGGAGAGCTAACTTGGTACAAGAAGAAGAAGACAAGAAGGAAGAATCAAAAACATTCATGGCAGACCCTGTGACTGATGGTGAGTTTCTTATGGTCAAGCAAGGAGAAAGACTTCATCAAGAGCCAAAGGTAACTATCTTTAAGACTAATTGTCTCAGTCATGGTAAGATCTGCAGATTGCTCATAGATTCAGGGTCACATAGCAATTTAGTTTCACTTGATATGATAACCAAGCTAGGGATTGAAACATTTGATCATCCTACTCCCTACAAGGCCACTTGGGTAACTCAAGGACAACATGTAGAGATTTTTAAGAGGGCTTATGTAGATTTCTCAATTGGATCATATCATGATAGGGTGCTTTGTGATGTCATTCCAATGACTTGTGGTCATATCATCTTGGGAAGACCATGGCAGTATGCTAGAAGGACATTGCATGATGGATTCCATAATACATATTTGGTGCATAAAGGAGATGTTAGATAAAAATTAGTGCCTTTTCCTTTCGAGCAGTCAAATGAAAGTTTTATGATCTGTTTTGAGAAAAATTTGAAGGTGAATAAGCAGGGTAAGATAGGTAAGACAGGGGAAGATACTGGTTGGAAGAGGAATGATGAGTTGCAGCAGATATATGAAGAGTACAGTCCTAAAAATTAGAATATTTGGGACTTGGACAGTATTAAGATTGGGAGTATTGAATGCCCTATTGTTGAGGGTAATAGGAGTGGTGTTCTTTCACAAGGAAATGAGTGGAATAAAGGCAGAAACAGGGTACAAGGACATGCTGTTATCAAGCAGCAAAAAGGACAAACAAAACAGATTTTTGACACTAACATGTTGAGTGACATGAATGCAGATTGGAAGAAAAGGAAGAAGGTAACTTTTGGAGATTTCATGCTTGGTAATTAGGAGGTACAAACATATAGGAACAAGGAGTACTATGGCAGCAACAAGTTGGATGCTTCTTGGGGCAAGAACTCTTTCTTTCTTGGGGAGAATGTTGTAGGAGCACCCAAGCGAGCTTCAAGGAACTCTTCAGGAGATAGGAGAATGCAGGGGTCTTGAAGACTTATCAATTACCTCAAATCATCAATTATGATATCTTGGAGCCTATAATGGTCTTTGGAATGGGTGAACACATTAAAGAGGTCAAAAGTCCTAAGGGTCCTAATAAGGATACTAGGACCAAATTGCAATATAAAGGGAACAATCATGTTCTAGGAGATTAGGTAGGTTTATAATTCTTTAATGGTGTTAAATAAGGTTGAAAAATAATAATGTAATGGTTTTTAATGTTTCTAGTTAGTGGGAAATAATAAAATGTAAGTTTGGAAATTCAAATTTTTGAATTCCAACATTGGGCGGGAAAGTACTTTTTTGAGTTTTAATCACTTTTATACAACTTAATCAATCCCAAACGGTTGGATCAGTTGGGGAAAGGATATACAAAGACAAAATAATCATTTTTATGGAGGCTGGACATTAGGAGCAAGCATTGTACGGACTGTTTTTTGGAAATAGTTTAAAAACACAGTTTTTGGCACTTTTATGGTGTTTTTTTGTAAAATACTTGATCTATATTGAATCTATGTCCAGTAGGATGCTTTAGGAGTTTTTGTTTACATATTTTAACACCATTGAAGGCTCTGAAAGCAGTGATAATTAATTTCTTTGCATTTTATATTGACTGTCCTAAAAAAGAACACAAAATTTACACTAGTTTGAGGGTTTTTCATGGATAAATGATCCATTTCATGGGATTTTATGACTGTATCTTGTGAAATGGATCATATTTAACATGAAACATACTGTAATAACAATATAATGTGTAGGAGAGATGAATACTATGGTGTACACCAAGATTTGACTGTGAAAAGTGCTTGAAGATGGAGGCTAGGGTATAGCAGCAGAAGATCTGCCTTAATGAGGTGCATGTTTTTGAGTTGGGATAGACTAAATATGTTTTCCTAATGGTGTAGAGTCAATGAGAAAGTTCTGGAAGTGATTGGAAGGTTAGTTTTCAAGAAGCCCTAGTTTTTTAGGCAAGTTGAGGAGGGGTTTGTGTTTGAGCATGTTAGAGGTGTCATAGAGGTCTAAAAACTTGGATTCCTTGGTTTTGAGTCATTTTAGGAGACTTATGAAAGTTTCATGGTAATCGTTTGAGTTTAAAGAGGGGTTGCTTTGAAAAAGAGGGCTAATTAGGCCTAAATTTGAGGAAACAACAGATTTTTGATTGGTGTGCTCCAAAACAAGTGCCATCAAGAATCTAGTATGTTATGTATCATCACAAACCACATCTGGTTCAATCATTATTTTGGAGGTTCCTTTGGAAAGTTTGAGTGCAAAGTCAAAAATCCTTCGCTAGAGGCCTAGTTGGGCTAGTAGCCTAGTTAAGGTGAAAAATTGGTTTTGTGTATAAGTCAAAGGGTTGGGCTTTGAAATCATTAAAAAAAAGTTTTTTTGGGTCTCTTAAGAGTGTTCCTATGATTTGGGTCCATAAGGAAGGCAAATAAGTCATTTGGTGCATTATTGAGGTTTGTCTCCATTAGAGTGCCTGGAAGAGTGGTTGAGATTGTGTCTTGCAAACCTTGAGAACTTTGTGTTTCTTTCAAAGTCTCTGACCCTCTGCATCAAAATTAAACCCAATGTCATCCACAAAGTGACAAACACATCGTATGAAGTACCAAGGCTGCACTGACAAAGAAAAAGGAAAAAAATACAAAATGAATAATGGCAATGTTTTCCCCCACTTTAAGGAATTGCTACACACTTTTTTGTGAGAAATTACTTTAAAGTATCAAATGAAAAATGAAAAAGAAAGGAAGACATGAGAGCCAACTCAAAAATCCCCTATGGAAGTCATATGTTTTCAAGTAAGACTACAAAGAAAAAGGAAAAAAATACAAATCTATGGATTTGGGGTTAGTATGTTCATTGGCAATAAAGAGTACCATCATTTCCCCCACCATTTTGGGTTAACATAGAGGTGAATCATGCTATCATCAGGCCCTTTGGCAAATTTTGTAGGACTTGACAAGTTATCTATATTATTTTAAAGTATCAAATTGAATGTGTTTCTAAACTACTATAAAAGAAAATCTAGAAAATTTGGTAAGACATAAGAGAGCACAGGACTCTCAAAAATCCTATGTATGTATGAAAACTAGTATGTCTGACCACCTTAACTTGGTCAAAACTTCATGAAATTCAATTTTTATTTTTCTAATCCTATATTATGTGAAGCATATAATGTGACACATGTTTTGGATTCAAAAAAAGTGATACCATTTGAAAGCTATAGATGTTTCTCAATCAACCTATCAATCAAGACTTTAGTCGTAATTCAAATAGAAAATGAATAATAATTACTTATTAAATTAAAAGTAAAGAATAATTTATATTGGTGGGAAGCTAAGAATATCCTCTAAAAACCCTTTTCATTTCATCAATTTTGGGTTAAAAACAAGTCGTCAACCACATACCCATAATATTGCCACTTTTTGGCCCATCATGATCTTGGACATACCCAAAAGAAAAATGAAAAAGAAAGACTTTTGGGTCGACATGAAGGAGAAATTTTGGTCCAAATGCCTTGCATCATCCCCAAAAGGAAACAAAAGAAGAGATAAAGAAAAGGAAAATGCGACTTTTGGGTCAACATGGAAGAGACATAGGGAATCTCAACACTTTGTGCCATCCCCAAAAGGAAAACACAAAACAAAATTGAAAAAGGAAATAGAAATACCTTTTGGCTCAACATGGAAGAGACATAGGGCATCTAAATTCTTTGCATCATCCCCAAAAGGAAAACACAAAACAAAAGAATAAAGGAAAATAGAAAGACCCTTTGGGTCAACATGGAAGTGATATAGGGCATCTCAATGCTTTGCATCATCCCCAAAATTAAAACACAAAATTAGAGGAAAAAAGGTGATGTACAACATATAGAAGAATGAAGGTACAAATAGAAGAATTTGCACAAAGAGAGAGAGAGAGAGAGAGAGAGAGAGAGAAACACAACATGGGGGATTGCAATATGCACATGCAATCACACCAAAGAAAAGAAAAAGAAAAAGAAAATGTAACAGACTTGTAAGGCGAATGCAAGTCATCCATCTAACAAGTCATCTGCCTCCCAATCATGGTCAGAATGTGAACAACTAGCGAGAGGGAGTAGAATAAGGGCCAAACTAGGTGAAGTACCAGGTTGATCACTCTGGATAGGAGATATCTTACTAAAGCTTATAGATGAGGAAAAAAATGTATTCAATTCATCATGTATTTCATTGTCTATCTTCGTTGTTTCCTCATCATCATCTAGGCTGATCACAATAGGAGGATGAATGACTATACCTGAAGAAGAGTGTATTTATTGTTGTGATTGTTAGATTGGATTACTTTGTGGTGGGTCAGAAGGAGGGTGATCATGCATTGCTTATATCAAGTGTGTATTGTGATTATCTTTTTTTCTTCTTCATGTAATTGGTGAGCAAGGAGACGATGCCAATGCCTACACTCCCTAGTGCCTCAGTTTCTTTTTATTCTATTTTGAAGCTGGATAGGTGTAAGATCAAGTTGATCCACCGTAGGCTCCTTTTCTTCTGAAAGGAGAGGAACATAAGGAACCAAAGGATATGGTTCAATCACTTTCTCTTTAGCTTTATAAACTTGTTTAATGCAAGGGGGCATGACTAGATTGGTTTCATCATCTCTTGGTTGTTTAGATGAGGAAGGTGATGTGTTTATGGTTGGTTGCTCTAGAGATTGTAATGTTTTTTTAGGCACGGATTCAAGTTGAAGCATTGTCTCATCTAAGATGGGAGTGTCAGAGGTGGACATGGACATGTTGAGAAGAGACAATTCAACTATTCATTTGGATTTGAATTTTTGATAGGAAATGAAAAAGAAGTCTTTCTGACATGTTATGGTTCCATAGGCTTAGGATAGAAGGCTTCCAAGGAAAAGTTACATTTAGAAGATAGTGGGTAAAAGATTCCATGGTGTATAGTGAATATCTCATTATCAAGTGGAAACTTCAAGCATTTGTGAATGACTAAAGTGACAACTTTCATCGAGCGAATCTAAGGATGGCCTAGCCACAAACAAAATTGATCCAACTGTGAAATGATAGATAATGTTACATCTAATGTTTTAGGTCTGTTCTATAATGGGAGTATGATCGATCTAATTGTAGGGCATGAAAAAACATTATGTTTTTTTATCCATGTTGTTGGTTTATCATAATGATCTTGATAAAGATCATGTAATACTAAAAATTCATCTGTGATCATGTTCTCACCACAGGCAGGATCTATTAATATCCCATTTGTGGGATTATTGTAGATTCGGTAGGCTATGTAAAGAGGACCATCAAGAATATTTTTAAGTATATCTTGAGGAGAAAAAGTGATATCAAGATATTTCTTGGTTTGGCCCTTATGAGGGATAACATCTATCGTGCCCACCATTTCATCCATATGATTCATATGGGTAACATTTGGAGTAAGATAATGTTGTTCATCATTTGTATCAACATTCATCACATCAGTATTTGAAGGTTCTATAGCTTTGACAAATGAAATATTGTGTTTAGGAATTAGGTTGGTAAAAATTTGTAAATTCTGATTGGGAGGGGTAATAGACTTATTGCTCTAATCATTGACACCCACAATGGATAGATGACCAGAATCAATGAGGTCTTGCACTAGGTGTTTAAGATGCTTGCATTATTTTGTGTCATGTCCATTTTGGTGATGAAAATGATAATAATCATTTGGTTTAAAGTTTTGGGGTAAAGGCATAGTAGGCTTAGGTGGTTTAATAGTAGGTAAGGTGATCATTTGTTGTTGTATCAATTGATTCATTGTGTTATGTAGGGTATCAAGCAAAGGGGTGAACTATCTCTTCAAGTCCCCATAGGTAAAGGGCACCGCTATTTTAATAGTTTCCACTTGGTTATTGATGGGTTGAGTTGGTTGTGGAGGAGGGGGGTTGAACTGTAAGAACCCTTTGTTTTGTTTTCTAAAGTTTTTTGAGTTGTTTGGTTGACATGTTTGGATTTATCAACTTGGATAGAAGTGAATTTTGTATCATAAAGGGCTATGCATAAATGCATGGAAGAGAGAAATTTCATCACAGTCAATTTATCCTAAATCCGAGTTTGCAAGTTTTAAATAAACATCTTTTGGAGGTGTGAATTAGGTACCTTGATAGCTATTTGAGCATAAAATGATTGATAGCATGAAATGAAATCAGCTACCTTTTCATCCACATTTTTTTTACATCTCATCAAATCAACCATTATGTTTTTGGGAGTCATGTGCACTTGGAAATGATTTATGAAGGCATCAACAAGTTCATTAAATGAAAAAATTGAATGATTTGGTAAAGAGGAAAACCACTCAAAGGTAGGATCCTTTAAATTCCTAGGAAATAGTTTAGATAATAGTTTATCATTTAGGAAAAAATCATTGCATAAGGCAGCATATGCATTGACATGATTAGTATGATCTCCTTTCCCACCGCACTTCTCAAACCTAGGAATTTCAATTCCTTGTGGCATCAGTGTTCTTAATATTTCCAAAGATAAGGGATTGCTATAGACATAAGAGGTGGGTTGTGCATTTTGGCTTTGGTTTATGGTGGATATTGTTGTGGCATGGAAGAAACAGTGTGGAAGAGTTTTGTTTTGAGGGGCTTGGTATAAGTGGTATGGGGTGGAAGAGAGAGTGATGATGGAGTGTATGTAGTAGTGGGACAAGTGAAGGGAACACTGATAGGGGTGAAGGTGGTGGAGGATGGAACATTCAATGCCATAAAAGAACTAGGGATACTAATAGGAATAGAAAAGTAAGGAGTCACATTACTAGCCTATTGCATGGTTGTTGTAACTTGAGGGGTGCTATAGGTGGGTATGGATGCTACAGTTGAAGGGGGAGGAATGTGAGATCCTCCTTGGCTAATCACAATGTTTGTTGTTTGAGATGTGCTAGAGGTGGAAGAAGCATGTTTTTGATATATCTCAACAATTTGTTCCACAACATCTATGCCTTCATCACTTTCAATAATTTAATGGATGTTTTCTATACCAGGAATGGTAGTGGTTGAAATGTTTTCAAGACACAAGTTATGTTGGAGATGTGCTAAGTCCTCATGAATGTTAACTATTTTTTCTTATGGAAGGGAATTAGGTTGTTGGTCGACATGCATGTTATTAGATGGAAAAGGGGTACTAGTGGTATTTTCCATGCCTAATGCACCATTGTAAAAACTAGGAGTAGGAGCTCTGGATAACCCAAGGTCCACAACGAATGTACTATTGTGGGATGCCATGAGTTGGGATCTTCTTTTTACTAAACTATTATCACTAGGGAACCAAACACTCATAAAAATACCATGAAAGGTGGGGTGGATGTAAATGTAATGCAAACTAGGAACAATAGAATGCTAATAAAATAAATTCTGGAAGCTGAAACAACAATGCGGTAACATAAAATAAAAATGCAGAAAATGTTCTGAAAAGGACAAAAATTATAATGTAAAATGTGCAACTAGACTAATTCTCCTAGAGTGATGAATGAGTCCAAGTATGAATTTTTTTGAGATTTTTCAAAAAAATTAAGATGAATTCTATGCTTTTTAGATGCAAGACTAGGATGCAGATGCAAAATTGCAGTATTTTTAATGATTTGAAATGCAAGAATGAAATCTATATGAGATATTCACTAATGCAATACTGATGAAAGATAACCCTAGGATGTGAATGCACTTGAAATTAGAAGCAAAAATGCTCTAAAGTCAGGTTCACCAAAATGTAAACATGGGTTTTGGAACCCTAATGTTCACTTTCACTTCTTAGGGTTTTCACCTTAAAGAAAAGAAATAGGGTACAAAACACTATGTTCACACTCAAGATTCAGGTAAAATGAATGTAATATTCCTAGATTAAATGAACTAAATAAAAAAAAATGGAAAAATAATATCGATTATGCATGCAAAACTAATAAATATGAGATGTTTGAAAACACATCATGATATGCAAACAAGAACTAAAAACATAAACAAATTAAAAAAAACTGAATAAAATGAATGAGGTGCACCTAGAGATAGAATGATGATTCTGGAAGGTTCTAGAATGCTTTAGAATTCACTATTGATGCCCATTGGGACTCATTCACCATAGATGGTGAATTAGTCTTACTTCTAGTAAAATCTGGTGAAATAGGTTTCAAGCTGTCGGGAACTAAAAACCTCAGAAAACACTTTTGCTAGCCTAGAAGTTAGACTAATTCACCATAGATGGTGAACTGGTCCACCTATAAAAATCTACAAATTCCAAAGTCAACTTTTTGGGTTTAGATTTGTACTTTTCTACTTGTCAAGTTGATCGATCTAAATCTACAGACAACGGGTTGAAAGATGTCTCCAACCTTCAATTAGGTATTTGTTGACTTGAATGAATTTTATGAATTTTTGACCACTTTTCAACACCTATCTCTTTGAATTTTTTTCCTACAAGACCTACAAACACACAAGAAAAGAGGGGAAAAATGGTTAATGGTTAGATTATAAGTGTTTGCGTTGGTCAAACCCCAGTTTGGTAATCAAACCCTTGGTAATAAAATAAAATAAAGAGAGAGAATGATGAATAAATAACATGCAAATTTCATAAACTCACAAAACCTTTGATGTTGAATTTTGAAGATATGTCAATGGATACTCAAAGATGCTTGATAATTGCTTGATTGAATGATGTTGTGATTCTTGAGTGCTTGATTGCTATGATGGATTGAATATATGAATGAATGTGTGAATGGGGATTAAAATGAATAGAAAAAAATATATTTATACACACTTATGCCCTAATTTCTTAAAAATACATCACAGGCTGACCTTAGGTCTTAATGAATAAAAACCTGCTAGTAATTTAAATTTATTTTGATTTTTGTGTGAAGAGGGACTCATTCGTCCTTAATGGTGAAATGGTCTCGCTCAAGGAAAGTTAATGGGTGTTGGGAATTATATTAAATGATATTTTTTCAGGTTTATATTAAAAAATACACTTAATTAAGACCTGTAAGTACATAAAGGGGCCAAATAAAGAATAAGAAAGGTGTAATTAGAGGTGCCAAGCCCAGAAAAGTGTGAAAGTTTGTTACAAGACTTTACAACACTTTAAAGTAAAACTTGGTAAGGGATTAAAAAGGGGATATTTAAATGAATTATAATAAGAAGAGTCTAGAAAAGTGTGGAAATGTATTACAACACCTTACAAAACCTTTACAAGACATGATAAAGTCTTAATAATTCAAAGAATTCAAGACCTAATGTGAATGTGTGGGCCACATTGCTACATTAAATCAAGGAAAAATCAAGCAAGTTAAGCACAAGGCGGGACAAAACAAGAAAAAATAGAAGGGTTACTTTTTCCATGTCCATGGTAACATAAGTTGTTTGGTGTGAGATCCTCAAATTTTTCAATGTTAGAAATTTTGATGATGTTCTGATTGGAGTGTGTTGGTGTGACATGGTGGCATCGGGGAGAGATCCTCCAAAGTCTTGGTGACATCCCAATGGAGGAATTGGACAAGGGTGGTCAACGCAAAGAATGATGAGTTGGGTCACGACATGTGGTGAGGCAGTATCAGTGTATTTCACATCGTTGTTATGAAATATGATTTCATTGGCCAATTTAGTAGAGCTATTGATAATAATGTAATGACTTTGTAATTGTAGATGTTAATTGGATGATGATTGGAAACTATGACATGAGAGCAGGAATTTTCATGGCCAACTTGAAGGACTTGAGAATGATATAAATGTTGAAGGCATGGAGGTGTTGGAAAAAAAAAGTGGGGCTGGAAGGTTTGAATAACATCTAGAGTAGAATAGAGAGTTTCCCTGTAATCAATAACTCATGCATGTATTCACAAGTTGTTCTAAATCAATAAAGGGAGAGTTGTTTTGTCTACTTGCATGTGTATCAATCTGTGTTTAGATACTTGATTGGATAGCCTAGAAAGACCCTGCAAACTTGACTGCACCACTAAGAAACAACATTTTCTCTACTTTAATGTGTGATTGCACCTTTTAGGTTGAAAAGAATTTGGAGAGCAACATTGGAGAAAGTTGCAAAGTTGTCAATGTTGTCACCTTTCTTGCAAGATCACAGAAACTAAGCTAAAAGATTTATTTTCAGGCTCTAATAGTCTCTGACTAGGATTTGGGAGTGCAGACATTGAAGAACAAAACCCATAAATAGATTTTCTAGAACCCTAGCTAGGACTCGTTCGCCATAGGGCGAATGAGTCTTTAGTGAGGCTTGAAAAAGAACTTTTTACAATAGGTACATAGTATTTGACCCTCTTAAAACCTACCTTTTGATTACTATATGAGTTAGGTTTAATTTTTTATTCTCATTTATGCATTATAACCCTCATATTGAAAGAAACTAGGAGAAATAGGTGAATGATTTTGTTTCATTATGGTGAACCTATTTTCCTTCATTTCATCATCTAATAAGAATGGTTTTCAAATAGATTATTTATGCACTTTTAGGTATTGTAGGACACATATCTCATGTATTTACTTCTAGCTTAATGTGTTCTCTCCATTTAGTGACCCTTCTTGTCTAGATGACTGGGTTTGTTTCATGAAATGAAACCAAAATTAAACTTGGTTTCCATTATTTTCCCTTCCTTATAAGCCCCAAAAGATGAGATTGATTTTACTTGGGATCTTTATTTTTCTTCATGAGACTTCATTGAGGCTTGGTTGAGTTGTTAATTTAGTTTCTTCTACTAAATTGTTCACAAGTTTGAGAAATAATTTTTTTAGTATTACATCATTGCATTTATTGTCAAGAAAGATGATTCACTTTCTTTTAATTTTATGTTAATATAGATTCAAAACTAGCGTTTTGTGCCCCTTACTATGATTACTCAATATTAATCTCATTGCATACTACATTAAAAATATATAGATGACATTTGGATTTATTTTTATCCTATAATAATGAGGTATGTGCAGGATCATCATGGAAAAAATAGGCCCTTAAGTGGCAAAAAATTCAGAAAAATTAGAGTTATGAAACTTGACATAAAAATTTGCTTAAGTTATCTATATTATTTCAAAAATATGTAAGAATAGAATCTATAGAAAATTGAATGTAGTTTCTAAACTACTAGGTTTATTTTTTATTTTTTTTAAATCCATTTAGTGAAAATTTGAAATTTCAATGCAATAGTACTTAAATTTCAGTGAAAAATAAGTAGGTGTCTTTTTGACCACCCTAACCACAATAAAATGATAGTATTTTTTTATAATATTTTAGATATAAGTAGACCACTCATGTCTGGATGTGATGCATATTTTTCTATAATTTTTTTCCAAGTAAATAATTAATTATGAATTTTTTATTACAAGCTTTAAAAAATAGAAAAATTTGTATGTCTAACCACCTTAACATTGTGCAAACTTCATGAAATTCATTTTTTGTGTTTTTAATCCTATATTATGCAAAGCATAAAATGTGACGCATGTTTCGGATTCAAAAAATGTAATACCGTTTAAAAGCTATAAATGTTTTTCAATCAGCCTATCAATCAGGACTTTAGTCATAATTCAAATTGAAAATGAATAATGATTATTTATTAAATTAAAAGTAAAGCTAATTTATATTGGTGGAAATTTAAGAATCTCCTTTAAAAACCCTTTTCGTTTCATCAATTTTCAGTAAAGAAAAAGTCATCAGCCACATACCCTACACATAGCCATCATATCACTACTTTTGCCCCATCATGATCCTGCACATACCCAATGATGGTTTTGGATGAGACTATGGATACAATTTTAGGTATTTGAGAGAAAATATCTTATGTATTTACTTCTAGGTTAGGGTGTTCTTTCCATTTAGTGACCCTTGTTGTCTACATGACTAGATCTTTTTTCATGGAATGAAACCACAATTCAACTTGGTTTCCATTATTTTTCCCTTCCTTGTAAGCCCCAAAAGATCAAATCAATTTTAGTTTGAATTTTAAATTTTATTTTTGAGACTTCATTTAGGATTAGCTGATTTGTTAATGAAAGTAATAATAAATTAATTAAAAATAAATTACTATTCCAAGAGAAATTAATTGAAGAACAATATTACCATCAAGATGAAAACTAAGAGCACCAAGAAAATGCACACCAAATATCCAAGAGGAGACACAATATTTTGTACTGGGAAAAAAGGTAAATAAAAAATCCCCAATATTAAGAAAATGACATAAAACCTAAGAATATTAAAAGAAGAGAAAGAGAGATACATGGATCAAGCATAGAATACTTCATGTAAAAAATGAAAGAAGTGTTGGCATATGGCTCTGAGAGATCAGTTTTGGCTACTTGTGTTGTCATTAATAACAACTAGAGTCTATAGTTTGGTCCACAGTATCAGTTGTATTCGTACCGACAAATAATCTAAGTCTCTATATTTTACTGACAGACAAAGTGAATTACATGATATTCGGTTGGTATGTTGATCTGACTACTTCACCAAATCACTATTTTGAATTGTGGATCTCTAAGGAAGTTTTCCTAGCACGTATACTATTCTACTGAAGAAGTTTTTTGGTGTTGTATTAATCATAGCTCAAGTTAGGAGGTTTGATGAAATGATTAATTATCTACTTTTCTTTGTGGCTGACATGCTCGATGTGGTGGATTGTGGATGTATGTGGAATAATTATTTTTCTATCTTGTATTTTTTGGAACCATGGTGTGGGTCCCTTCTATAAGTCTAGATGACTTATTAAGGTACACTTTGTTTCTAATTAAATATTTAAGGCCGACATGGCTGATATAAGCAAAGAATATTATATTTTGTTGAAAGGCCGATATTATTGAATTTTTGGGTTAGCGGATATATAAGGAACATCAGTAATTCACTTTGTATGTGTGTGGTGTGAAGAGAGGCGCATATGCCTGCAAAAAAGAGTAGAGCAGTTGATTAATTGAATACTAGTTGTACTACTGAATGGTTTACTGTAGGAGAATAGAGTAGAGTAGAACAAATTTGGGCAGAAGGTCCAAAGTCAAATTGTGTGCTTCAGTGGAACTAAATCTAGGCATTTGTAGATTATGTACTCTTAGTTCAATTTTTTTTTGTAATCTATATTATAATTGTATGGTAGTGAACCTCTTTCTTTGAGTAGTGAGCTCTAGGAAGTGTACCTAAATGCAAGTGCATTCCCCTCTTTTATTTTACTTTTAATAGAGTAAACTTTGTGGATTAATCTCCACAATGGTTTTTTCCTAACAGGGTTTCCACATAAAAATATCTAGTGTTATGGTGATTGTTGATGCGACTACATGTTTTCATCTATTATGTGCTACTAATGTTATATAAAGTTCTATTATTGTTGTTGATGGTTTTAGATCTATTTTATAAATAAAAATTATTGAACACTGATTCACCCCCCCTCTCAGTGTTCCTTGCATCCAATAATTGATATTAGAGTAGGTTCCTCTTCTGAAGCTTAGGAGCTTGAGGTGAATCTTGAATTACAATGGATGCTAGTGGTCTTTAACAACAGTTGATGGTGGCACTTGATGATCTTGATCAATTTAAGGAAGAGGTCATGGAACTTAAGGAAAATCTTGTAGATGTAAAAAAAATCATTCAATCACTGAAGGACAAGATTACTGAATCAAGGGAGAAAAGAAAGGAACTTTGTGGTCAGTTGAAGCAAATAAAAAAAAAAGGATCAGATGATGTCCATTTAAATCAAACCCTAAAAATGATTACAGGAGAATGTGAAAAGCCGGCCAAGGACAATGTAGCTCTAAGACTTGAAATGGAATCTACAACAATGAATTTTACTAAAGAGATAGAGAAAAGAAAGAAGAATGAGGAGAATATGACCTAGTCTCTAAGAGAAAAATCTAAAGAATGCAGTAGAATTAACAACAAAATTTATCTAGTGGGAGATTGAACTTTAACAATCCAAAAAAAATGAATGATAGCTTGAGAGATAGATGGTCATTCTTGGAAATGAGCTTTCTACTACAAATGAATTCAAGGAGAAGTTTAGGATAAGTTCTACCAAGGTTGAAGAAATAACCAAAAGTTAGAAGGATATAAATGATAAGTGAGGTATTGGATATGAGAAGGGAGAATTCTCCAGATCTAAACATAAGAATCCTAAAAAGAAGAACAAAGGAAGAAGACATCTGGTAAGGAAACCTAATGCTCAAATATTTAATGGATATTGCTTTGTTTGTAATAAATTTGGACATATGGATTCTCAGTGTAGAAGAAAGATAGACCCTAGTAAGCCATCATTCTATGGTCAGTGTTTCAAATGCAAGAAGTTTGGTCATAAGGCTTTAGAATGAAAAAGTATGTCTTTCAATGCAAAAAATGTTAAATGCTATACTTGTGGACGGTTTGGACATGTTGCTAATCAATGTAGGTTAGGAGGAAATTAGTGGAATGGCTAGTACAAGAAGAAAGGTCTAGTATGTTTCAATTGTAACAATCTTGGTCACATTGCAAATTTTTGCCAGAAAAGAAACATGAATAAAAGAGGCTTGGTGTATTAAGGAAGAAATTCACAGAAAGAAAATAAAGGAAAAGAAAAATCTTTCATGGAAGAAATAAAAGATTACATCAAATGAAGAAGAAATGGGTAAATAAAATTGAAATGAATGAAGGAAATAAAGCTATACCAGAAGCCCTATCTAGTAGCTCCTTCGGTAATTGATATCAGGCCAATGGCCTATGGGGAGTTCTTCATGAAAATCTCTTTTTCCCCATTTTTCATATGGTCAGCACCAAATTGTTGGATGTCATTAGTTGTTGTGTTACAAAATTATTTGCAATGATATGATGAATTGAATGAAACGATATAGGTCTATAGTTGAATTATCTACTTGCTGCCTAAGTTTAGATTGCAACCAGAACTTCTAGGGTAACACATTTATTGCAGCAAAAAGTAAAGTTATAAAAGGGCATTTTTGAACCCTATTTCGGCACCAAGAATTGAAGGAGAATAGTTTGAGAGAATTTTTCTACAATATTTCAAGGTGTGAAAGGTCATTCCAGTGGTGAATCTCTAGATATTCCTGCTAATCATTGATTTCACATCTATTTTGTAATCTGTACAACTCTATTTGGAGTGAAACATGAAGCAGATCAAAGGTACCAGAACCCTAGATGAGTATAACAACCAGAAGTTTAGGGATGAAAGAAATTTGGTGTCACTCATCGATGTCAGATGGCTTGGAGGATCAAAGCACAAAAAATTGGATACATGGAATGACTATCCTCATTTCGTCAATGCAAAAGTGATTCAGTTTTTCTTGAAAAAATTAGACAGTGATATTCTCAATTTGGATAAACCATATCAAATTACCAAGGATGTGATTAGAAATTTAATTGGCTTATGCAATGTTGGTGATGTATGAAAGAAAAAGTTGATTCGCAATGTGGAGGTCGAAGCCCTAACCGGAATAAGGGGAGATCTGAGGGCTCTAATAATTTCAACCATTAAAGATTCTTTGGCAAGGTATGTGGCTTATGGAATCTCATACAAAATCTATTTCAGGAACTGAGAAGGATCAACCTCAGTAGGCACTACTTATATCATCCAAAAAATGATAATTGAGAACAAGAACTTTGATTTGTGTAGTCTCTTGAAGGAGCAACGTTTGGAGAATATTCAATTAACAAATGATATTGGCTACCAATTTAGGTTTGACACTCTAGCAATATGTATTATGATGCACTTTCTAAATTGTTTTCAATTGAAGGACAATGTAGTGTGGAGGGAGAATTTACTGATTTGTAAGGAAATCTTCAATAATTACAATTCTTTTGAAAATTGTGAACAAGTGTATGAAAGTTTCTTTAGAAAGCTATTAGAAAGGTTTGGAGAAGGTATTGTCCCTCTTCTTGTAAAAATAACTGAATTTGGATCATCTTCCAGAAAAGGAGAGAAAAAGTATAAGAGAGAAAGAGATGTGACTAGTGTCACTCCTTCGACACCCAAGTCTACAAAAATTGAAGAAAGAGGGAAAATTCAAGTGGTTGTGGATGTATAAGATGAAGTTTCTAAAGAATATGTTCCTAGAGATCAACCGAAACTAGATGAACCAGAAAAAATAATTGTTGAAGATAGTGATGAGGAAAATGCTTTGTTTAAGACAAACATAATGCAAATCATCCAGGATGAGGATGGCATGCAAAAGATATATAGCATATGGCTGAATGGTCCATCTTATGAGCAAGATTTAATTGAAAATTCTCTAGCAAGGTACTTTATTGATAACAATATTGAGTTGGAAAGTCTGCAGAATGTTCTCCCAAAAGAACTAATTGAATGTGTCAAGATATCTATGGAGTCTGTGCCCCTAGAAAGAAAGGAAGAATAAATGATTTCTCACTTAAAAATGCAATTTAGATTGTCTCTTTCCAAATTGAAGAAGAAAATGAGTGAGTTGAGACAATGTATTGATTCTGCAAATAAAGTCTTTAACTACTGTCTTAAGTGGCCTCATGTGGTAGGAAAGTATGAGGATGAGCTTCAAGAGATTGAAAGTGAGCTTGGTAAAAGTAGAAAAAATTATAGTATGTTGTTGGATAAGAATGGAGATGGGAAGAAGAGATTTTATAATTTACAGATTGAGCATTGAAAAGTTCATACTGCTAAGAATGCTCTCATTGATGTTTTCTAGAAAGTTAAAGATATAACTAAATAAAGATTAGAACAAATGATTGCGACTCTTAAATTAGGAGAGGAACTGGAAGCAACAATCACTATTCCTAAGTCTCTTGTGAAAATAATCAACATAACTTCAGAAAAAAAATAGTATGATCATAGTAGCCATTGGGATTGTAGTGGATTCCTCGATGAAATTCCTTCCAGAATTGAAAGCTAAGTATAAAATAATTTCCTAAATTTTCATAGAAATTGTCAAATTTTGATCAATTTTTGCATCAGTATTTGGGGAGAGAATGAAGTAAGGAGAGGATAAGGAAGAGAAGTGTATATCGGACGTATTAGATCTTTGTCATTGATGTCAAAGGGGGAGAGAATGAAGTGAAAAATCTCCTAACATCCAAAGGGGAAGTAGTATTTTTGGCTTTGATATTTCTTTTTGGTTTTTGACACTTAGTAAATTTTTCACTAAGTGTTACCATCAATGCCAAAGGGGGAGATTGTTGGCATATGGCTTTGAGAGATCGGTTTTGGCTACTTTTGTTGTCATTGATGGAAACTAGAGTCTACAGTTTGGTCCATATTATTAGTTGTATTCGTACTAGCAAAGAATCTAAGTCTCTGCATTCTACTAGTAGAGAAAGTGAAGAATAGGACATCTGGTTGATATATTGATCTAACTACTTCACCAGATCACTATTTTGAATTTTGGATCTCCAAGGAATTTTTCCTAGCACATACACTATTATATTGAAGAAGTTTTGTGGTGTTGTATTTATCATAGCTCAAGTTAAAAGGTTCGATGGCATGATTCATGATCTATTTTTCTTTGTGGCTGACATGCTTGATGTGGTGGATCACGGATGTATGTGGAATAATTATTTTTCTATCTTTTATGTTTTGGAACCATGGTGTGGGTCCCTTCTATAATTCTATCTGACTTATGAAGGTATGCTTTGTTTCTAATTAAAGATTTAAGGCCAAAATGGCTGATATAAGCAAAGAATATTTTATTTTGTTAAAAGGCCGACATGTATGGAATTTTTGGGTTAGCAGATATATAAGGAAGATCAATAATTCACTTTGTATGTGTGTGGTGTGAAGAGAAATGCATATTCCTACGAAAGAGAGTAGAGCAGTTGATTTATCGAATTCTAGTTTTACTACTAAAGGGTTTTTAGCAGGAGAATAGAGCAGAGTAGAACAGATTTGGGAAAAGGGTCCAAAGTTAGATTGTGTGCTTCAGTGGAACTGAATCTAGGAATTTGTATATGTTGTACTCTTAGTTCAAATTTTTTTTGTAATCTATATTATAATTGTATAGTAGTGACCATCTTTCTTTGAGCAGTGAGCTCTAGGCAGTTTGCCTGAATGCAAGTGAATTCCCCTCTTTTATTTTACTTTTAATAGAGTAAAATATTTGGATTAATCTCCACTATGGTTTTTCCCTAACAGGGTTTCCACGTAAAAATATTTGGTGTTATGGTGATTGTTGATGGGACTGCATGTTTTCATCTATTATGTGTTGCTAATGTTATATAAAGTTCTATTATTGATGTCGATGGTTTTAGATCTATTTTTTAAATCAAAATTATTGAACACTAATTCACCGCCCCTCTCGGTGCTCCATGCATCCAACAAGAAGCACCTCAAATAAGAAGAGGTGAGAAAGCAGTTGCATAAGTAAAGTTCCCACATCCATTCATGTCATCTTTCATACTATGTGTGTGCAAGGTGTGATGATCCTGATAAGAAGGAGGCTACACCTAGGCCTTAATATTCCTATAAAAAGGAATTATAAAAATGGGTCATTATCACACATGTGTGAGAATACTTAAATAAGAGAAAATAATTATAGGGTTTTATTTGGAATTATTCATAAAAGTATTTAAATAATACAAATAAAAAAATAATCTTCACTTAAGTAAAGATTAATTTCTAATACCCCCCTATACTTTACTTGGGTAGTTTATATTAAACCCTTCAATGGGTTGTAATCCTATATTTTTACAATGAAGGAGAAATTTATCTTTACAAAGAGATTTGGTGAGAATATCTACAACTTGATCTTCACCTTTACAATACAAAGGATAAATTTGTTTGTGTTCAATTTTATCTCTAATGAAATGATGTTGAAGAGCAATGTGCTTGGTCCTTGCATGAAAAATTAGATTATTTTCCAAATTAATGTCATTTTTATTACTACAATATAAGGGGGAAGGATCCTTTTGAGGTAGAATCAATTCTTCAAGTAGTCTTCTTAACCATAGTTCTTCTTGGATGCATTGGTAGAACTTTTATATTCTACTTCTATAGGGAAAATAGAAGAAAATTTGTGTTTCTTACTCTTCCATGATATTGTAACTAATTCAATAAAGAAATACTAACCAAAAGTGGATCTCCCATCATTTGGGACCATCTCCTCAATTTGAATCACTATAACCTTTTAAAGAAAATTGACATTTTACATCACAAAACAGACCAATATTAAGAGTTTCATCAACATATCTTAAAATTACTTTTGCAATATTCGAATGAGTTTATTGTGGTTTAGACATATATCTAGAAACCAAACTAATACTATAATAAATATCAAGCCTAGTAAGAGATATATAGTTTAAACTTTCAACTAATTGTCTATGTAAATTAGGATTAATAAATGGATTTTTCATATCAACAATTAGTTTATTTCCTAATTCACAAGGAGTAGAAACACAATTTTCATCATTCATTTTAAATTTATCTAAGAGATCTTGAGCATATTTATGTTGATAAAAAAAAATACTTTTAGGTGTTTGCCAAATTTGCATACCCAAAATATAATGTAATAATCCTAAATTAGTCATTTCAAATTGATTATTGAGTTGTGAATTAATATCACTAATCAAATTGTTTGAACTAGAAGTGAATCAAATATCAACATATTAAATAATGACCACAATATCATTTTCACTATGTTTAATATATAAATTTGGATCATTTTTACTTCTAATGAAAACTTGAGATTGAAAGAAAGCATTAATTTTATAATACCATTCTTTAGGAGATTTTTTTGAACCATAAAGTAATTTGTTTAATTTGCAAACAAGATACTATTACCTTCCTTAATAAAACCCAAAGGTTGAGACGTATAAATTTCTTCACGTAAATCACCATTTAAAAATGTACTTTTAACACCTATTTGATGAAAGGGCCAATGCATATGAGAAGATAAATCCATTCTAACCTTGTCATGCTCAAAAATAAATTGAAATATACTTGCATATAAATATTGAAAAATTGTTGAGCATAAGCAACATGAACTGCAAGGTTAGTTGAACATTTTCTCAAACCAATTATGATGCAAGATTAAGAAACACTATATTATGAATTATATGTGAATGCATTACCATCATAATGTCATCACACTCATAACATAATAGATGATGTATTTATTTGAATGGCTTTGAAAATATACCTTTGTTCTCCAAAAAAACTACATTTAATGTACACATAAATTTTTATATATAATTTGGGGATCACTTGTTGGTGTAATGGTGAAATGGTTGTCTATTTGTGAGGAAACCAAGGTTCAAATCTTTTCCTAGATTGATAGCGGTATTTACAATAGTTTGGTCCCACCTTGTTAGAGAAAATAAAGTGGCGGCTGACTTTGGAGGAAATGTAGGTGATCTTTGCGAATGTGGTGACTATTCATTCTTGACCCCTACTGGTGTGCTCACAGACCCTCTAGGAATGTGTTGCTAATAAATCCAATTTCCTGATGGTGTGTGATGCTCATAGACTTTTTTCAGACCCACATGGATCTTTCATTCCTGGCAACTCTATATCAGTCCCTCGTGAGTCCTTCACTCCTTTTGGTGTCCTCGTTTGGCTTCTTGGCTCATAGTTTTGTATGGTTGGTCTTGGAGAGATAATTATGAAGACAAAACAAAGGATATATAAGGGTGTTACCTGAATGAAGAACATTTCTGAGGATGAGGTCCCTCATCAATGTGGTCTCACTAGTTCTCTACTCTAGTCAAAAGTATCTTGGCTTTGGCCCATTGTGAATCAAAAAAGAAAATTATATATAATTTTAATGTACTTTTAATCCAATGCATAGAAAAAAAAGATTTTTTCTAATAGGAAAATATCATACTTGTCTCATAGAAAAATAGATCTACTACTTAGGTGTTCTTGATGAGTCATCTCTTCTTCAAAGTATCCAATATTGCTTCATGATCTACATTACTAATTGTCCATAATTATTTTTTTCTTTATTTTTCATGATACTTAAATAACTTAACATTAATTGCTACAACTAGGTGTGAATGTACATGAGTATTTTTTTGTGCTTCTCAAAGTCATCAAATGTAGTCCTAACTACCATTCTTTCTAATCATATATGTTTTCAACCAAGTTCAAATAGTAATAATTGATCCTATAGGATATGTGAACCCATCATCATATATCATAGGTTGTGTTGGATTTTATTTTCCTTGAACATATCATACCAACCAGTAGTATGATGTCTCCTCATTACAATATGGTGCAACAACTGCATAAACATGTCTTGGTTGTACAATATCTTAAATATGGTCATAGTCAAATGAACTTTTCATTTCACTAAGAAAAGATGAATGAGCATCATATAAAGAGGCTAGATATTACAAATCCATGTATAGGTACCCACTCACTTGACTCAAAATTACCACACTTGTGCATTTAGTACAAATATGAAAAAATAAACTAAATCTCACATCCAAATGATCTATGTACTTGCACCTAAGCTTCAAAGTGAATGCATCTTTGATAATTCCTTTATTTTTTGACAATCCAATCTCTCTCCCACTATCCCCTCATCAACCAACTAGAAGAACCTATGCACTTCTAAATCAATTTTATCTCCTTTTGATAATTCATAGTTAAACCACTCAACAATTGAACTTGTGTCAATGAGTATAACATGACCTCTATTATTTAATTATTCTCTATGTAGAGATCTCTTTAGAGATGCACCTACTCCATCATTCTCTCCTTTTCCATGCTATCTTAAAAAACTCCAAATATGAAATTAAATTAGCAAAACTTACTTCTTTTGTAACCAACTTGCATCTAGAACCTTCATCTCCACTCTTCAATTTGTATTTCACTATCTTAAATCTCTTTTTCTAAACCATTTTATTTCTCAAATAATGCTTTCTTTCCTCATGAATACATGATATAAAATTTTGTAACCCACTACATTGCAAACACTTTTCATTTAAACAATTATTTTTATAGAAAATGCAACCATCATATATAACACATACAAATAAATATAATAATTCCCTTGATGAATTTGGTCATTGAATTGCACCACTCTTGTAGCATTTCGATTATACACAAAGTAGAATGAATATTGCATACTATTTTATGATATATAGAAAACACCACATGGTATTTGCAACAACATGCATTATAAATTTTAAGAGGAAAATAGTAAAATGGCTTACAAGATTAGAGTGATCCTTATGAGATTTTCAAATTTTGATGTGTTTCACAAAATAGTTGGTATGTTGTTATCTAGTTATGTTCTAAGAAATGTTTACAATATTTCATGAGATCCTAATCAACAATTATTAATTTTAAAAAAAATAAAAATTGGTCATACTCTAGAGTTAGAGTGCTAAAAAAATTGAATTTCATCTTTTGTGGTATTAGCTAGATTCTTATTAGTTGATGGAAACCTACAATTAAAATCTCGTATATCATTTTGAGGAAGAAAATATATGTGGTTCTTTGGCATCTTTGTGGCATGTTGGTGTCTCATATGGACAAAGAGTAGAGTCTATGACCAAAAATGATCAAGGCTCACTAACAAGTTGAATGCTGGAATTTGACAATTTGAAAGAAAATAATAGAATGCTAAAAATGTGTAAAAACATAAACAAGTACGAAAAGAAGAATACTTTAAATGAATGGTAAATTAACTATAAGAAAATGAAAATTAGAGGGAAATAAATATGCAACTCATGGTAGGTCCATCCTCAAAAATGAAATCCTACACACATGGAAATGAGAAAATGTTCGGGTTGTTTTTTGGGACATGCCTTAGTCAAACCCCAACATTGGTGTTTCTACCTCCACAAATAGCCAGATAGACAACAATGTAGAAATGATGATAATAAAATAAATAGATAAGACATATGGAAATGTAAAGAAAACAATATGCTAACTATAAAGATGATAATTCTATGAAATAACAAAGAGTTACCCTCCCTTCTACAAGCTTGGAGAAGTTGAGAAGAAGAGTGAGAGTTTTGACAATGCAAGATGATCATGCAAGAGTGGGGTAGAGCTTGAAACCTCCAAGAACAATGGTGTAGAGAGAATGGAGTGTTAAGAATAAAATAGTGAGCAAGAATGAAGTGGAAGCATTGAGAGTGAAGTGAGTATATTGTGATTCTTGTTGAATGGAATGAGAATGAAGGTTTAAAATGGAATTTTAGAGGAAAAATAGTCATTTTCGAATAGTCTGTAGTCACAGGGAGAGTTACACTTCATGGGTGATAGGAAGTGTAGTGTCCCAATGTTCACTAACCCAACAATCTTGTTAAGACATTCATGCAACACATAGACCTCTGCGCAACACAGAAGCATCCTAGAAAAAATTCTCCCATTGACAGAAAATGACAAGATATGGAAGGGAAAAAAGGCTTATGATGGTGGGATTCACCATTATCAATTTATAAGGTTAAAGTAAGGGAAGTCTTATGGGAAATTGCACTAGGGTGCAATTTTTACACCATAATAACCCTTTCATTTTTGGGTGTTAAAGTGGACTTTTTTCGTGGATAACCGCATGCCATGCAAACATTTGTGCCCTATACAAAAATCCTTAAAAGATTCTTTCTAGCATGGCTATTATTATGTTATACTTCCTACTTCCCCATGAATTGTAATACCTTCACAACTTGCAGGAATACCAAAAATGTCCATTTGAATTCCTATACTTCTTTCAAACCTCTCTTTTTATCATTATTTTCATTCTATTTAATATCTCACTCATTCTTTCTCATTCTCTCAACCTTCCTCATTATTTTCACCATATTTTAATCTCATTCTCTCTATTATATTAGGTTCTCTCGTACTTTGGCTCTTTACACCAAAAACTTAGCACTAGTGGGATGTCTTATATGTTGCATGCTCTTCATTTGGGTATCACTGTCTGGCTAAAGGGAGGGTAATTGCATTCCTTTTACATTACATTATCGTTATAGTTTAAAAGAATAATGTTATTCTAACTTGTTTATCTATTTATCTCATTTATTATCATTTTATTTTCTACCTATCTATCTGGCTATTTGGGGAGGTGAGAACACCTACACAGTGGTTTTACTAAGGAAAGCCTCTAAAATAGCCCCCAAATTTTTTCTCATTTCTATGTGTGCAAGTTTTGAAGTTGTAGCATTATGAGATGCTTTCTTTGAGGACCTCTTGTGAGTGTCTCCTTCATTTCATTTTCTTCATTTCCTTTCCATCTAGTTTAGTTTTTTCCCATTATTATTATTCTATTATTCTATTATTATCTTGTTATGTTTTGGAGGTTTTAGTAATTGAATAATTAGTTGGTTCTTTGTTTTCTTTCTATGATAAGCTCACTTTTCAGTCCATACTGTAATACTATAGTGTGCCATGGGGACATCCATGTGTTACACTATCATCTTTGGTTGAGAGAGTTATGGTTTGTCTAGAGAACCTTTACAAATTTCTCTTTTAGTTTTAAGAACACTCTTATTTTTATTCCACATAAAACATAAAATATAAACAAACTCCCTTGTCTCTTTATCTTGTCACCTAAGCTTTGATCCCTAAGATAATCACGGAAAATTCACCCCTTTAAGATCACATCATTTTAGAGTGTCAATTTCTTTGGTTGGAAATTTCTTCTCTCTTGTTTGGAAATTTTGTTGGACTGAATGTTGTGATACTCTTATGAGTTTCACAACCCAATCTATATCTTCTGAGCATGTAGTTAGAAGAACGCTTTAACATTTAGATATGGTTTCAAGAAGACAACTCGCTTCAACTTGTTTATGTCCCAAATTCAATAAATTCACCATGGGATTATTTCCCAATTATACCCCTCCCATTGTTTCTATTCATCCATCAATCAAATTCTAAATAAATTCTCAACCAAGGACTCCTTATTGGTCTTCTTCTCTCATGGATGATGAATCTACTCTCAGGGCCCCTTTGGAGTAGGTTTAATCTTTTGGAGAGAAACATAAAGAGTATGAATATTTTCTAGATAAAGGTATTATATTCACTTAAGCTTCTCCTCTCATTTGTGGTGAAAGCTAACTCATAAGAAGATAACTCATTCCATTTTCCACTATCAATCCCTATTTATCAAATCTCCTATGCCTTGCAAGATTATGATGTGCAACATGGGTTCATAGGGAATATACAATTGGTATTGGGAGAAAACATTCTCTTGATGAAATAACCTTATCTTACCCATTTGTGTACTATATTAAGAGATTATTAGTAGATAGTGACACACTATAGGGGTTCTTCCTCATTCTCCTATTCTAATAATTGGTTAGATGTGTCTATTTCTAGGGAGCCTAAAAGAAATAAAGTAGTAGAAAACATGGTTTTTGTTTGTATTGACAAGAACATAGTAGAATGCAATAGAATTTTCACAAAAATATATGATTCCTATGATAATGTTCATCAAAATTTGTTAAAATATGGTTTAATCACCCTCACAAAAACTATAGCACTCTGTGAAGACTTATCTCATTTGGTATTATGCATAAAATATTTTTCAATACCACCAAGTTCTTGGTCATGATATTGAATTTTATGTGTGTTTTTTTGACATGTGATCAAAGACCACATAGATAGTTGTACCATTTGGCTTTATGGTAGAAAATAAAACTCAAACCAATCTATAGCCAGGTGTTGCAAAGAACTATAGATCTACATAGATCCCTTTCCTTCTCATTCTACCAATCTAGTAAGATCTACTTCTTTATCTTCTAATCCTAGTCATTCTGAGTACATGAACATGGTCCCATTTGCTCCTATTCCTCCAATTCATGTGGAAAATATTATTAACCTAAAATTAACACCACACAACTTTCCCTTGAATAGGGAACCTTCTTCACTTTACATACTAGCACAAGTCAACAATAACATCCTAATGAGTGTTATGGTTGACCCTATTGGTTGATTCAATGTTATAATAGAGGAGACCCTCTTTATCAACAATTTAGATAGGGAGAAGTATGAGGATTCAATGACCACTATACACACTGAAGATGGCTATTTTGTGCCTCCCATTGGTTATATTTCTTTCTCAATCCTTGTTGGGCCTTAATCTATTTATGTCCCATTTATTGTGATTCTTGAATCCAACCTATTTAGGGTAAGACTAGGCATTCCATGGCTAGTCTCCATGAATGCACTCACTTCAGTTGTCCATAAATGCTTAAAATTTCCTCATCATGGCATGATGCATACTATTCAAGATAAAAATTCTTAAAATTCCATGAAGGCCTATATGTGTATGTAGCAACATGCTTGATCTTCTACACCAAGTCCTCCTTAAAGGCTTTGAACAAGTATGCTCCCATACATAGACCATCTTCCTCTTATTTTGCAATTTCATAACCCTTGACGGTGTCCTTAGTTCTTTCTACTATGCCCATGTCTAAACCACATGTCTTTTGATTCCCAATTCTAGCCATAATTCCTTGACCCACTCTATATGGTAAAGGGAAGAATACAAGAGGAGTTGGATCTTCTTTTTGTATTCCAACATCTCAACCACCAATGCCTCCTCTTGTCCCTCCACATACTTATAAAGTAGACAAATGAAAGAATCCCATAGCCAAGATCCCCATCTCTATATTTTTTCCTCCTCTTGTTCATCCTTAGGAACCTACTCTTTTGTTGGAAATGGTTGTGAAGACTACTCCTCTAGTGGAATAGGAAACCTAGATTCTTCTTAAATAATGCTATTCTTGGTGATAATAGTCATTATAATTGGATTGAATGAGAGCATAAACATAATCAATGGGAATTACCTTGGGAATATGAGGCCTTGTTGAAGAGCAGGGATGAACCTGTTGTCTTTGCTTCTACTCTTGCTTTAGCTTCTATATTTGTTCCTACTCCTCTTGTTTGTTCCCTACTTCTATTTCCATCACCTCATTTTTTCTCACAACTTTCTTGATAGATATCAATGAACCTCACCCTATGCAGGTGTAGGTGTTCATCACTCATTCTCTAGATCTTAGCTTGATCATCTATTTAGTAGATCTTCCTCCTTTTCTTGAGCCTGTGTACATACCTCATACAAAGGTTATATCCACTATGAATCTTTCTCCTTCTGATTCTAATACAAGGATTCCACTCCCCCCTCTCAAGCTCAAATATAAGAATGTCCTCTCTCTAAATAATAGTTGTAATAAATATTCTTTTTCTCCTTAATATTGATCAACTATAGCTTATTTAATTCGTATGATGGAAGAATCCCCTGATTCCCTAGAGTTTGTCATTTCCCTTCTTCTGGAGGTAAAAAATGACTCCTTGGTTCATCAACCTCCTTCTGCTTAGTCATGACACTTCACCCTAGAGAAGTGTATGATCAACTTGGTGGAGGACATTCAGACTTTGTTATCCATATTTGTTAGATTAGCGACACTAATGATGTAGGAACTTGTTAATGGGGATGTTAAGGAAGCCTCCTCCTTGGCTTTTGTTGTAGGCGAGTTCACATAAACTTCTCTTGATATCTTTCATCTAAAAGCTCCTCTTCCCTCCCCTTAAAATGATCTAGATTGGGAGAAAGATGACTTGTTGAAGGTATTGGAAGACAAAAATACCTTTATCATTAGATTCAATTCGTGTGATTGATGATGTTTCCCTATGATTTTCTATTATTTTTTGTGCTCTCACTTGGAGGACCATTGATACCCTTGTAAGTAAATGGATAGAGGAGAGAAAATCTATCATAAACCTTTCTCTATTTGTTTCATCATTCTTCTATCAGTCGTAAAAATTTCCTTTCAAGTCGAGAATGATGCAAAGTGTTTAAGCATTTAGGCCTCTTCTATGCTAACACATATTTTTATTTTTCTTCATGTACTCTTCTAATTCTAATCTATTTTAGGGGTTATGATAGTTCATCTAAATTATAATATCTTTATCTATATAGATTTATGATTAGCTCTGACCTTGAATAATTGGATCCCCCTATGTTCTCGATTTCTTCATCTCTATTTTTATTAATATTGTGAATTCTATCTATTATCACTCATGCAATAGTATTCCATCTATACATCTCATTATGCATATCATGACACAACATCTCTTTATTTTTATTCTCGTTACAATGACTTGTGATCCTCTATGTAGCACACATCATTCTAAGTTGGGGATATCACATCTAATTACTTTGATTATCACTTTGTATCTTATAAAAAAAAATTCTTAAAAATTGTAGTAATAGAAACAGTATCCCATTTTCTATGTATAGTGTGTTGTAAAGTGTACCTTTATAGTTTCACACAAATCTAGGGATTTATTATTTAATTGAGGTTAATTTTCCTTAGTTGGCCCCTTTAATTCAAATCCAAGCCTAATTAAATGTAAATTTTGAGGGATAAAACTTAACATTCACAAATTCCATTATACAACACTTAATTTTAGAAGGTGTGTGTCCTAGGCTAGTGAACTAGGACCCATTTTCCACATGGTGAATGGGTCCTCACTAGGTAATAGGACCCTATTTTTAAATGGAATTTCACATTGTCTCAAGTGTGTCCTGGGTGAGTGACCTAGGACCCATTTTCCATATGGTGAATGGGTCATAATTATACCTTAGAACCCTCTTTCAAATATGTTTTTGGTGGTATTTTAATGATTTCAAATCCATGATTTCATTTTGGCTTGTGTTATTTGAATTTTAGGAATTAATAATAAGATATGTATAAATACAAGGATATTTAACTTAGTTTCACCTGGAATTTTTATGCAAGCATCGTAATAGAAAACTAATGATCAAGAGAGAATTCAAGAGTGTTTCTAAGGAATTCAAGGGAATATTTGAAGAATATTATTGCAGCAATCAAGATTCATTTCATCATGCCAAATATTTAGTGCATCATGCATATTGTTGAGCTAATATGTTGATGTAGCATCCAAGATCTATCAAACATATTCAAAGGAATTGTTTCTAATTAAGTTCATGATCAAGATCTACATTCATTCAGGCCACTTCATGCTAGTTTTCAGATCTATAATCCAATGTTTTAGATAAGTTATGGTGAGTTGTGACATTGCATTGTTTTCAGTCATTATTGCTTCATCCATTTCTATTTCATTACAAGGTTTAATTACCGAAACGAGGTTTGTAGGTTTTAGGTTGAAGATTGTTGGGATTAAGGTGTCTCAACCTTAGAGTCCTAACATTGATTTAATTTTTGTAATTTATGTATTTATTTGTATTATTTAATTGATTCTAGTGTCATGTCACTAATTAGGACCCACCGACTGGGTGGCATCCCCATTAGAGGTGATTGAATGGCACATTCTCATCCCAAGTCGACATAGCCATCTCAATGACATATTACCAATTCTATGATGCATCATAAAGCATATTTTAATGCATGGGTGAAAGTTATCACCCGACTTGGCTTATGATAGGATGTAAGAGAATCAACTATTTTTAGCTAGTTATCAAAAATTCTCTCACAACTGTAAGTGTTGATAGCTATGATAGATTCTACGATAGTTGTAAGATATGTAAGGCATCTTTAATAGCCTATTTTTAGCATATTCTAGGCATCTAGGCTTGGAGGAAGACTATATGCATGTTTGAGAAGTGTAAGCGGTGTAAGAGAATATTGAACATGTGTCCAAGTACATCTCCAAGGCATTGAATATTGTGCCTTTTGGATTTAGACACCGGTCACCTTCTAGATTCTTCTTGAAGCTTGTAACACTCTATTTATTGAGTGGATTGAGTTGTAGACTGCATTTTTTTTTTCAAGTGACGAAATGCTTTCGAGTTAACTCCAGAATAGGTTTTTATGTTGAAGAACTTGTGAAGAAGCTTTGTAATTGGAGAAACATTGTAATCACTATTTGATATTAATAGATAAGTGTTGTGCTTCTGGAAGGTGGGGTTTTTAACCCAAAAGGGTTTCCCCCATAGTATATTTGTTGTCACTATTTTTGTGCATTGTTTCTATTCTATTTCCATTAATATTTATGTGATTCTCTAGTTGAAACTATTAAAGGTGTTAATTTTTATTTTATTTTGTAACTCTCTCTTGATTAGATTAGTGTAGGAAGTTGTTTTTGCTAACCTAACTTCCTTTCAGTTGGTATCAGAGCTTGGCTAGCCTTGGTTCCTTTGTTGGGTAGAAGGGTTTTTTGAGTTAATATTTGTTTCAGTGGGAGTTTTGTAGAAGAGTATATTTCATTACCTTGTTGTAGGAAAGAGATGGTAGGCACGTCTAGGAGGATTGAGATGGAAAAATTTAACAATGGTTATTTTGAGTTGTGGAAGCTCAAAATGGAAGACATGTTAGTAGACCAAGACTTATGGCTTGCAATTTCTAGAACCAAACCTTCAGGCATGAAACAAGAGGATTGGGATCTCTTGGATGGGAAAGCAAAGGGTATTATTATACTCTATTTGGATAATAACATTCTCCTGAATTTCCATTAAGAGAAAAAATATGCTTCTCTATGGAAGAAGTTTGGTGATATCTATCAAGGTAAATCCCTAGTAAACAAGCGTTTCCTGAGAAAGAAGATGTATTATTTGAAAATGGAAGATGGAGGATATGTTGTAGATCACCTAAACTATTTTAACATGTTGGTTGTACATCTAGTTTTTGTTGGAGACAAAATAGATGAAAATGATCATTGCATTCTCATTTTGTGTTTGTTGATGAACTCTTGGGATCACCTATTAATGGCTATTAGAAGAACTACTTCCACCTTCAAGATGGATGAGGTTGTTTCCTCATTACTATTTGAGGAGATGTGAAGGAAGTATTCTAAGATGGTCAAGAGGCCCTTGTAGTCCATCAAAGACCAAAAGAGAGAAGCAAAAAGAAAGATAAGAAATCTAAGTCAGAGTCGTTGGGGAGATCAAAGTCTCCTCATAAGAAGTCCAAGGAAAAATGTTGGAATTGTGGTGAAATTGGTCACATTCGGAAAGATTGCAAGAACTAGGAGAAGAAGAAAAACATTTGTTTCTCTAATTCTGAATTTGACAAATCATCCCAAGATGACAAAGAAGCATTTATTGCAGCCTTGGCAGCCCATGCATCAAATGATGTGTGATTGATAGATTTGAGTACATCCTTTCACATGACTTCTCATAGAGATTGGTTCTAGAAGTATGAGTTTGATGGTGGAGAGTCGTACCTAGGTGATGAATCTCACCTTGAAGATTGTTGTCCATGGAAGAGTCAAAATCAAATTTCTTGATGGAAGAGTCAAGGGGATTAATGGTGTCTTGCATATAGTGGGTTTGGCATGAAACCTAATTTATGTAAATAAATTGAATGATTTGGGAGTGCATGTTGTTTTCTTTGGTGGAGAATGCAAGATGACTAGAGGAGCTATGGTGCTAGCCAAGGGGGTTCGTATTGGGACTCTATTTTAGTTTGATGCATGCACTTCAAAGTGAAATAATTCTTCTAATATACCAAATAAGAGACCTTTGAATTCTTCATCCTCACCATTAGATCATGCAGAGAAGAAGTGTGTTGTAGCTACATTCAATGGTTTTGCATTTTGGGTACCTAAGGGTTCTCATTCCATTGAAATGAAGCTTCCTGTAGAGAAGATAATGTTATGGCACCAATGACTTGGTCATAATGGTGACAAGGGCCTTAGAACCATAAAAAATAAGAGCCTTGTTGAAGGCCTTGATGATTGTAATCTCGAGTTTCAATTTTGTGAACATTGTCTATATGGAAAACAACACCATTTTTCTTTCTACTCTAGTTCTCAGAAGTCTTCTAGGGTCTTGGGTTATGTACATTTAGATGCTTTCAGTCCTGTAAACATTCCATCATTATCAAAATATGTATATTTTTTTTATTTCATAGATGACTATAGTAGAAGGACATTTTTTGATTTCCTTAGAAGTAAAGCTGAAGTCTTTAGTCAATTTAAGGAGTTTAAGCCCTTGTTAGAAAATCTGACTAGCAAAAAGATTAATTGTTTGATAACTGATAATGGTGGTGAGTTTTGTTCTGTAGAGTTTAAAAATTTTTGTAAAGAGCATGGGATTGAGAGACCTAAGAAAACTCCCTACACTCCACATGAAAATGGAGTTACATAGAGGATGAAGAGAATGTTGATAGAGAGGGATAGGAGTATGTTGAGTGGTGTTAGTCTTGAACAAAAATTTTGGGCTGAAGTGGTAGCCACTGCATGTTATTTGAACAATAGATCTCCTACATCAATGCTTGTTTGTAATACACCCATGGAGGCGTGGTCTATTATAAATCCTTCAATAAGACATCTCAAAGTATTTGGTTGTGAATCTTACACTCATGTTCTAATTGAGAAGAGGTCTAAATTGGAGAACAAGTTTTTTAAGTGTATCTTTCTTGGCTATGGTGTTGTTGTAAAAGGGTACAAGCTTTGGGATCCAAAATCATAGAAGGTTCTCTACAATAGAAGTTTGATCTTTAGAGAGATGAAACTTTCCTTTGTTGAGTTCCAACTAGAGAAAGAAGAGAAACAAAAGGAGGTAGTTCAGATTCCACCTACTCTAACACACTCCTGATGGACTTGATAATGAGGAGAGCTCAAGTAGCTTTGACAGATCTAAAGAAGAAGGATAACCTCAACATCAACCTTTGAGGAGGTCTACGTGAGTTAGGCAGCAACCAAAAAGTTTTGGATATTCATTACTAGATTATAGTTCCATATTTTCCTTGATTACTAATACTAATGAGCCTAGGATAGTTAGAGAGGCTATAGGTATAAATGATTTAGATTCCTAGATGCAATACATGGATGAGGAGATAGCTTCATTAATGAAAAACAAGACTTGGGATTTGGTGCCTTTGCCCACTAGACATAAACTTGTTGGTTGTAAATTGGTTTTCAAGAGGAAGCGTGGTCGTAATGGAATTGTTGAGAAGTATAAGGCATAGTTGGTCACTAAGGGGTTTTCCCAGGTGGAGGGAATTTATTATGAGGAGATATTCTCTCTTGTAGCGAAGTTGATATCTATCCAGCTTCTATTGTCACTTGTAGCAATGTATGACTTAGAAGTGGAATAGATGGATGTGAAGATAGCGTTCCTTCATGTTGATTTGGAGGAAGAGATATACATGTCACACCAGAGCATTTCATTGAAAAAGGTAAATAAAATTTGGTTCGCAAGTTGAAAAAGTATCTTTATGGTTTGAAACAGTCTCCTAGAAAGTGGTATCAAAATTTTGATACCTATGTGTTGTCATTGGTATTCCAGAGATCTAAATATGACCATTGTGTATACTTTAAAATTGATAATGGTCACAATCTCATTATTGTCTTATACGTAGATGATATGTTGTTTATTGGGAATGGTAAAAGTATGATTTTAGATTTTATGTTGTTATATGGTGCTATCAATTGCATGAGCAAGTGGCAAGTTGTAGTCACATTGTCCATGATAGAAGAGGAGTATATGGCAGCCATTCCTTCTTATAAAGAAGCTATTTTCCTTAAGAGATGTTGTTTCAATTCCATGATCCTTGGGGCCCTGAGTAGATGATTTCTTATGACTCTTGGAAGGTCTTTGACATGTGGGATATTTTTGGGATTAAGGTGTCTCAACCTTAGATTCCTAACATTGATTTAATTGTTGTAATTTATGTATTTATTTTAATTATTTAATTGCCTATGGTGTCATGTCACTAATTGGAACCCACCAGCTAGGTGGCATCCCTGTTGGTGGTCACTAGATGGCACATCCTCATCCAAAGTGGACATAGGCATCCCACTTTGGAATCTATGACATATTATAGATTATGTGATGTGTCATAAGGCATCTTTGAATGCATGGGTGAATGTTGGCACCCAAGTTGGGTTATGATAGTATGTAAGAGAATTAGCTATTTTTAGCAAGTTATGATAGATTCTCTTATAGTTGTAAGGTGCTTTCAGCTATAAAATATTCTATGACAACCGTAAGATATGTAAGGGATCTGTGATAGCCTATTTTTAGCATATTCTAGGCGTCCAATCTTGCAAGAAGACTATATTCATATTTGACAAGTGTAAGGGGTGTAAGAGAATATTGAACTTGTGTCCAAATGCATGTCTAAGGCATTGAATATTGTTCCTTTTGGATTTGGGTTCCCCTCACCTTCTAAATTCTTTTTGAAGCTTGTAATACTCTATTTATCAAGTACCTTGAGTTGTAGAATGCATAGTTTTTTGTAGGTAACGAAGTTCTACCAGGTTAACTCTAGAATAAATTTTTATGTTGAAGCACTTGTGTAGAAGCTTTGTACTTGGAGAAAAACTATAATCACTATTTGATATAATAGAGGAGTATTGTGCTTTTGGATGGTGGATTTTTTTACCTAAAAGGGTTTTCCCCATGGTATATTTGGTGTCACTATTTTTGTGCATTGTTGCTATTCTATTTACATTAATCTTTATGTGCTTCTCTAGTTGCAACTATTAAAGGTGGGTATGTGTAGGATCATGGTGGGCCAAAAAGTGACAATATAATGGGTATTTGTCGGGTATGAATTTTTTTTACCCAAATTTGATGAAATGAAAAGGGTTTTTAAAGGAGATTATCATCTTTCCACCAATATAAATTATGCTTTACTTTCAATTTAATAAGTAATTATTATTCATTTTCTATCCAAATTATGACTAAAGTCCTTATTGATAGGCTGATTGAAAAACATTTGTAGCTTTCAAATGGTATCACATTTTTTGAATCCAAAACATGTGTCACATTCTATGCTTTTCATACTATAAGATTAAAAAAATAAAAAATGAATTTCATGAAGTTTTGACCAAGTTAAGGTGGTCAGACATACGAGTTTTTATATTTTTTAAAAAGTTGCAAAGAAAATTTTTATAATTAATTATTTACTTGGAAACAAATTACAAAAAAATATGCATCACATCGGGGCATGAATCCTCTACTTATATATAAAATCTTATAAAAAAATATTATCATTTTATTGTGGTTAGGGTGGTCAAACAGACACCTACTTCTTATTTTTTCCCTAAAATTTAAGTACCACTGCATTGAAATTTTAAAATTTCACCAAATAGATTTTTATTTTTTTTAAACAAACCTTCTAGTTTAGAAACTACATTCAATTTTCTACAAATTCTATTCTTACATATTTTTGAAATAATATAGATAACTTATTCAAATTTTTACGTCAAGTTTCCTAACTCTATTTTTTCTGATTTTTTTGCCACTTAAGGGCCTATTTTTTCCATGATGATCTTGCACATACCCAGGTGTTATAAAGAATTTATTTTGGTAACTTTCTGCTGATTAGATTAGTGTTGGAAGTTGTTTCCACTCACCTATCTTCCTTTCAAAGATCATTTGGAGAGAAAAATTGAAAAAGTTGTCAAAGTTGCTAAGTTGTAAAATCATAGAAATTGATCTATAGGATTTATTTTTGGATTTTCGATAGTGCCCAACTAGAATCTAGTTGTCTAAACTAAGAGGAAAAAAACCCGCAAATTGATTTTCCAAAGCCCTAGCTAGGACTCATTCGCAATGTGGTGAATGAGTCCTTAGTGAGGTTTGAAAAAATACTTTTTTTCAATAGGTACACAACATTTGACCCTCTCGATATTTTCCTTTTGATGGTTATTTGTGTTAGATTTAATTTTTTTTACTCATTTATACATCATAGTGCACACATATTGAATGAAGTAGAGTGGAAATTGGTTAATCATTTTGTTTCATTATGGTGAACCTATTTTCCTCCTTTTCATTTTGGTGAACCCAACCCTTTGGTCATTGCATTTTCTAATTTTGGAATCCTTTTCATCCTAGATTTAGATCTTGCATTCATTTAAATTCATTTTCATTGAATTAGGTCTCATTTAGGGTATCTAATTTGCATTAAAATTTGCATTTCATTTAATATTTTAGGATTTCATATTTTTGCATTCTTTAAATTTGAAAAATACAAAAAAATCAGTCATCTTGCATAACATTTACGTCATATAGACTTGCATTTGAAAATTTAAACAAAAAATGAATATCAATGTAGGTATTTTAGGTCATCATTTTGTCACATTTTTCACTTGCATTTCACATTGCATTCTACAGAAAATCAAACTAAATCTTACTATTACAAACCTGAATCTAAAAATCACTAGAAAAAACTTAAAAATCTATAAAAAATTTGTTTCAAAAACCTAATCTAGTACACCTTCACCATAGGGTGAATGATTCCTTGATCAAGTCATAATCTACATTTTTGGGAATTAAAATCTTCATTTATATTCTTTTGTTTGCTACATTCATATTTTTATTATAGTTTGTTGATTTTTTGTTTCATTAATTTCATTATATCTAGCCTAATTTGGTAAATTTAATGCATTGTGTGACTTCAAAATTGCATTTACAAGATTTCTTTTCAGATTGTTGCATAGTTTAATAAGAAAATTACCTTGTTTATAATTTGAAAGTTTCATTTACAAATTGCATTCTACATTATTGTATTACATTTTAAGCCTCTTCCATTTTTAGTTTGTAGACTCCATTTTCAATTTGTACACTAAGTTTGGGAAGCTTGTATGAGCTTTACAACTTGGTGTTAGTAATACTATTATGATATGCAACTCAACGCTCATGTCATCCTGCAATATACCTTAGTAATACTATTATGAATTACATTTTTAAGCATTCAAAACACATCCACACACACTTCACATTAGTATCCCATCCATCCTTACATTAATCTTGATTGAAACATTGTGCATTTGGTCCATCTTTCCCCTTTTAAGTGAAAAACCTTAAAAGAGCAAGCAAGGATTTGGGTACCAAAATCCTTCATTTCATTTTGGTGAACTTTCTATTTGAATCCCCTCTTTTCTTATTTTGGAGTCCATTAATCATTCTAGAATTGCTTGCATTAGTTAGCTTGTATTCTAGGGTTTCATTTTTGCATATGTAAAAGTGCATAATAGGTTGCATTTTTGCATCTTTCATCATTGAAAAGTTCTAAAATTCTGCATTTTTCACTTAGGTATGCATCTTAGCACTTAGACAGCATCAAAATCAATCACATATTTCTGAAAATTTTGAAAAAAGTCTATTCTAGGACTCGTTCGCCACCCTGGGCGAATCGGTCCCTTCTAACCCTTGAAACAACCTTTTACAGAGCTGAAAATATTGTTTTTAGGTTTCTGTTTGGTGCCATTTCATACCTATATTAGTTAGTTTCATTTTTTTAGCATGCATTTCTTAAAATCTAGCCTTAATTATCCCATTTCATTCATGGTTTCCATTTCAAGTTTGCATTTTCATCTTGTTACATCTCATAATCAGTCAATTGTCATTTTTGAAATATGAAACATTATTCTTCAATTGCATCTTTGCTTTAGCATTATTACATTTCAACATTGTAGATTAATCATCCCATCATGTTTTCAAACAAAAGTCTATAGTTCTCATCTTGCATGTTCTCTTTTTAGATATTATTACATGTAAGAAAATTTTGTTAAAGGCATATAAATATGAGGTCTTTTCCCCTCTCTTTTTGTTCATCATAGATCCCTCCCCTAGTTCCTCTTTTGTGGATGAGGTTGGTTTAGTGAAAGAAAAATTGGATAATCATAACACTTACATTTGTTCTTCTCTTATTATCTCTCACACTTGTGAAGTAGATATTTTCATGCTAGAAGAATCAATTGATGAGAGTTGTGACAATATGAGTTATTTCTCTCCTCTTACCTCTCCTATTAGACATAGCATTACTTGAGGACATCACACTAAGTAATCATGATGATCATACAACACAAAATGACGATGAGACCATAGATTCATCTACCCACTCCTCCCCTATTTGTGAGAGTGTCTTTGTGAGTAATCATGGCAATCACATTATTTGTGAGAAGGATATGTTAACATTAAATGCTCAAATCTTTAAGACCTACAATAATCCTCTTTATTTTTCTTCCCCTATTTTGGAAGAAATTATTAGAAAAAGGGAGGTAATCAAAGATAATAATGAGAATCTCCTTGCTCCCTTTCCTAATGTTTCCCCCATCCAAGAACACATAATTAATCAAGTGGATCCAATCATTGAAAAACAAGAATGTGATGCTTTTCTTCTCTTGATGCATCTCCCACTTGTCATGAAGCCAATTTTCACATTTCAACCTTAGATGAACATATTACATGCTCTCCTAGTAGGGTAGATAATATGGAAGAAGAGAATGAGACATTACAAACACCGAATGATTGCACAAAGTGTTCCCCTAATCTCCTCATTATCAACAATCAAACACATTCAACCATTCATAACTCCCTTGGTTGTGATGAATTTATTTTTGATGATTCAAACCTTAATTGTCACGAACATATGGTTTTTTTTTCTCCTATGAACTCTCCTTCTAGGGAGGATATTGTGACTTGACACAAAGATAGCATTCCCTTCAAATACAATGAAACATCCCACTTGTTGTAGACACTAAAAATTGTCCCAAGGCTTGCAATTTCTAAATTCTTCATCATTTCCCTTTTCATTCTTGATAATTAAATAATTTTAATTATTTAATTAATTCATTTTTTATCTTTATTTCTTCCTGATTAATTAAATGAATTTTATTTATTTAATTATGTCACTAATTAAGTCCTATTCTTTCTAAAATTAAATAATTTTTATTATTTAATTTCTCCTATCACCTCTTTGTCCGTGCCAATCTTTTCTTCCACGTCAAATCTTATCTCTTGACATCTCATTTAAGTTCAGCCCTTGATTGAATTATTTTATAATTCAATCTTAGTCATTCATTTCTTGTCATTGTCCTAATTTTTCCCTAAACCTACTCCATACTACAACATTCAATATTGTCTATTGATTAAGACATCTTATTGACATCCAATCTCAACCGTCAATCCAAATCAAATCTTTCCTATAAATAAACTCTCATAAGCCATTTGGGGGGGTTTTTTCTTCAAGTATTCTTATGTTGTCAAAATTATTCTTGAGTCTTCCATCCATTTCCATCTATTTTCATTCATCCACAGATATTATGCAAGTGCATGATGCTAGTGTGAGACAACAATCTTCAATATTTTTCTAGTCACTTGTGATAGACTTATTATTGCACACTCAAATCTGAGGGAAATTATCATATTCAAGCAAAATGGAGAAGTGCGATGGAGGTAAATCAATTGTAGCATGAAGATTTGGTAATATTATTTTATGCTTTATGTCTTTATGCTCATTTGTGCTTCACTATTTATTAGGGTTTGATTTATATGCTTTATTTCATCAACCATAAATATTTTTTTCCCTATTTACACTTGCTACGGGATGTTAACAATATTCAATCTCACTACACCCTTTACCCACCCTCGCATAAATTTCATTCTTCCAATAAATCTCACTACACACTTTAGCCACCTTCACATCTACTTCACCCTTCCAATAAACCTCACTACACCCTTCGCCCACCTCAAACTACTGTATTACAGCAATCAAGTTATAATACTGTTGCTCATACATATAATACTGAAAATAATTTGTAACCACTGCAACCAATCCCACCCTCTTTACCTTTCCCAATCCGCCTAGTGCTCCTCACTATAGCCCTCACACAAAGGAGTATGATCTTGTTGAAAAATTAAAGAATACTCCTACAAAAATTTCCCTTTGGGATTTACTTCAAAACTCAACAAATTACAACAAAATTCTTCAAACAACCTTAAAATAACTCACAATTCCTCTTGGTATCACTCTGAATGTTGTGGCAGCTCTCATCCAAAAAAACAATATTGACATTACTTTCCACCAACATCAGCTCCCTCCTTTGGAGTTGTGTAAAAAACATGATGCCTTTATGATAATTGCTCAATTCAATCACACAAGTATCAAACACACTCTCATAGATAATGGTTTTTCCCTTAATGTGTGTAGTGTGAGTCTTCTTGATCGATTACATGTTTGACCAAGAGTTTTTGGATCAACTGTGTGCAGATTTTTACATCAACATTTTGGATCATACTCCATGATCCATCATCAGGATGAAAAGAAGATAGAGAGAGAAGTGAAAATGAGATAGCAGACTTGGGTAGAAATAGGAGAGGAGAGTTGTGAGGCACACAACCCAAAACCAATGAAGAAAGAGGCTAAGCTAAACAAGATGGTGACAAAAAAATATTTAAAAACAATGTAAAAAGACCAAATAAATTACCAACCTAAACTATGAAATGATAATCTTAAAAATGAAAATCAATAACACATAAAAGGGACAAGACAAAATAAAGAATAAGGAAAAGAGAAAATTAATTAAAATGTAAACACATGATAAATAGGTAACCAACAAAGAAACAAAGGATAAGGGGACAAAATGAAAGAAAAAAACAATATTGAATCAACTAACAAAATAACCAAAAAAAAATATAAAATTGAATCAAGAAATATAAATAAAAGAAAAAGGAAAAGGAAAAAAATAAAATAAAACAAAAAACAAATCAAAAATCAAAAAAGATATTAATGTAATAATGAAAATCCCAACTAATAAATAATATGGAGAAGAGAGAAACAAAATAAATAAATAAATAAAAATAAAAATAATGAAACCCAATACCATTAAAATTATCAAGCAATGAAAAAACATAAAAAATAGAATTCTAAATGAACACGGTAAAAGAGAAAAGAAAAAATTGAAGAGAATAAAAACAAGAAAAGAGACAAGAACAATTCAATTATATGTTGACAGGTCTCAAATTATACCTAATTCTATCTCTATTCAAGGATTTGACAATACAACAAGGCAATTGCTCGGTGTAATCACTTTTTCTATTACAGTTGGGGTGGTTACTTTGCAAACTCCTATTCATGTCATGCCTTATGATCTTTCATACAATATTCTTTTAGGAAGACCATGGATTCATGAGATGAATGCAGTGCCTTCAACCCTTCATTGTGTAATCAAATATGTCTATAACAATAAAATTTATCAAGTTGAAGTAGATATCGAGCTTGAAAGTTGCTTGCACCTTGAAAAATGAGCTACAAGTCCTTTGAAAACATTGATTCCAACATCGAACATAGATCCTCTTGAAATTGAACACAATGATGAGGGATCACCATCTATTTTTAGTGATGATTGGGGATCCTTAGACTTCACACCATCATTTATGGGTGAATACATAGTCACACAAAAGAAAGGAAAAACAAAAAGATAACAAACCATCATGTCAACACAAAATTCAAATGACCCTTTGAAAGCATCCACGTCAAACACTTTAGACAACAAAGAAAACTCCACAATAACCATTGACGAACACAATAATGAACAACTCCCCGATTCCAAAGCCATGAAATAGCTTTATGGAAAAGGATATGAACTCATTAAACAACAAGGATATAAAGGTTAACACACAACAAATGACTCATGGTCTTGGCTATTTTTGTATGTTCGAGATCGCCAAAACCTCACTCAACATCAAAAACCCCACACAACACACTCCTAAGTCATTCTCAATAACTAATGGTCTTGAAAATCATCCTTTACCAAACATACAACACACACCTACAAATACACCTTCAATTAAAGTCAATGTCATCTATCAAAATGTTCATGATTTGAATTCGTTAGATTTTGTATCCTCCTATAATGGGAAGAATAAAATCTCACAATCTTGAGAAACTTTTATAAGTATGACATCTACTACTAAGCAAGATGTATCTTTGACACAAACCACAAGACCAAGACCACCTTCTCCCATTGATCAAGAGGGTAACTTTTCAAGACTCCTCCAAGATCACTTGATCACCCTCCCTCCAATAACTCAAAAGAAATGTTATGAAAAGATTTCATTCTGCACATATCATAGAGTTCATGATCATTCCACTAATGAATGTTAGGCTTTGAGTCATAAAATTAAAATTTTTCAAGAGTTTGGTATGCTTCCCTATCTGGGGGCATCTAATTCCTCTAATTTCAATTGTTTTTCACTCTAGCATGCATCTCATCAACAATTTTGGCTAACCTTTCTCCTGCACTCAATGGGGGTAAGGGATTCATTAGCCTTGTCCTCGTATGTTACTTGTCATTGTATCTTTTGACTAATCATTAACCTTTCATGGACATATAATAGAAAGCTTGAGATGTGGATGACATGTCTTAATATTGACTCTCTTGTGACATACTTTCTTCATGACATAACTTATTGGAATCATATGACTTGGCATAGATCTTTCCAAATAAGCTCTCATGTCTTCTTTTATCTTCTTCTACTTTAAAACAATTGCTCGTGATATGGGTGATCGCAACTACTTTAAAGTGGGGGCATACATCACCACTCACATTTCATTGTGTGATTTTCTTTTTCTTATGATTCCCTCTCTTGGAAGCATTAGGTACAATGTTTCCCAGGATGAGATTTTTTGCACTTATCCTCTCTTGGAGACATTGAGCATGATGTTACCTAAGATGAGACATTGCACGAACAACAAAAAATCCCTTTGAACAATCCTTACATTATTTTGCATTACAAATGTCTATAAGTATCAAAATAATTTCTATTTATTTTGTAGTCCCTTATTAAAGCTATCAACATGTGTAACTTTAATATGGTCGAGCATGAAGCCAACCTAGTAGCATGACTTTTCCCCATAGCCACCTTTGTGTTTGTGATTGCATACCAACTAGCGTATGTATCTTACCTCTTGTAATTTCCCACCCCATGAACAACTAGTTATGTGGCCCCAGAGTGAGTATGTTGTGGCCTTCTCACCTCGTAGATGACTTGAAGTTCTATGGCCCCAGAGTTAGTACATATTTTTCACCTTGTCTTTCTTTCCATCTTTCCTTTGCATTATTTTGTATCTTGGGGGCTTGACCTACATATGGATCTCTCTTGAATCTCTACTTTAGTGTGAGTTTGAAGCAAGTGCATCCTCTCACTAAAGTGGGGGCTAAATGTGTCATAGAAAAAAATACCTTTGCTTGAAATAAGATTAATTAGACTTCACAAGTCCTTGATTTAGTTGTTTGTGAGGCGTTTTATGCATTCACACTAGGTCTTGGACCCTTGAAAATTAAACAAAATGCTTTTAATGATGTCTTGTGAAGGTTTTGTGAAGTGATGTAAGACATTTCTACATTCTTCTAGACTTTATTAATTACAATTCACCTAAAAATCACCTTTTTATTCATCATGTTCAAGTCTTATTTTGAATATTTGTAAAGTCTTGTAACAAGATTTCATGCTTTTCTAGGCACATCTTCACTATTTAGCCCTTTCTCACACTTTATTTGGCCCCTTTATGCTCTCATATGCTTAATTAAGTGTATTTTTGACTATTATCCCGAAAAACAACATTAAATACAACATATTTCCTGACACACATTTTCAGGTCCTAGGTGGGACCCATTCACCATGGGTGGCGAATGAGTCCCACTTGGCTCAAAATTCAAAATATTTTAAAATTTCCTTTCAATATTTTATTTAAAAAAAATTGATGGCAGCCTATGATGAGGTATGAATGGGTAACTAAGGCACAAGTGTGTATAAATATGTGATTTTCACCTCATTTTCACATCTTCTAATCTCTAATATCTCATTCATCTCTTAATATCATTCACATCATTTATTCATTAAGCAAGTTAGGGCTTTCACATTGCAAGAAATCAATTTAGCTTCCTAAGACATTCAAGGGAAGATTTTACATGTTATGTTGTAGATTTTCAAGATCTATCATTATATCAAGGTAATCCATTTCATTATTGCATGTTTCATTTATTTCTTTCATCATTTTGGTTTAACTACCTAAACGGGGTTTGACCAAGGAAAACCCCCATGCCCTAACAATCAACATTTCTTCTTTTGTTCTTGTGTGTTTGCAGATTTAGGTCCTTTGGAAGCTTGGAAATCATTGAAGATCAAATTGCAAGGTTTTTAAAGTCCTCTCTTCATTCAATAAGTCAAGGAATCAGCCAAAAGTCACTTTCAAACCCAAATTTGACAATTTCAAAGGTAGACACTTGTAGGAAGTAGAAGTGTAGATCTAGCTCCACAGGATCAACTCTTGAATTTTCTAATTCCTGTAGATGGAGTAATTTTCCACCCATGGCGAATGAGTCCCATATGTAGGTTTGAAAAGTGGTTTTTTCAGAATTTACCTCCCAACAATCAAAAACCTATTTCCTGGACTATTCATCAAAATCAGGTTTGATTCACCATGCATGGCGAATCAGTCCTTGTGGTCATTAACAATGATTTATGGAACATTCTAGAAGCTTCCAACAATAGTAATCTACCTCCAAGTGCACTATGTTCAGTTTCATCAACTTTTGTTTTCATTTCTCTAGGTTTCTAGTTCATATTTGCAATCAACATTGTGTTTTCCAACATCTTTCATTAGATTAGTTTTCTTTCAATTATTTTCATTTTTAAGCATTTAAAACACATCCACACACACTTCACATTAATATGCCATCCATCCTTACATTAATCTTGATTGAAACATTGTGCATTTTGGTCCATCCTTCCCCTTTTAAATGAAAAATCTTAAAAGAGAAAGGAAGGATTTGCATACCAAAATTATTCATTTCATTACTAAACTTAACCCAAGATTGATTGTTGACCAAAAGAGAATATTCATCATTCAAGCAAGAAACATAATATGGTGTTTCATGAGGTATCATTTCCAAATGCAATTTATCAACCATTTCTTGTGATACCATGTTATCTACACTACCAAAATCTACCATTACAATACATACCTTGCCATTACACTTGTAAGTGATCTTGAAAAATTATTTTCTTTGTAGCATCTACTTCTCTTAAGTCAATTCTCTAACCAAGGCATTCATTTTCTCCTTTCTCCAATACAACTCTTTCTTCCTCATATCAGTACTACACTATGATACCAACTGGTGTAGTGATAGGAAGGCCTTCAACTTATTCAACACAAAAATAACAACTCTTAATAGCTTATCCACCTTCAAACCCCTGATTGGGGTAATTCTTTTCACAACTACACAAAATTGTCTTCTAGCTCTGCAGACCTATTCCCTTGATATTTTCTCACAAACTCACCCTCAAATCCTCCAACCATTTATATTCTTAGAAACCCATTAATCCCACACAAAACATATCTCAAAATCTTATTAGGTCTCTTTAGACCATCATCACAAAATCATGCTTCCTATATTGTATAACTTGACCAATTAGGTCACTTTTTCCAAAGGAACATGTCTCCAAACTTGCTTCCAACTTAAGATATCACTTGACAGACCTCAAACTACCTTGAAAACCTTAGATTCTCCAACCTTTGAGTCAAAACTCATTTTCAATGACTCTCTTTCATGAAACCCTCTTTTTTCACCAAAAGTACAAGGGTTTATTGAAAAACCAATCTCCAAGCCACATACAACCATGAAACCACTTCAAACACTCTTGTTTATGCCTGCACATGCTTAATAATCCTTAATATTATGCTTCCTCAAAACCTTACTCACTTTTACACTCTAAAACCTCACTTTTCCATTCACAAATTCTATTTTCTCAATTACGACTTCATGCCCAAACATGCAATCGACCTCCCATGCTCTTGTAGACCTTCTATCACATCAAAATCCACATCCTCACATGTTTTCAAACCTGTTCAAACTTTTCCACATGCAATTTCTTCTATTTACCTCCTCTAGCCTTACTTTTTAGGCCTTAAAATCTAAGCTTTCCAACCAACACGACCATTGGCCTTTTCTCTAATTTTCAATTTTTGCATTTTACACTATTTTGGAATGACAACACTATCAATTTTAGCAACATTTACAATATGACCCCACATTGAATCTAAGACTAAAAAACCATTACAAAATGGCCTAACACAACCTTATTTGACAACATCTTGACTCATTCATCCTAACTAGACTCAACTCACAAAATGGAGGACAATGTGCCCTGCACCATTCACCCCACCATGAAATCTTTCCAAGTCCCTTGGAAATCTTCAACTTTTGACCTATAATAACTCTTTGATATTCAACTTCTTGATGCTCCTCCTTGTTCTTGAAATAGCTCCAATTATCTTCATCTTCACCTTTGGCTTGAACTTGTCCATGAAAATTAGTCACATTCTTTCATTATCATCTAGAATCTGAACCTTCATGTTCTAGTTTGTCTTTATCTGCTTCATCCATCTACTTCCACTTTATCCTTCTACTTCATCCAATACAAAATAACTCTCACTTTTTCCCTCTTCTTTCATATTGACACCTTCAAGCCTTAGAATGGTTTCAAACTCTTTTTTGTCCCTTGACACAATCTCTTTCCTATTTAGCCTTACTATTTTTGCTTCATTCTTAAACTTACCTATTTTCTCTTACATTCCACCTTGGGTTACCTCACCTCTTGCTTTCATCACTATCTTTTAACCATCTACCCTTAATACCACTGTGTTTTCTTTGTTTTGAAAGTTCTTAGCTGCCCCTTGTCCTCTTTTGCTTTTAATGGACAATTCATTGTCCCTATGACGATCTTTGTATGTTTTGCAAGCCCATCTTAGATTTCCACAATCAATTCAGTCTTATCCTTTCCTCTTATCTCTATCACTAAGGTCTTTTCCCTTTCTTCCTCTATCTTATCAGACCTTCTTATCACTATTTTGATAGTACTTGATTGTCCTACAACCTCTTTTGACTTTGTTTTCCAAAATTCAATCTCTACCTTGACTTCACCATGCCTTACAAGCTTTTCTTGAATCTTAAATGTCATTTCATCCTTGATCTCCTCTAGCGTGGTCTTTATCACCAAATCATCATCCTCTTCACTCTTCAACATTGCATCCTTGTCCATTCTTGTTGTCTTAGCATTTTATTTTTGTTAGTAGTTGTACCTTCACTATTTTTGTCTTTTTCACACATTATGAACTCTTTTCTTCCCTACATAATCACTCTTGCTATTTTTCTTTGTCCTTGATCATTTTCCACCAATGGAATCAATGTAAAAGAAACTCCATCCTTTTCAATCTTATAACTATTATTCCTTCCGTCATACAAAGAAAATATCTCATAATGCCATGGTCTCCCTAACATCAAGTGGCATGTACACTCATAGGTACCACATCACCTAATATTTTATCCTTATAACCACCTATACTAAAGTCAACCCAATATTACTCCTTGACCAAAAGAGAATGTTCATCATTTAACCACGAAACATAATATGGTTTTTCATGAGGTATCCTTTCCAAATATCAACCATTTCTTGTGATACCATGTTATCTAAGCTACCAGAATCTACCATTACAATACATTCCTTTCCATTACACCTATAAGTGGTCTTGAAAAGTGCTTAATTTTGTAGCATCTCCTTCTCCATAGTCAATTCTCTAACGGTTCGAGCATTCATTTTTTTCCTTTCTCCAATACAACTCTTACTTCATCAAATTTGTATTGTGTTTTGATAATAAATGATGCAGTGACAAGGAGGCCTTCAACTTAATCAACTCAAAAACCACAAGACTCAATAGATTAGGGTAATTCTTTTCAAAACTACACAAAAATTGTCTTATAGGTCTGTAGACCTATTCCCTTGAGCTTTTCTCACAAACTCACCCTCAAATCCTCCAACCACTTATATTCTCAAAAACCCATTAATCCCACACAAAAAATATCTCAAAATCTTATTAGGTCTCTTTGGACCATCATCAAAAAATTAGGCTTCCTATGCTATACAATTTGACCAATTAGGTCACTTTTCCAAAGGAACTTGTCTCCAAACTTGATACCAACTAAAGATATCACTTCATAGACCTCAAACTACCTCCAAAACCTTATATTCTCAAACCTTTGAGTCAAAAATCACTTTCAATGACTCCCTTTCATGAAACCCTCTTTTTTCATCAAAAGAACAAGGTTTTATTGAAAAACCCATCTCCAAGCCACATACAACCATGAAACCACTTCAAACACTCTTTTTTAAGCTTGCACATGCTTAATAGTCCTTAATATTATGCTTCCTCCAAACCTTACTCGCTTTTACACTCTAAAACCTCACTTTTCCATTAAAAAATGCTCTTTACTCAATTAGGGCTTCATGCCCAAACATGCAATTGACCTCCCTTGCCCTTGCAAACCTTCTATCACATCAAACTCCACATACTCACACTTTTTCAAACCTATTCAAACTTTTCCACAAGAAATTTCTTCTATTTACCTCCTCTAGCCTTACTTTTTAGGCCTTAAAATCTAAACTTACCAACCAACTTGACCATTGGCCTTCCCTCTAATTTTCAATTTTTGCACTTTACACTATTTTGGAATGAGAACATTTACAATATGACCTCACATTGACTCTAAGACTAAAAAACCATTACAAAATGCCCTAACATGGCCTTATTTGACAACATCTTGACTCATTCATCCTAAGTAGAATCAACTCACAAAATGGAGGACAATGTGCCATGCACTACTCCCACACAAGGCTTGCAAGTGGGTGTCGGGAATTAAGTTACATTTAATGATGTTTGTTGGGTTTGTATTAAAAAAAACACTTAATTAAGGCTTGTAAGTGCATAAAAGGGCCAAATAAATCATAAGAGAGGTGCAATTAGTGATGACAAGCCTAGAAAAGAATGAAAGTTTATTAGAAGACTTTAAAACACTTTAGAATAGAACTTGATAAGGGATTAAAAGGGAATATTTAGATGAATTATGATAACAAGAGTTTAGAAAACTATAGAATTATGTTACAACACTTCACGACACCTTTGCAAGACATCATAAAGTATTAATAATTTAAATATTCAAGACTTAATGTGAATGTATAAGTCACATTACAACATTAAATCAAGGTGAAATCAAGCCAAATAAGCACAAGGAGGGAAAAACACAAGAAAAAGTAAAAGGGTTAATTTTTTTGTGTCCAAAATTAGCCACCACTTTAGTGAGAGGATGAACTTGCTTTAGACTCACACTAAAGTAGAGCAATGCATCTCAAGAGGGGTCTGAATGTACTAATGCTTGATAATATGAGATAACAACAATCAAGAGGGATAATCAAGCCCCCAGGATGAAGATCCCATGGAAAATCAATCATAGGCACAAAGGAACACAAATGAAAGTGATAAAAAAAGAATGAAGATTTGATTGTCTGTCCAACTCATTGTGGATTAGATCTAGGTTGATTTTTTTGGAACAAGAAATGTGTAATCACTCTAGGGTGACAGAACTCATGACTGTCCTCTAGGTGAGATAGCTCAAGTATACTTACTTCAGTGCCACAAAACTTTTGGTTGTCCATGGGTTGAGAAATCTACAAGGTGGCTATGCGGAAAATTTTTGCCTTGGAATGGGCTTTCTTGATCAACCATACTAAAGTTATACCTCCTGATAACTTTAATAAGGCACCACAAAAGACAATATCAGTTCATGCTTCATGAGACAAGAAAATTTTCATATGATTATAACTCATGAACGAATCTAATGGTACCAAAAGCATGCAAGTTGTGTTATGTAAAGTGGCCATGTAAATTCAACCTACATGGAAAATAAATGTTCAAATGAGTCTTTCTTAGTTAATGTGAGGTCTTAACTTAGGGAACATTGTCTCCAATGTCTCGAAGAGAGGACCAATCAAAGGATATAATATTCACAACTTAGGGGATGTAGTGCATCACATCATGAAACTAAGAGGAATGTAATATGCTAAGATAGATTAAGCTCGTCGAGGATATCACACCCAATGTGATCCACAAAGTGAAAAACGCATGGTATGAGGTGACAAGGTTGCACTAAGAACCAAGAAAAAGAAAAAATACAAATAAATAATGCCAATGTATGTCCCCACTTAAAAAGAATTGCTACACACCATTCTGTGAGCAATTAATTTAAAGTAACAAAATAAAAAATGCAAATAGAAAACAAGACATGAGAGCCAACTTGGAAAGCAACTATTCCAAGTCATATGTTTCCGAGTAAGGTTGTGTCATGTGAAAGAAAAAGGAACAAGAGAAAGAAGGGTTGCCCCCAAAAGGAACACACCAAACACATAAGGGATCTATGGATTTGGGGTCAGTATGTTCGTTGCTGCAATTTTTTTATGAAAGAGATTAGAACTGCCATCATTCCTCAAATACATAGAATTGGAAGAATGACATAGAGAGTGAGAAAAAAAAGAAAGAAAAAAAAGATCATTTTGGGTCAACATGGAAGAGACATTGTGGTCTCAATACTTTGCATCGTCTCCAAAAGGAGAAACACAAGAAAAGATAAAATGAAAAGGAAAAAAATTTCGAGTCAACATGAAGGAAACATTTTAGTCTAAATGCCTTGCATCATCCCTAAAAGGAAAAACACAAGAAAAGGAGAAAAAGAAAATAAAAGGACCATTTGGGTCAAGATAGAAGAGACATAGGGCATCTCAATGCTTTGCATCATCCCTAAAAGGAAAACACAAAACAAAAGTGGAAAATAAAAGTAAAGGGACCAATTGGATCAACATGGAAGAGACATAGGGAATCTCAATGTTTTGTGTCATCCCCAAGAGGAAAACACAAAACAAAAGAAAAAAAGAAAATATAAAGTATCACATATAGAAGAATAGAGGTACAAATAGAGGAAGTGCACAAAGAGAGAGAACATCTAACGCACATTACGAGGGAACACGATACACACATACAAAAGAAGAAAAAGAAAATAAAAGAAAAATGAAAAAGGATAGCAAGGCGAATGCAAGGGTATGTGTAGAATCATGATGGGCCAAAAAAGTGGCGATCTGATGGGTATGTGTAGGGTATGTGGCTGAGGACTTTGTTTTTACCCAAAATTGATGAAACGAAAAGGGTTTTTAAAGGAGATTCTCAACTTTCAATGAATATAAATTATGATTTACTTTGAATTTAATAAATAATTATTATTTATTTTCTATTTGAATTATGACTAAAGTCCTAATTGATAGGTTGATTGAAAAAAAACTATAGCTTTCAAATGGTATGACATTTTTTGAATCTAAAACATGAGTCACATTCTAAGATTCACATACTATAGGATTAAAAAAAACGAGTTTCATGAAGTTCTGACCAAGTTAAGGTGGTCAAACATATGAGTTTTTACATTTTTAAAATTGTAATAAAAAAATCATAATTAATTATTTACTAGGAAAAAAATTACAAAATAATATGCATCGCATTACGACATGAGTCATCTACTTATATCTAAAATATTATAAAAAATATTATCATTTTATTGTGGTTAGGGTGGTCAGATAGACACCTACTTCTTATCTTTTCCCTGAAATTTAAGTGTTGACGCATTAAAATTTCAAATTTTCACCAAATAGATATATTTTTTTAAATAAACCTAGTAGTTTAGAAACTAAATTTAATTTTTTACAAATTCTATTCTTACATATTTTTGAAATAATACAAATAACTTATTCAAATTTTTAAGTCAAGTTGCCTAACTCTAATTTTTCTAATTTTTTCACCACTTAAGGGCTTATTTTTTCCATGATGATCCTGTACATACCCACAAGTCGACCATCTAATAGGTCATTCACCTCCCAATCATGTTTAGTGTATTGTGAGGATGGTTGACTATCCAAAGGGAGAATTGTATGTGCCCAACTAGGGGAAGTACCAAGTTCCTCATTCGGTGTAAGGGTTTTGTCATTTAAGCTCATGGAAGAGGACAATAAAGAATTTAGATCATTATGCACCTCTTCATCTATTTTAGAGATCTCCTCATCATCATCATCATCATCAAGATTAAAAAGAATGGGGGGATGAATGGTAATTTTTGATGAAGGATGTATCAAGAGTTGTGGTTGTTGTATCATATCCTTTTGTTGTGATTTGGGAGGAGGGTCGTTATTTATTGATTTTGTCAAAGGTGACGGTTGATTTTCTTTGTTTTCTTCAGTTTGTAATTGACAAGCTAGGTGGTGAAGGTGATGGTAATGCTCCCTAGCATAGAGGTTTCTTTTGATTCTATTTTGAATTTGTGTGGGTGTAAGAGTGGGTTGATTCACCATAGGATCATTTTCTTCCTAAGGGGGAAGAATAGAAGGAACCAAAGGAGATGGGTCCATCACTTTCTCTTTTACTTTATACACTTGTTTTATGTGAGGAGGCATGATGGGGTTGGTTTCATTATCTCGTGGACATTTCGATGAGGAAGGTGAATTTTTCAAGTTTAGTTGATCTAAAGTTGGTGGCTCAGGTTCAAGTCAAAGCATTGTCTCATCGAGGATGGGGGTGTTGTAAGGGTATGAGGATGGATTGTGAAGGGACAATTTGGCCATTTTATTTTCTTTAAAATTTTGATTAGTAATGAAAAAGAAATCTTTACGAGGTGTTATGGGTTCGATGGGCTCTAGAAAAAAGGATTCTAAGGAGAAGTTTCCTTTAGAAGGCAGAGGGTTAAAGCCACTATGGTGAACAGTGACTATGTCATTGTCATGCAAAAACTTTAAACATTTATGTATGACTAAAGGGACAACTTTCATCGTGCAAAGCTATAGATAGCCTAGTCGCAGATGAAACTGACCCAATTCTAGAATGATGGAAAATGTTACATCCACTATCTTAGGTCCTATCTGTAAAGGAAGGATGAGCAATCCTATCATAGGGAATGCAAAACCATTATGTTTTTTGATCCATGCTCATGGTTTGTCATAAATATCTTGATAAAGATCATGTAATACCAAAAATTCCTCAATGATCATATTCTCACCACAGGTGGGATCTATGAGTATCCCATAGGTGGGCTTATCATAAATACGTCTAGCTATGTAGAGAGGACCATCAGGAAGATTTCAAAGAATATCTTTAGAAGAGAAAGTAATATCAAGATTCTTCTTAGTTTGGCCCTTACGAGGGATACCGTATATCACTCCTACAAAATCATTCATAGGATTAATAGAAGTAGAGTGTGGAATTAGATTAGGATTTTCAATAGTTTTATGAACGGTCATTACATCATTATTTTGAGTTTCACTAGCTATGACAAATGACATGGGGTGAAGCCATAATAGTGGTTTACAATTCAAGTGAGGAAGGAAAAATCACAAAAAATGACCCCAAAGAAAAAAAGTGATTTTGGGGGTTCGTACGAACCTACTGGTTCGACTGAACGCATTAGGGGTTCGCTCGAGAACTAGTTTTCGAGCGAACCCCTTAAAATTTTGGTCACCAAAAAATAAAACAAATGCATATCAAAGGGGGTTCGAGTGAACCCCCTTGTAGAGGTTTCCTCAAACAAGGGTTCAGTCAAACCCTGGTTCGAGTGAACCCCCCTTGCCCCTCATCCCCCTCCTGAGACATAAAAAAAGTCTATTTTTTATGCTTTGGAGCTTGGGTTGAGGATGAAAATGGAGAAGTCTTTAGAAACCCTTCTGGAGTTAGATTGTCCTCAGAATTAGCTATCCAACGAATATAATTTTTATATGTTTTGATTTTATTATGTGTTTTTTTTTTTAGTTTTATTAAACATAGGTTCTTCATTGAAAATGAAGGTCTTTGTTCTGCACATGTGGAAAAATAGTAGATTATAAAAAATAAAATTTAAAAATATGAGTGCACCAGATATTGAAGTCCTTGATCCAACAAAAAAAAATTGAACTTCGATATATACAAAAAAATTTATGTGTTATATGGTTGCGCTATGTCTGAATTGTAATTGGTTTGACTTCGAAACTTGATTAAAGAAAAAATATTCAATAAAAAAATATCTAACCAAGTGGAAGCACTAGATATCAGAGTTACAAATCTAAATTTGAAAGAATTATAATTTTACCCTTCATGGAAAAAAAGTTATGCATTATACGGTGTGCATCACTTTTTGAAAATGTTGTGTTTTGAAAAAAACCAGGTTTTTTGGGAGATGGAAAAAGAAGTGCAATCTAATTCCAAAAATTTTGAAAAAAATATTTTTAGAATCTAAAGACAAAATGTGATGAGCCTCTATTTTGCATCATCTTCAAATTCCTCACGGTTTAGCCACTATAGGTGCCTGAATGTGAATATTTAGTTAAAAATAATAATTTCAGTGTCCAGTTTGGCCAAAAATTGTAAACCACTATTGTGGGATCACCCCAATGTGGTATGTTTGGGCATCAGATTGGTAAAAATTTGTAATTTTTGATTGGGTGGGGCAACAAATGGATTTCCTTTAACATTGACATTTGAAATGGATAGATGGCCAATATTAATTAGGTCTTGCACGATGTGTTTAAGATACTTACACTATTTTATGTCATGTCCATTTTGTAGATATGAAAATGGCAATAAGATTGGGTTGAAAGTTTGTAGGTAAAGGCTTAGTTGTATCTAATGGTTTTATAGTAGGTAAAGTAATCATTTGTTGCTACAATAGCTAGGTGATGTTGTTGTAAAGAGTGTCAGGTAAGGGGGTAAATTGTCTCTTTGGGTCCCCATAGGTAAATGGCACCATTTCTTTAACAATGACTACTTGATTATGAATAGGTTGAGTTGGTTTTGGGGGACGGGAATTGAACTATACAAATTCTTTGTTTGGGTTTCTAAAATTTTGTGGGTTCTTTTGATTGCTTTGTTCAGACTTCTCAGCTCAACTAGAAGTGGATTTGGCATCACAACTAGTAACCGAGTTGTGATAGTCACAAGGGGTTGTGCATAAATGTAGGAAAGAAGGAAATTTCATCATGGTCAATTTATCCTAAATGTGAGTTTGCAAGTTTTCGATAAACATCTTTTGGAGATGTTAATCAGGAATGTTGACATCTACTTGAGCATACAATGACTAATAGCGTGAAATAAAATTGGTGACTTTTTCATCCACATTTTGGTTACACCTCATTAAATCAGCCATTGTATTTTTGTGAATCATATGGACTTTGAAATGACTTATAAAGGCATCAAAAATTTCATTAAATGATTGAATTGAATGATTTTTAATGAGGAAAACCACTCCAAGGCAGTATCTTTTAAAGTCCTAGGAAACAGTTTAGCTAACAGTTTATCATTGAGGAAAAAATCATTCATAAGGTTTCATAGGAATTGACATGATTAGTAGGATCTCCTTTTCCTTCATACTTCCCAAACCTAGGCATCTCAATTCCTTGTGGCACTAGTGTTCTTAATATTTCCAAAGATAATGGGTTGTTATAGACATAGTATGTGTGTGGTGCGTTCTGGTTTTGGTTTATGGTGGATATTTGTTGTTGCATGGAAGAAATAGTGTGAAAGAGTTGTTTGATGAGAGGGTCAGTGTAAGTGGTATGAGGAGGAAGAGAGAACAGTGATGGAGTGTATGTAATTTTGGGACAAGTGAAGGGAACACTAAGAGGAGTGAAGGTGGTAGAGGATTGAATGTTTAATGCCACAAAAGAACTAGGAATGCTAGTTGGAAGAGTGAAAGGAGTCACTTGACTAACCTTTTGCATTGTTTTTGTAATGTGAGGAGTGTTATAGGTGGGTATGGATGTGATGGTTGAAGGAGGATGAATGTGAGACCATCCTTGGCTAACTATAGTATTTGTTGGTTGAGATGTGCTAGAGGTGAAAGAAGCATGTTTGTGATATATCTCAACAATTTGTTTCATAACATCTAAGCCTTAATCAATTTTAAGCATTCAATGGATGTTGTCTATAACAGGAATTACAGTGGTTGAAATTTTTTCAAGACACAAGTTTTGTTGCAAATGTGCTAAATCCTCATGAATGTTAATAAATTTTTCATGTGAAAGTGAATTAGTTTGTGTGTCAACATGCATTGTATGTGAAGGTAAAGGTGTACTAGTAGTGGTATCCCTTCCTAATGCACCATTGTGCATACTAGGAGTAGGAGCTCGAGACAACCCAAGGTCCACAATGAGTGTGTTATCGTGGGATGCCATGAGTCAAGAAATTCTTCTCACTATAGTATTATCAATAGGGAACCAAAAACTCATACAAATACCACAAGAAGCGGGGTGAATGCAAATGAAATGCAATCTAGGAATAATAAAATGAAAATAACAAAAATTATGTAAACTATTTAATAGGAAGGCAATACCAAAAAACAAAAATGTAGAAATTACTATGAAAATGATAGAAATTGTTGTACAAAAAGTGCGACTAGACTGATTTGCCCAGGGTGGCGAATGAGTCCAGGGATGAGATTTTTTGTGATTTTTTAGAAAATTTAAAGTGATTTGGATGTTTTTCAGATGCAAAAATAGGATGCAGATGCAGAAGTTGAATTTTTGTATTATTTTGAAGTGAAAAAATAAAATCTATATGATGTTTCACTAATGCAATTTTGTAGACCCTAGGATGTGTAAACAATGCAAAACCTAATTCAAGGATGATGCAAGAAAAAACTAGGATGAAAATGCACTTAGAATCAGAAGTAAAAATTCTCTAAAGTCAAGTTCACCAAAATGGAAACAAATATTTTGTTTACCTAATAGTATATGCTCCTTCTAGTGTTTTTCACCTAAAAGGAGATAAGATTGGTGCCACAATGCAATTTTTACACTCAAAGAGGGATATGATATAGATACAATATGCCTAAATAAAGTAAACTAAATAAAAAGAACTGATAAATCTATTGATTATGTATGGAAAACTAAGAAATGTGAAGTGTCTGAAAACAAATTTTTTTTTGCAAAAATGGACTAGAAACATGCACAAATGAAAAAAAACTTAATGAAACTAAATAGAGTGCACCTTGAGATGAAATTTTGATGTTGGAAGGTTCTATAATCTAACAAAAATCACTATTGATGACCAGTGGGACTCATTCACCACTAATGGTGAATCAGTCCTTCTGGTAAACTTTGTTGAAGCTGGTTTTTGTCTATCAGGAACTGAATTATGAACAAAACAACTTTTCTAGCCTAGCAGTGGAACTCATTCACCACTGATGGTGAATCAATCCTCCTCCAAAATTCTACAAATTCAGGAGTCAACTATGTGGGTCCAGATCTGCACTTTTCTTTTTGTGGGGTTGACAGAACCAAATCTATAGAAAACGGGCTAAATGTTGTCTATGATGTAGGAGCATCCTCGGTTCTTGGCAATCTTGCATCAACCAAAAATATTTTTCTTTCATTTTTGTCCTTGTTTTGTTGTTTCTCAATTCATGTTGGTGGATTCATCATCTTTTCTCACTAGACCCAGTGGATATCTATGTACATTATGGACATGTTCATTTTCCTTATTCCAATATTTCAGCGAGGTTGGATCATCTTCTGGCAAGTTATCGATTCTAGATTTCATGATAGTTTCTTGAACCGACATCAGAATAGTTTTCAAGCCTAACGGCTAATCTAATCATTCTTGGATCATTCTCATGACTTGTAGATCTTAACAGTGTGATTTTAAATGCTTCTTGGAGTGTCCTCGTTCTTCATTATAGGCACACACTTTGTCTTATACACATGTTGGTGGAGTAATTCAAATTTGAGGCTAACTTATTCAAGAGCCCATTATATTTTCTTTAGTTGGAAAATGTAATGATTTTTGGCTGACATAGATGTTTCCAAAATTGTGGATATATTATAAAGCTTGTAATTCATCATCAGAAGAGGTAGTAGAGTTAGTAGTGGATTAAGGGATTACGTTTGATCTGATTTGTAAGATTTTGCTCGCATATAGGAGCATATAGGAAGCATGTATAATCAAGCCTATGAGCTAAAGCTATAAGTCTATGTTGCCGGCCAAATGTAACCGAGATGTCTATGAATGAGAATGTGCTAATCTGCATTTGCCTTCATATTTCGTATTGCTTTCATTTTGCTACTCTTGCTACATGGTCTAGATTATTCTCTCTAAGGACCCTTTTACCGTGGTTGCACTAGTCTCTAGGCTTGAATTAGGGTTTAGTTGACTTGAATAGATTTGATGACTTTTTGACCACTTTTCAACACCAATTTCTTTGAAAAATCTATCTACAAGACCTATAAACACACAGGCAAAGAAGGAAAAAATGGTTAAGGGTTAGAGTATAGTGATTTTCCTTGGTCAAATCCCACTTTGGTAATCAAACCCTTGATAAAGAAATGAAATGAAAACAAGGAAGCAATGATGAACAGGTAACATGCAAGTGTCCTAAACTCACCAAACCCTTGTTATTGAAGTTTGAAGATATGTCAATGGTTGCTCCAAGATGCTTGATAATTGCTTTATTGAGTGATGTTATGATGCTTAAGTGGATGAATGAGATTGAATGGAATGATGAATGCTTGAATGATTTAGGAGTAAAATGGATAGAAAAAACACTTATTTATACACACTTATACCCTAATTTCCTAAAAATACATCAGTAACTGACATAAGGTCTTAATAAATAAAAAACCAAAAGATATTTGAATTTATTTTGAATTTTGTGCCAAGAGGGAATCATTCGCCATCCATGGTGAATGAGTCCCACTCTAGGATTGCAAGTGGGTGTCAGGAAGTAAGTTGCATTTAATGATGTTTTTTGAGTTTGTATTAAAAAACACACTTAATTAAGGCATGTAAGTGCATAAAGGGGCCAAATAAAGCATAAGAAAGGTCTAATTAATGATGACAAGCCAAGAAAAACATGAAATTTTGTTACAAGACTTTACTGTAACACTTTAGAATAGGACTTGATAAGGGATAAAAGGGGAATATTTAGATTAATTATAATAAGAAGAGTCTAAAAAAGTGTTGAAATGTATTACAATGCTTCACAATAGCTTTGAAAGACATCATAGGGTATGTGTAGGATCATGATGGGCCAAAAAGTGGCGATATGATGGGTATGTGTAGGGTATGTGGCTGACAACTTTTTTTTTACCCAAAATTGATGAAACGAAAAGGGTTTTTAAAGGATATTCTCAGCTTTCCATCAATATAAATTATGCTTTATTTTGAATTTAATAAATAATTATTATTCATTTTCTATTTGAATTACGACTAAATTCCTAATTGATAGGTTGATTGAAAAACATCTATAGCTCTCAAACGGTATTACATTTTTTGATTCTAAAACATGTGTCACATTCTATGCTTCATATACTATAGGATTAAAAAAAAAAATTGAATTTCATGAAGTTTTGACCAAGTTAAGGTGGTCGACATACAATTATTTATATTTTTTAAAATTTGTAATAAAAAATTCATAATTAATTATTTACTAGGAAAAAAATTACAAAAAAACATGCATCACATTAGGACATGAGTCCTCTACTTATATCTCAAATATTATAAAAAATATGATAATTTTATTGTGGTTAGGGTGGTCGACATACACCTACTTCTTATTTTTTCACTGAAATTTAAGTACTACTCCATTGAAATTTCAAATTTTCACCAAATAGATTTTTTATTTTTTTAAATAAACCTAGTAGTTTAGAAACTACATTCAATTTGCTTAAGATTCTATTCTGACATATTTTTGAAATAATATAGATAACTTATTCAATGTTTTACGTCAAGTTGCTTAAGTCTGATTTTTCTAAATTTTTTGCCACTTAAGGGCCTATTTTTTCCATGATGATCCTGCACATACCCCATAAAGTCTTAATAATTTGATATTCAAGACTTAATGTGAATGTATAAGTCACATTACAACATTAAATCAAGGTGAAATCAAGCCAAATAAGCACAAGGAGGGACAAAACAAGAAAAAGTTATATATGTGGTGATGTTATGATTCTATGTTGCTTGATTTTGATGTGTTTTCTAGTGAGTCTTGGTGAAAGGATAGAGTGGCATTACTTTCTCGTGAGTGCCCTACTACCCTGCGATTACATTTCACGGTGTGTCTATAATGGAGATTTACATGCTACTTGAAGTTTGCTTCTATGCAGGATGCAGGTACTGGACACCAACTCCACCTGTTTGACAGGTTTGAGCATGTCCCATAAATCCAATGGGTATGATGTTGAAAAGCGAGTTGATACAGAAGTGTGCCCATCCCAAGTTTGTCACCTCGTTGTGAGTCTTATGATGTCATGGTATTGACCTTGTCTTTGTTTCAGTATTGGTTGCTACTGATTATTTATTTATTTTTGGATACTTGTTATTTAATTAATCTTTATTTTATATGTGATTAAATAATGTTATTTAGTTGATATAATTATTTGTAGGTAATTGTAGTTAAGTTAATTGATTAAATTTTCTTGATTGAGTGAATAATTGAAATAAAAATATTAGATGCTATAATGGGAATTATAATTTTAAATTTTCTTATGGTAAGTGGTATTAATTCTTGAATTTTTAAATTAATTAAATAACATATAATTCTTTATTATTATCAAAAGAAAAATAAATTTAAAAATTAATTAAATTATAATTAGAATATTTACGGGAGTGAGTGGGAATTAAATAAAAATTCTTGTTTAAAAATATTCTCAGAGAGAATATTGTCATGTTGTGAATGGAAAGAAGTTACTTCACGGAAAGAAAATTGGCTACAGATTGTTTTTGGGTTTTGGGGGGCTTAGGTTAAAAATTTGAGGTTTTCATTAATATATTTTTGGGCTTACATTTTACATCTTGTTGGAAGTGAAGATTTTGGAAAGGGCTTAGAAGTTGAATTTTGAAGGAAAAGCTTTGATCGAACCCTCATTCTTTCAAGCTTCAAGAAAATAGGTTCGTTTACTATTTGTTTAATTATTTTGTTATTTTGAAAAGATTGTTTGTACAAATTTTATTCTTTAGAAAATTTTATTAAAAGTTCTTCTGTAGAAATTTTTTGTTGCCGATTGTTGAGGTTTTTCCGTGATTAATTTAGTGCCTCTGTAGAAATCATTACAGTAAAATCAGAGAGCCCCATAGAAAACAAAAAAATGTTAAACAATAGGGAAACTACAAAAGAAAATAATAGAAAACCTCTATAGGTTGCAAATGGAATCCTCTGTCAAAGTTGTGAAATTGAAACCTTTGTAAGAATTTTTCTAAATATTTCCTGTAGGAAAAATTCTGAGAAATTGGATTGAATTGAAATCCTCTGTCAAAATTTAGGAAATTGAGATTCTTGATATATTAGGTAAAATGAAAATTCTCTGATAAATAGTAAATCTATTTCCCTATAGAAAATTTGTGAAATTAGCATCAGAGCAATCATCTTGATTGATTCATATATGTATATATATTTGTGAATATATATATACAAATATATAAATAATCAAAGAAATTGTTGTTAGAAATGTAAAATTTATGTTGAAAATGGATGATTTAAAAATGTCAGATGAAATCCATACGACAAAATTGGGGTATTATTCAAAGTGAAATTTTTAAAGATTTTTTTTTTTTTGGAGGCGATGGGGGGCTACCCCCACAACCACCCCCCACATGGGAGGCGGTAGTGAGGGCGACGCCTAGTGCTGCCTTCACAGGTAGCACTAGCACTGCCTACACAGTCACGCCCCATATGGGGGTTCAGCTATGGAAACAACCTTCGTCTGTTGTAGAATGATTGTATGTTTGTTTTATTTTTATTTTTGAAATATATTATATATATTATATATATAGTATATAAGCTATATATTATTTATAATATATATTTTATATATTATATACATATTATATATATATATATAAAATATTTAGTATATGATTTGAATTTGTAATTTATTTTTAAATAAATAAATATTATATTTACATATGTATGTATGTATGTATGTATATATGTATGTATATATATGTACTTGTCTAAAAATTATAAAAATATAACAAAGGTTAATTGCAATGATTACTTGTTGTTACTAGACAAATTGAAAGAAAAATATTTGATCAAATCAAATCGAGTGTTTTTAATAAATGAAATAGTATGAGTTAACTGATAGTTTAATTTCCATGGTGGATATCATGCAATGAGTTATCTTTAAATGTGATTGTTAAGTATAATAAATTTGCATTCCTAAACAAAATCTTGATGTTGTATAATTATTTAGTTCTTTGATTTTCTTTGAGTTCTTTATTGGTTTCCTTGAGTTGGGATATAAACTTGTGGGGACCCTTAAGTTAGTCAACTTTTCTATGCATGTTAAGGTTGTTGTTTAAGACTTCCAGAGGCATGGGAAAATCATGGTTTATTATGTGACCTTTTAATTTGATACTTGTCTCTATTTTGACTTTGGTTGTGATTTTGAGTTAATTTATTTGGGTTGTAGCATTTTTATGGGAGTTGATTTGCATGACCTTTAGCGAGATGGTTTTTCCTCGTAGTTGTTCTATTTTGTGGTTCAATGTTCTTGTTGGTACAAACCCTTTGAATTTATTGTTATCTTTTGGGTTTCTAGGGAGAGTGGCTCTACGTGGGCGCTGGTGCACAAAGGGGCTGTTAGGAAAACCCACATTAGAGTTTGACTAATAAGTGATAATTTTATTAATTAATTAGGGGGTGGGTAGTTAAACATTAACAAGATAATTTTGGATGCCTCAACCACCTGTTAATGCTTACGTAGACTAAAGGTGAGTTGAGAAGGTCATGGTTGGCAAGATCGTTGCCTTGTCTCCATGAGAGGTTAATAGTTCCGCACGAGTCACCCTATGGGGTCAGTGCCTAGAGAGGTTGTCATGATAACCATAGATGGGGGCTGACACCTACAAATAGGTAGTGAGGATAACCCATGTAGGACTTTGCGATGACACTCTCCTCTAGATTTCCCTTGTGTTGTTTTGTTGCTAACCTTTGGAAGTGGTCTTTGATGTTATGTTTCCCTTTATGTGTGCTCTAGCCTTTTAAGTTTTGGAGTTTAGTCTTGTGTATTTGTATGGATGTTCTTGGTTGGGGACCCTTCCTTATTTACTCCTAGAATGGGGGTGGTCAGGTGGAACATGCAACGCACCCCGTTGGTTCCCTATCTTGCACTTGTACCTTTCAGTGTAGAGTTTTACAGAGATAGCTTTATCTAGAGTTTATATGTTTCCAAATGTATACTTGTACTTCAATTATACTATGTATTAATGTGTTACTCTCCCATGTGAATGGGTAGACTTATGATGTAACCTTGAGTAATCACTCAATGAGATGTACTTGTAGATTGATGTAATGTATAATCATATTATGTAATTCATTCTTGAATCATAATTGATAATATCGTTAAGGTTGTGTAATATCTGAGAAAATATGTTTTTTATATTTCCAGGTACAATTTTTTATGAATACAAGTGTGGTTTCTATATGGTTCATTCTTGTATTATTTCTTATCTTTAATAAATGTTTAAATGAAGATATGTGAATGAATGAGTTATGTTAGTAGAATTGGTAATTAATTTTATCAATCTTGTTATAGGATAGATTACATAATGTCACTTCGTGTACCCCAAGGGACTTAAGTGTTTAACTTGTAATCATTAGCTATGTTAGTTGCATTAGTAAACTTAGTGTTTATTCTTTATGTTTTCAAAAAAAAATTATTGCATTTTTAGTTGTCCTTTGGGGCTTGCACAATGGGGTGTTACAACTTGGTATCAGAGCCAGGTTAGCTAACACTAGGTACTCTGGGTAGTTTGAGTCTATCAGGAAACCTTTGCATTAACTCTTGATCTCACATAGCCCCAATTGTTGTGCAAGATCATGCCTTGGGGTAGAGGTGGTGGCCAAGGAAGAGATTGAGGTGGTGGTTGTAGACCCAACCACCAAAGTCCATCACCACTAAGTTCCCAAGGTTTAGAGTGTGAGGAATGATAGGGTTCCCAAAGCAATCTGACATGTGGTGGTCAAAATATGGAACAACCTAGTTTAGATGATTAGTTGCAACATTTACTAGAGGAGTTACTGGGTTGTTTAGGCCCTAGGAAAGTGGAAGAACAAAGGTTGGAAAGGAGAAGGGAGAGATCTCCTAGACATGGTAAAATAAAAGCTGAATAGGATGTAGAAGTGGCAGGTCACATGAGAGACCTGTTGAGAGCACGAACTCCCACATTTGATGGTTTTGGTGTGGGTCTAGAGGCAGAAACTTTCCTTATCGATTTGGATAGATGCTTTCCTATGCATCCCTATGGTAGTATTACTAGGGCTAGGTGTTCCATCATGCACCTTAGAGGCTTCGCGTCCACTTGGTGGTGGCTGGAAGAACAAAAATTATATATTGACATCAACATGGTGACTTGGGAATTGTTTATGGAGAGATTCAGGGCCTGTTTCCTTTCTAATCATTGGAGGAAGCATAGAGTATATGAATTCCATGAGTTAAGATAGATGGAAATGTTTGTGTCGCAATACGAGCATCATTTTTACAAGCTCAAGAAGTATGCAGGGATTATAAATGATGAGGTAATGCTTATGCAACATTTTGTCAAAGGTTTAAACACCTGAATCAGTGGTGGAGTTAGAGTCTTCAAGCCAAAGAAAATGGATGTAGCTATTGAGAAGGCTCGCCTTGTAGAAGAAAATTTGGTTATGGCATTGGGAGGTCACACAGGAGTTCAGATCGACATTGCCCCAGTATCAGGTTTTGGTTCTAGAGGTGGAAAACCTCAAGCTACAGGGTCTTCCAGGAATTTTTGGGTACCCTCTAAGGGTGGTCCATAATAGTAGCAGTAGCCACAACCCAAACAAAACAAATCATAGTCTCAACAGGGAAACAATTCTTAGAGTAGGAAGAATTGAAGTTGGCAACGAATTAGACAAGATCTCTTTGAGCATCCTGCTTAGAGCACACAATTGACACCTTCTCGAGGTAGCTTCTATCCATCAAGTGCACCGTATGGTGTTAGAGGATTTGGACAAGGAATGGGTTGTTTCTGTTGTGGGCAATAGGGACATATTGCAAAACAATGTCCATAGAGGAGCACTACAGGTTTTAGTCAGAGACTAGCTTCTTTTGAGCTGATAGTGGGTGATGTAGGTAGAGCACATCAGGTATTTGTGGCAATGGACAGTCACCAAGTTGAACATCAGGGAAATATAGTTGAGACATCAGGTGCATACAATATGGTACTAGCATTTCCATTCTCTTTGATTTTGGTGCATCAGATTCATTCATTTCTCCTTCAGTAGTAGAGCATTGTAGACTGGTGGCTAGAAGGTAAGGCATTAAGTGGCAGGTCAAATTTCCCTCTAGGGAAAAGGTAGTGGTTGAGTCACTAGTACAGGGTTGTAATTTGTGAATTGGGTCACTCATGACTATGGTGGACCTCTGAATCCTACCTCTTGGTTCATATGATGTGGTTCTAGGTATGGATTGGTTGAGTGCCCACCATGCCATAATTTATTTTCGGTGTAAGGTTGTGTGTTGTGTTGATGATGTGGGTAATGAGGTTGAGATCATTGGAATTTAGAAACCTATCTCAATACGTTTGATCTCACCTATGTAATTAAAAAGGTGCTTCAGATAGGGTTGTCAGCTATTTGCAATGTCTGTTAATGATTTGGACTGGGAAGAGAGTCAAGGGATCTCATTGTATGACTAGCCCCTTCTTTAGGAATATTCTGATGTTTTTCCAAGTGAAATTATAGGGATGCCACCAAAGCGTGACATTGACATCAGAATTTATCTTGTTCCTGGAGCTGAGCCTATATCTCGGTCTCCATATTGGATGACAACACAAGAATTGCAAGAGCTTTGTTTACATCTGGAGGTGGTTTTAGAGAAAGGATTCATCCATCCTAGTGTTTACCCTTAGCAAGCACCAGTTATATTTGTGAAAAAGGATGGTTCGCTTTGATTATGTATTGATTATAGGCAGCTCAACAAAGTGACAATCAGGAATCGGTATCCATTGCTAAGAATTGATGACTTGTTTGATCAGATAAAAGGAGCTTAGGTTTTCACTAAGATTGATCTTAAGTCTGGCTATCATCAGTTGCGAATAGCCGAAGTTGATATTCATAAAACTGCATTTTTCACTTGTTACAGGCATTATGAATTCACTATTATACCATTTGGGTTAACAAATGCACCATCATTTTTGTGAGCCTAATGAATGGATTCTTTCGAACCTATTTGGATAGGTTTGTACTTGTGTTTCTCGATGACATCCTGGTTTACTCTAAATCAATGGAGGAGCACAAGGAACATCTGAGGTAGGTATTACAATGTTTGAGGGATAACCAACAGTTTGCTAATTTGGCTAAGTGTGAGTTCTACAAAACTAAAGTGAAATACTTGGGGAACATCATCTTAGCTGCAGGTATCGTAGTGGATCCAACAAAGATCCAGGCTATTGTAGATTGGCCAGCACCCAAGAATGTTCAAGAGATTCATAGTTCAATGGGGTTAGTAGGCTATTATTGGTGGTTTGTACAAGGTTTTTCTTGGATTGCACATCCCATTACTTCCCTTCATAGGAAAGGGAAGAAGTTCATTTGGTCTTATCAGTGCCAGAAAAAATTTGAGACCCTTAAGGATAGGTTGACTAGTGCACCAATATTGGCGGTTCTTGATCCTACTAGGGATTTCGTAGTGTGCACTGATGCTTCCTTGGAGGGTTTAGGAGTCGTCTTGATGCAAGAAGGATGTGTAATTGCATATGAATCCTATCAACTCAAGGATCATGAGCTAAATTACCCCACGCATGACTTGGAGTTAGCTGCAGTGGTTCATGCCCTTGTGAGATGGAGCCACTTCTTAATGGGTCATAGGTTTGAGCTTCACAATGATCATCACAATTTGCAATATATTTTTACTCAGCCGAACTTGAATTCCAGACAGAGGAGATTGATGGAATTCCTTTGTGAATATGACTTTGAGGTCAAGTATGTTTAGGGCAAGTAAAATGTAGTGGTAGATGCTCTGATTCGGTGGTCACATGAGATTTATGTAGTAGCTCTTGGGGTCGATTTGAGGATTCAATTCCTCACAACACTTTTTATAGATAACTGGTATCAAGAAGTGAAGTCAGAAATTGAATCAGGTAGATCTTTAGAAGGAAAGTTTGTAGGGTACTCACTGGAGTTGGATTGTCTTTTGAGGTATATAGGTCACATGTACATGCCTTTTCTTGAGGGTCTTCGTACTCTAATTATGAATAAGGCACATCGAGCTCCCTACTCTGCTCACTCAGGAGTTAAGAAAATGTATGTAGATCTTCATGCACTGTACTTTTGGGCTGGCATGAAGAGGGATATTCTAGATTTTTTGGCTAGATGTTTGGAATGTCAAAGGGTTAAGGTAGAACACCAGCATCCCATAGGCATTTTACAACCTCATCTTATTCTGGAATGCAAGTGGGACATAATTTCTGTAGACTTTATTGTGGGATTTCCTATGACTTCTCAACATCATGATGCTATCATGGTCACAGTTGATAGATTGACCAAGGTGGCACACTTATCCCCTGTCCAATCATCTTACACTGCTTCTTTAGTTGCTAGAATCTTCATGGAAGATATTGTTCATATGCATGGTATTCCATGGAGAGTCATTTCCGACAGAGATTCAGTGTTCACAGCTGCATTGTGGATGTCATTGCAGTGTGCCTTAGGAACTCAGCTAAAATTTAGTTCTTCCTACCATCCTAAAATAGATGGTTAGACAGAAAGAGTTAATTAAGTTCTTGAGGACACGCTTTGTATGTACGTTATGGATCAACAGTCACATTGGGAAGATTATTTACATCTAGTGGATTTTTCCTAGAACAATGGATATCATAGCTCGATTGGTATGGCTCCCTTTTAGGAACTATATGGTCATCCCTATAGGACCCCATTAAGTTAGGGTCATCTTGAGGACAAAGTTCTCCTAGGTCCCAAAATGCTTCAGGACATGGAACAACAGGTAGCTCACATCAAGGAGAATCTTGTGGCAACTCAAGATAGATAGAAGAAATATGTTGATGCACATATAGTTGACTATCAGTTCTTTATTGGTGATCGAATCTTTATAGGAGTGCGACCACAAAAGAGCCCAATCCATTACAGAAAGGGTTCCAAGCTTGTACCTCGATTTGTAGGACCATTTGAAGTTTTGTAGAGGATTGGTCTCATTGCTTATCGCCTAGCATTATCGCCCAGCCTATCACAAATTCACGATGTTTTTTATGTTTCATTTATTAGGCCATATTATCTAGATGTTACTCACATACTTGATTGGAATGCTCTTCAGGTCGAGGATAGGTAGCTAACACTAGAGCCTATTTTTGTGCTACAACATCGGAGACTCGCCCTCAAGGGCTGAGATATTGAATAAGTGAGGGTTTAGTGGGACCCAAATGATAAGACTTTGGTGACATGGGAGGATGCATCCTATATTAGAGAGGCTTACCCATATTTATTTAGTGGCTTCGAGGAGTAATCCATGTTCTAGGGGGGAGGATGTAATACCCCTCGTGTTGTTGATACTCTTTTGTGTTGGTTTTGTATTTGGTTTGTTATGGTGATTAGTTCACTGGATTGGTTGTGTGGAATTCATAGTTTGGTTGGTTTGCTACTTGGCATTGCTTATTATGATTGATGATACATTACGTGGTGATTATGTTATTTGGTTATTTTATGGTCTTTCTTTAATAATATATATGGTGATGTTGTGATTCTATGTTGTTATGGTTTCTGATATGTTTTCTATTCAGTCTTGGTGAAAGAATGGAGTGGCATCACTTGCTCATGAGAGCCCTGCTACCCTATAATTACCTTTCACGGTGTTTCTACAATGGAGATTTACATGCTACTTGACATTTGTTTCTATGCAATATGAAGATACTCGACACTAACTCCACCTGTTTGATAGGTTTCATCATGTCCCATAAACCCAACAGGTATGATGTTGAAAAGGGAGTTGATACAGAAGTGTCCCCATCCCAAGTCTGTCACCTCGTTGTGAGTTGTATGGTGTCGTGGTCTTGACCTTGTCTTCGTTTCAGTATTGGTTGTTGCTGATTATTTATTTATTTGTAGATAGTTGTTATTTAATTAATCTTTATTTCATGTGTGATTAATTAATGTTATTTAGTTGATATAATTATTTGTAGGTAATTGTAGTTAAGTTAATTGATTAAATTTTCTTGATTGAGTGAATAGTTTAAATAAAAATATTAGATGCTATAATGGGAATTGGAATTTTAAATTTCTTTATGGTAGTGGTATTAATTCTTGAATTTTTAAATTAATTAAATATCATATAATTCTTTATTATTATCAAAAGAAAAATAAATTTAAAAATTAATTAAATTATAATTTCAATATTTACGGGAGTGAGTGGGAATTAAATAAAAATTCTTGTTTAAAAATATTCTCAGAGAGAAGAGTGGCATGATGTGAATGGAAAGAAGTTACTTCACGGAAAGAAAATTGGTTGTAGATTGTTTTTGGGTTTTGGGTGGGTTTCTAGTTAAAAATTTGAGGAGGTTTTCATTAATATATTTTTGGGCTTACATTTTGCATCTTGTTGGAAGTGAAGATTCTAGAAAGGGCTTAGAAGTTGAACTATGAAAGCAAAGCTTTGCTCCAACCCTCGTTCCTTCAAGCTTCAGGAAAATAGGTTCCTTTACTATTTTTTTAATTATTCTATTATTTTGAAAAGATTGTCTGTACAAATTTTATTCTGTAGAAAAGTTTATGAAAAGTTCTTCTGTAGAAAATTTTTGTTGCCGGCTGTTGAGGTTTTTCCGTGATTAATTTACTGCCTCTATAGAAATATTTACAGTAAAATTAGAGAGCCTCATAGAAAATAAAAAATTATTGTTAAACAATAGGTAAACTATAAAAGAAAACAATAGAAAACCTTTGTCAGTTGCAAATGGAATCCTTTGTCAAAATTATGAAATTGAAACCTCTGTAATAATTTTTCTAAATATTTCCTATAGGAAAAATTCTGAGAAATTGGATTTAATTGAAATCCTCTGTCAAAATTTAGGGAATTGAGATTCCTTATATATTAGGTAAAATGAAAATTCTTTGATAAAATAGTAATTCTATTTCCTTGTAGAAAATTTGTGAAATTGCCATCAGAGCAATCGTCTTGATTGATTTATATATGTATATATATATTTTAATATATATATACAAATACATAAATGCTTAATGAAATTATTGTTAGTAATATAAATTTTAGGTTGAAACTGGATGATTTAAAAATGTCAGACGAAATTCGTATGAAGAAATTTGGGTATTATTCAAAATGAAATTTTTAAGGAAAAAAAATTATTATTATTTTTGGAGGCGATGGGGTGGCTACCCCTATATCCACCTCCCACATGGGAGCTGACCGTGAGGGCAGCGCCCAATGCTTCCTTCACATGAAGCGCTGGAGCTGCCTACACAATCGCGCCCCATATGGGGGTTCGGCTGTGGAAACAACCTCAAGAAAACCTACGTTAGTGTTTGACTAATAAGTGATAATTTAATTAATTAATTAGGGGGTGGGTAGTTAAATATTAACAAGATAATTATGGATGCCTCGACTACCTGTTAGTGCTTACGTAGACTAAAGGTGGGCTGAGAAGGCCATGGTTGGAAAGATCGTTTCCTTGTCTCCACGAGAGGTTAATGGTTTCGCTCAAGTCACCCTATGGGGCCGATGCCTAGAGAGGCTGTCAGGATAACCATAGATGGGGGCCGATGCCTAGAAATAGGCAGTCAGGATAACCCATGTAGGACTATGTGATGACACTCTCTAGCTTTCCCTTGTGTTGTTTTGTTGCTAACCTCTGGAAGTGGTCTTTTGATGCTATGTTTCCCTTTATGTGTGCTCTATCCTTTCATGTTTTGGATTTTAGTCTTGTGTATTTGTATGGATGTTCTTGGTAAGGGACCCTTCCTTATTTAGTCCTAGCACGGGGGTGGTTGGGTGGAATGTGCTACTCACCCCGTTGGGTTCCTGTTCTTTACAGTTGTACTTTTGAGTGTAGAGTTTTGTAGAGACAACTTGATCGAGAGTTTATATGTTTCTAGATGTATACTTGTACTTCAATTATATTGTGTATTGATGTATTACTCTCAGGTATGTGCAGGATCATCATGGAAAAAATAGACCCTTAAGTGGCAAAAAATTCAAAAAAATCAGAGTTAGGCAACTTGACATAAAAATTTGAATAAGTTATCTATATTATTTCAAAAATATGTAAGAATAGAATCTATAGAAAATTGAATGTAGTTTCAAAACTACTAGGTTTGTTTAAAAACAAAAAACTATTTGGTGAAAATTTGAAATTTTAATGTAGTGGTACCTAAATTTTAGGGAAAAAATAAGAAGTAGTTGTCTATCGACCACCCTAACCACAATAAAATGATAATATTTTTTTATAAGATTTTAGATATAAGTAGAGGACTCATGCCTCGATGTGATGCAATTTTTTTCCATGTAAATAATTAATTATGATTTTTTTATTACAAATTTTTTAAAAATATAAAAACTCGTATGTCTAACCACCTTAACTTGGTCAAAAATTCATGAAATTCATTTTTTTCTTTTTTTAATACTATATTATGCGAAGCATAGAATGTGATGCATGTTTTGGATTCAAAAAATGTGATACCATTTGAAAGCTATAGATTTTTTTCAATCAACCTATCAATCAGGACTTTAGTCGTAATTTGAATAGAAAATGAATAATAATTACTTATTAAATTCAAAGTAAAGCATAATTTATATCGTTGGAAATCTAAGAATCTCCTTTAAAAACCCTTTTTATTTAATCAATTTTGGGTAAAAAAATAGTCGTCAACCACATACCCATCATATTGCCACTTTTTGGCCAATCATGATCCTGCATATACCCTCTCCCATGTGAATGGGTAGACTTATGATGTAACATTGAGTAATCAATTAATGAGATGTACTTGTACATTGATGTAATGTATAATCATATTATGTAATTCATTCTTGAATCATAATTGATAATATCGTTAAGGTTGTGTTATATCTGAGAAAATATGTTCTTTATATTTCCAAGTACAATTTATTATGAATACAAGTGTGGTTTCTATATGGTTCATTCTTGTCTTATTTCTTATCTTTAATAAATGTTTAAATGAAGATATGTGCATGAATGAGTTGAGTTAGTAGAATTGGTAATTAATTTTATCAATCTTGTTATGGGATAGATTGCATAATGTCACTTCGTGTACCCCAAGGGACTTAAGTTTTTAACTTGTAATAATTAGATATGTTAGTTGAATTAGTAAATTTAGTGTTTACTCTTTATGTTTTCAAAAAAAAATTGTTGCATTTTTAATTGTCCTTTGGGGTTTGCACAATGGGGTGTTACACAAATTTTTCTCTTATTATTTGTGATGCTTGTGGATGTCTCTAGATCATGCTCTATCCTCGTTGCACATTTGCATTGATCGTTTTGATTGTGGCTGGTGATTTTCTCTTGTGTGTCATGTTTTTCTTGTTCTTGGACAACGTAGTGTCTGTAGCGTGTTGTGGATCTTCAAGGTGAAATTAATTGAATTTTCCTCATGCTAGAAATGTTGATTTGGGTCCTCACTAAGTTGTGGCTAACCTTGGTTGATTCACATTGATAATCTTTAATGTTTTGGGCTGAAAATTTATATTCATTTTATTATTTCTTTGTTGCCAACTTGTAGCGATGAAATTTCATGTTGTAGATATATAAGAGTATTTTTTCATTTCATTTGAGGTATGCCAAATGTGTGTGTGCATGAATAATGTTCTAAATCATTCGAAGGCAGAGCAGAGTGTGAAGAATATAGAAGAAGTGTGAAGAAGATTGAAGAAGAGTGAAGAAGTGTTCATGTGCTTAATTTGAATTGAAATCAGGCATTAGCAGATGCTATTTTCTCAGTTCAAAATCTAGATGGCTTTAATCCAAATATCTTTGTAAAACAACATGTCTTCCTTTGTAATTGAGCAGTGAGCTCTAAGAAGTGTACCTTAATGCATGTGCATTCCCCATATTTCATTTTCATTATACTTTTAATAGGGTATAATCTTGTGGAATGACCTCCACTGTGGTTTTTTCCCTATAAGGGTTTCCACGTAAAAAATCTTGGTGTTATGTGTGTTTCTGATGTGTTGATGATAGGTATGTACAGGATCATGATGGGCCAAAAAATGGCAATATGATGGGTACGTGTAGGTTATGTGGCTGATGACTTTTTTTTACCCAAAATTGATTAAATGAAAAGGGTTTTTAAAGGAGATTCTCAGCTTTCCATTGATATAAAATATGTTTTACTTTGAATTTAATAAATAATTATTATTCATTTTCTATTTGAATTATGACTAAAGTCCTAATTGATAGGCTTATTGAAAAACATCTATAGTTTTCAAACAGTATCAAATTTTTTGAATCTCAAACATACATCACATTCTATACTTTGCATACTATAGGATGAAAAAAGAAAGAATTTCATGAAGTTTTGACCAAGTTAAGGTGGTCAGGCAAACACCTACTTCTTATTTTTTCCCTGAAATTTAAGTACTAGTACATTGAAATTTCAATTTTTTACCAAATAGATTTAAAAAAAAAAAAAAACCTAGTATTTTAGAAACTACATTCAATTTGCTATAGATTCTATTCTTACATATTTTTAAAATAATCTAGATAACTTATTCAAATTTTTATATCAAGTTGCCTAACTCTAATTTTTATGAATTTTTTACCACTTAAGGGCTTGCTTTTTTCTGTGATGATCCTACACATACCCCGATTTATGTTTTCATGGTTAATAATCATATCAAAGAATAAGGTTAATAAGTTGAATAAGTTTTGAATTTATGTGACAATTGATTCACCCCCCCTCTCAATTGTATTCCCTTGTATTGCCAACAATTGGTATCAGAGCAGGTTCCTTGGAAGAAGTTTAAGGTGATCCGAGATGGCAAGTTACAAGAAGGATAGTTTGATATTTGATGGAACAAATTATTCTTCGTGGAAGACTCGAATGGAGTGCCATATGAGATGCACTAGTGAACCCTATTGGAGCATTACAAGTAATATGTATATTGTTTCATAGAATGGTTCTACTACTTTTGTTGAGATCAGAGATGCTAAGTATAATATCCAAGCTAAGGAAGCTTTGTTGAGTTCTTTGACTGATTTTGAGATGGCAAATGTTATGGATCTGAAGACTGCTTATGAGATCTAGAAAAATTTGGAAACCTTTTATGAAGGTGATGCTAATGTGAATATTGCTAAGTTGTAGATTTTGAAAGGGAAATATGAAAGGTTGAGAATGGGTGATGATGAGAACATTAATACTTTCATGCAAAGAGTGAATAAAATTGTGTGTGGTATTATATGTGTTGGTGGAAAGATAGACGAATCTGAGATTGTTGCTAAAGTGCTTAGATCCCTACCTTATTCTTACAAAGTCAAAGCTAGGGCTATTGAAGAGCTCTGAAATGTAACAAACATAACTAGAGATACATTGGTTGGTAAGCTGACTTCTTTTGAGTTGAGCGAATTTGGTGATGCCCTTCCTAAGGTTGAATCTTCATTTAAGGCTACTACATTTGGAAGAGATAGACAAATATATGATCTAGGTGGGAGTTCATCTAGAAATATATTCAAGTATGAGGATGAAATCAAACATATTGGAGAAGAAGAAAGAGAGCTAGAAGAGTTGGAACAACTTATTGTCAAAAGAGTACTGAGAGGAAAAGGTAAGTATGAAGGAAAAATACCTCTTAAATGCTTTTCTTTCAATAAGATAGGTCATTTTGCATCAAGGTGTCTAGAAAGAGCTACTAAACCAAGACATAACAAGCCTAGATTTCAGAAGTGTTACTATGTTGCTGATGAAGGTGTGACTGATGATGAATCTGATAAAAGTGATGATGAATAGGTATTTATTGCTATCAGGGAAATTAATCTTGTATCTACTAAATCTGGTGGTTGTACAAATGTGGAGAAAGACCTAGCTACTCAAGTTGAAGAAAAATATGAATGGGTAATTGACAGTGGATGTTCACATCATATGACAGGAGACAAAAGTTAGTTTGTAAGCTTGGAAAAGTATGATGATGGTGTTGTGAGATTTGGTGATAATACAGCTAGTGTGATCTATGGAAGAGGTTGAATTTCTCTTGATGGTAAGCATAATACTGATGATGTTTTGTTTGTAGAAGGATTGAAGCATAATATTTTGAGTGTTGGTCAAATGGTTGATAAGGGATACAATCTTCAGTTCAAGGATGGAAAGTGCAGAATATTGAGTTCTAGAAATGAAATTGCATCAGGTACAAATACAAAAGGTAATATCTTTCACTTGAGTGCTGCTAGTAAAAGTTGTTTGATTGCTCAAGTTGATAAAATTTGTTTATGGCATAGGAGGTTGTGTCATGTTAACTTTGATAATATTTTCAAGATAAGTTCCACTAAGGCTATGAGAGATCTACCTAAGTTGGTGAAACCTACCAATGCAATATGAAAGGAATGTCGATTGGGAAAGCAAACAACGATTTCATTTGAGAGTAAAAATAATTGTTCAAATGAATTGTTAGAGCTTGTGCATACTAATCTATGTGGTCCCTCTAAGGTCAAAATTTTACAAGATTACAGGTATTTCATGTTACTCATTGATGATTATTCTAGAATGGTATCGGTTACTTTCTTAAGGGAGAAATCTAAAGCACTGGAAAAGTTCAAGATCTTTAAAGATATGGTTGAGACAGAAACATGTTTGAAGATTAAATGTATGAGATTAGACAGAGGTGGTGAATTCACTTCTAGTGAATTTAATACTTTTTGTCAAGAACATTGAATAAAGAGACAATTAGCTGCACCGCAGACCCTACAGTAAAATGGAGTTGTGGAAAGGAAGAACAAAATAGTTGAAGGTGTTGCTAGAACTATGATATTGGAAGGAAATGTCCCTCATATCTATTCGAGATAAGTCGTGAGTACTGTTGTGTACACACTCAACTGGGTACAAATAAAAGGTGATACCGGTAATATCCCTTTTGAGCTATGGACTATTCAAAAGCCTATTGTTAAATACTTGAAGATATTTTGAAGCAAATGTTATATTAAGAGAGATGAAGACAGAGGAAAGTTTGATGCTAGGAGTGATGAAGGTATTTTTTTGGGTTATGCTACTAAAAGTAAGGCCTACTAGTGTGGGTATGTGCAGAATCACCATGGAAAAAATAGGCCCTTAAGTGGCAACAAGTTCAGAAAAATTAGAGTTAGGAAACTTGACGTAAAAATTTGAATAACTTATCTATATTATTTCAAAAATATGTAAGAATAGAATTTGTAGAAAATTTAATTGAGTTTCTAAACTACTAGGTTTTTGGTGAAAATTTTAAATTTCATTGCATTAGTACTTAAATTTCAGGGAAAAAATAAGAAGTAGGTGTATGTCTAACCACCCTAACCACAATAAAATGATAATATTTTTTATAAGATTTTAGATATAAGTAGAAGACTCATGTTTAGATGTGATGCATATTTTTCGTAAAAAAATTTCATGTAAATAATTAATTATGAATTTTTTATTACAAATTTTAAAAAATATAAAAAAATCATATGTTTTTCACTCAGCCTATCAATCAGGACTTTAGTCGTAATTCAAATAGAAAATGAATAATAATTATTTATTAAATTCAAAGTAAAGCATAATTTATATTGTTGGAAATCTGAGAATCCCCTTTAAAACTCATTTTTGTTTCATCAATTTTGGGTAAAAAAAAAATTTGTTGGCCACGTACCCTACAAATACCCATCATATCATCACTTTTTGGCCCATCATGATCTTGCACATACCCATCTTATAATAAAAGATTGAGGAAAATGGTTGAAAGTGCAAATGTTAAGGTTAATGAATACTTTGGTACACTATCCAAAATGTGTGGATATGACTCTGATGATTAGGATGATAGTACAAACAAAGAAAAGGAAGTTAAGACTACAAATCAAGTGCAAATAAATCTGGTAAATCAAGAAAATGAAGAAGGAGAAACTAGTGAAAGAGAAGAAGAAAGATCAAAAGAGGGTGAAGTTGAAGAAAATCCTAAGAAGACTCTGAGGTATGAAATATTGAATCATTCAGAAGATCATATGATAGGTGATAAGAACAAAGGTTTCCAAACTAGGAGAAAGATTGCAAAAGATTATTACTTGATTTCAAAGACTGAGCCTACTAGTGTGAATGAAGCGTGTAAAAATGATCATTAGATTGAAGCAATGAAAGAAGAGTTAAAATAGATTGAAAAGAATGATACATGGATTCTTGTTCCCATACCTAAGGATAAGAATGTCATTGGAACCAAATGGGTCTTTAGAAACAAATTGAATGAGCAAGGTGAAGTGGTTAGAAACAAAGTAAGACTGGTATGTAAAGGATATTCACAAATGGAAGGAATTTATTTTCAAGAGACCTTTTCCCATGTTGCTAGAATTGAAGCTGTAAGATTATTTCTTGCCTATGCTACTCACAAGAACTACAAAGATTATCAAATGGATGTAAAATCAACTTTTCTAAATGGTTAATTGGAAGAAGTGTATGTTGAACAACTTGATGGATTCCAGTTGACTAATAAAGAAGATATGGTGTGTTGGTTGAAGAAAGAATTGTATGGACTCAAGCAAGCCCCTAGAGCATGGCATGCATGATTAGACAAGTATTTGCTGAAGCTTGGATTTAACAAAGGTACTATTGATAGTAATCTATATTTCAATAATGATGATAAAGATTTGATTATTGAAGTTTTTGTTGATGATATTATTTTTGGAGGAGATGATGCTTTGTGCATGGAGTTTGCTAATGAGATGTAGAATGAATTTGAGATGTTTATGATTGGTGAGATGAAATTCTTTTTGGGATTGTAAATTACTCAGTTAGTTAAAGGGATTTTTATATCTCAGTCCAAGTATGTGAAGGAATTGCTGAAGAAGTTCAGTATGGAAGATTCAAAACCAATTAGTACACCCATGGTGACCAAATGCAAGTTGATAGAAAAAAATGATTCTCTGAAAGAAAATTAGACAAGATGCAGATCAATGATTGGCGGATTGTTGTACTTAACTCAAAATAGGCCTTATATCATGAATGTTGTATGTATTGTTGCAAGATTTCAAGCTAATTATCCAAAAGAATCTCATGTGACTACTATGAAGAGAATTTTTAGATACTTGAAGGGAACTATTGATCTTGGCCTATGGTATCCTAAAGATGATGATCTTACTTTGAGTACCTTTACTAATGTTGACTAGGCATGAGATGTGAATGATAGAAAAAGTACTAGTGGTGGAGCATTTTTCTTGGGTAAGAAGCTAATTTCATGATTAAGCAAGTGAAATAAAATACGATTTCCTTGTCTATTGTAGAGGCCAAATACATTGTTGCTACTAATAATTGTACTCAAGTCCTATGCATGAAACAAATGTTGAAGGATATTAGAATTATACATGGTGAGCCTATTTCTATATTCTATGATAAGTCAAGTACTATTAACATTTCCAAGAATCCAGTGCTACATTAAAAAAAAAGCATGTATATATCAAGTTTCACTTTTTGAGGGTAAAGGTAGGTGAAAAGGAAGTTAGATTGGAGTATGTGCCTACTGTAACATCTTGCTACGCAACCTTGAAGGGGTAAGAGCCAAAATAGGACAAGATAAATTTTATTTGATAACATAAAGAATAACTTACACAAAAATTAGTTTCCAATACAAAATAACAACAACAAACATGGCCAAGCATGGTCAAACATAACCCAAAGGAGAGGACTAATCCACCCTCCAGAGAAAAATCCAAGCAGGAGAAAACATAATAGCTCCAAAAACTTTGCTCCGAAAATTCTTGCTAGAGAACTTCCAACTATGGAACTTCCTGCTCCGAAACTTCCAGCTACGGAACTTCCAGCTATGAAACTTCCTTCTCCAAAAATTCCAGCTACAAAACTTCCTGCTCCAAAACTTCCTTCTCTGGAACTTCCTACTCCAGAACTTCCTACTCTGAAACCTCTGCTCTAGAACTTCCTGCTCTAGAACCTCTCCTCCGGAACTTCCTGCGTCGGTGCTCCGGAACTTTGCAGCAGTGACACAGAACAACAAACAAGAGGTGGCAATGCACCAAAACTTTGGCTGCAATAACACAAAACAATAACAAAAGGAAACGTTGCTCTGAAACTTTAGTAGACTAAAACATGAAGGAAAAATACAACCAAAGCTCTATTTTTTTTTGCATAAAACTTTGAAGAAAAAGCTATAATAGAATTATCATAGTACACGTGAGTCTGATACCAACATCGGAACCCGTAAACCAAACATAATCATTACATATCTTCTCATGAAATTTATGATTACTTTCTCTCTCTCAGTAGAGTACAATGAGCATAAAAGAATAAGTATGAACACAATAGCATTTTCATGATTAAAATCCATCATCTGATAAGATAAATATAGAAGAGGGGATGACTCCAATTGGTGCTCCAATAACCTGTACACTGGTCCCCAATGGTGGTGGAAATGCCTCCCTACCATGTGGTCTCAAAAGAGACCACCCCACCATGCTTGGAGGCAGTCACAAGGCCCAAACATAAATGAAAAGGAAAGGGAACATATGGCCAACACTCACATCAGACACAAAGCAAACATGGAATACAATGCGTTAAGCCAATATCACAGCACGTAAATGCTCATACAATAACATATCAGGAACTACTCATGACTAGTGTGGTATAAAGTACAAAAGTGTTGACTGAATGGAATTTCATCATTTGTACTCAAAGGGATGGCACCACATGGACTAGGTACACCTCTCCTACAGACAAGGAGACTCAATCATGCCTGCATCAACGCCATGCAAACAAATGGGCCTTCTCATTTAACAAAACAAGGAATCCATAACAAAAGTGAAACAGAGGAAAAGCCACAAAATTCATCATAGAAACCCTTTAAAATAGCCGAACCAAAAATTGTTGTTAAATCATTTAAAATAGTTGAAATCGACAATGAATTAGAAGGCGTAAAGATTTCATAAAAACCAAAATGGTGCCCATATTAAAATTGTAAGCTTGACCCAGTTCATATTTTGGAATTTCAAGTTGGAATTCACCTTCAATTTTTGAGTTTAGAACTGAAAATGAGGTGTTGTTCTGAAAACATAATTTTTGCCAAGTTGGGCAAGAAAAACATGAAAATATGAAGTTGCTTGCACTAAAAATCGAACAACGACCCATTTGAAATATGGATGATTCTACACAGAATCCAATTTTATTTTACTTTTTTAATAGACGAATAAAGAGAAACAAAGAAAAATGTCATTTTAACAATAGGCACAAATTTGACCAAAAATGAAAGTGCCCAGAATTAAAATCTGCCAAAGACCCAGTTGAGATCTTGGTATTTCTACATGAAACTAACCCCTAAATTTATTATTTAGAAAAGGTATAATGAGAATCAATAGAAAAAAGTTTTTTACAAATTCGACAAAAGAGAAGAATAAGAAAGAGCCCATAAATCAGATTTTTCCCAACAACCCATTTCATGTTTGTTGAAAATGTACAAAAATCAGCCATAAAAAATACTACAAAGCAACAACTTGAATTTAAAACAATGAACATTCAAACCCCAAGCAATACAAAAAAGAGATGGAGGAGTTTCTCCAAATTTTATGAAATCGAAATAACTCAAATCAGAAAAATACCAGCCATCCAAGACACACGAGTAAATTCCCAAATTACTAGCCATACAACAATGAAGAAACAAAAACTTACCTCAATTCACCCCAGAATAGAAATGGAGAATTGCTCAATGAAGGAGACATGGCCAAGCTCCAAAACTAGATAGCAAGTAAGGAATGGCGCGCTGATTTCAACAAGCTACTACCCACAAATTTATTCCTAGGAAAACTTCCACAATCACCCCAACTCAGTCACCAAAATCATGGGGTTTCCTCTTCCATGCAGAATAGTAAATTTTCTTTTTCTTTCCCCAAAAAAATAATCCATCCCCAAAATAAAATTTTCTTTCTTTTTATAGTTTCCTCCCAAAAAAGATAACTCTTCCCCAAAACAAAAATAAATAAAAGTATATATATCAAAGACAAGGCTGCACCTTTATATATTTTCTCCCCAAAACAATAAAATAAAATAAGGCATTTAAATAAACAAGCTATTAGAGCTCCCCAATACAATTAATTAAAATCACAAAGTATCCAACATTCCCTCTTTCATATAAAAATAATAATTTAAATCCAAACGTTAAAACACATAAAGCCCCCAAATAAAATTAAATAAGACTATAAGAGTTCACAAAAAGGATTAATAAAAATCATTTTAAAATTTCCAAATGAAATATATCATTCTCTCAAATGATCAATAAAATTATTTAAAATAACATATTTTATAATCTAATGGGTAGAACCATTTAAATTTCCCATCAATAAAATACTATAAAATACCATATATTTAAAATCACAAAAAGATACCAATGAAAACACATCATAACACTGACAACCAAAATATATAGCCATATAAAAGATACACGAAAACCATAACAAAATACCTCTACAAGACATACTAGTAAAGCACATAAGACTGAAAGGGGCTCCAAACATGACCGTTAGGTAACCAAACAGTAAGACATCAACAAGGAAACACTACCCTAATAGGGTATAGTGGGTTAGGATAGAGGAAATTTGGCCTATCACTACCTCCAGTAACCACCATCGGGGAAGGTACGCTCAGACCTATGAAGCCAGGTGGAGTCGATACCTGGTACCTATAACATACACATTGCATATACATATATACATGGCCGAAGCACATACTACATTCTGACTGTAGTTAGCTACCATATATATCAATTACTTGCATCATCATAGCTAATCATAATAACCTTTCACTAAATCAACAATATCTAACCTTATTATAATAACATTTAACATTTAAAATATCAAATCAAAAATCAAAATACTATCTTACCAGGCTGAAGTTAGAGAGGTGTTACATCCTCCCTCCCTAAGATTTGACTTACTCCTAGAAGTCATGTAAACTCAATATGCAGCCATGTTGCACATTAGTACTCAACATCTATTAGTTAACATTTAAGTGTTGTACTTCATTCCAAGGATGAGAACTATAATATACAACATTCATCACTAAACAAAATAGAAAGGATATCCATATATCATTCAATTTTCTAAGAATCACTATCAATATGTTGATGTATACCTTACTCATAAGGTCTCAACATGAAACGAAATAACATGGTTAATATTGCTAACATCACATGTGCCACAATTCTCAAAATAATCATTTAATTTAACATCCACATTCATTCAAGGATACCTTAATTTCCACTAAGAAAAGGGTAAAGAAGATGCATAAGCACTCAATTCTTTCCAACACACCATAATTTGCAACAATATTTGTTTTGCACACACTTCCAATCTCACACATTATAACATATTTGGTATCATTTTCAACCAAAATATAACAATTTACACTTTCTAAAGCATAATAAGCCAACTTTTGAACTTTTCATATGAAACTATATCCAAGATGAAACATTCATTTATACATACATCCATACTTACATCACTAAGAATCACATCACAAGGCTACACAAGGGTCCATCTGGACATTGGTAAGCAACATACCAATCCATGATACATAATCCATGAGCCAAGAGCCAATATCCATCTCACAATAGTCCATACCTCACAATCAGTGGTTTGATGGTGTTAGGCCACACACACATGGTGAGACCATCCAAACAAGATCAAAATGACCTATCTCTTGATGAATAAGGTGGTTAGACTCTAAGAGATAGTCATCACACATATGTGAGTAGTGGGTCCTAGCTTTGTAACAGCCTCACATACCCCCATCCTCAAAGTTCCCTGCTTCTACTTCCTCATATACACCCAATCAAGTTTGGATCTCCCATTCTCAATGATGAATCACATTACAACATAAGACTAGCATTTGAAAACAACAAATAGAAAACTAGTTTAGCCACCAAAGATCATAAATAAATATCAAATAAGGATTCAATTGCAGCAATAAAGCAAGAAATGCGTGCAATTTCAACACTAAATCATGTGTAACCTCGAGGGCTACGTGCAAAGAAATTTCACAATCTGTGGCTAAACCATCAAAATAAGATAAATCAAATTTTTTTGATCCAATGAAAGTGAAAAACATCAATAACCAAAAGAAGATTCACAATCTTTGAAATGGCACAATACATAACTATGTGACTAACTAGCCACTAAATGAGGAAGGAGGGAACAATGTTTGACTATCGCAATACCCCCTCATGTGTGGCGGAGTGAACACACCAACCACATGGCATGAAGTGTACTCCTCGGCTACACCTCGCATTGCATCATCACATGGCATGGACTCGCCAAATGGACCACACACTACTTGGCTATCTGCATGGAATGTGCACCTCGGCCACATCCCGCATCGTGTCTCAACACGACATGGTCATACGCTAGCCGAAGAAGGCACGTACTAGTTGTATGCCGCATGGTAGTGTGTTTGTGGCTCTGTGGAAGTAGGCACGTGCATAACACATCCCGCATAGTGATACCTCATGGAAAGGGCACACGCAGGTACTCGTCGTAGACAAAGGTATACATGGCTAGGACATACCCATATGCCAACTGACCTAAACACTATCGAGAGAAAACATGAGTGTCCCTCTACAATTGTATGAGGCCCCATCACACTCATCACACAAGTAGGCTACCGTAACACAATTGCATAGTGCACCTTCATGCATCTAAGCACGTGGCATCATCACCAACATTATGTCAGAATATCTATGTAGTGTGGCATCATATCTATGGAATAGTGGTAGGACACATGTAGATACGAAATATATAATGCATATATGAGTATAACAATATGGGGCTACTCGAACCTCACCTCTCATGTGGAAGAGGTTGACTCGCTAATGCTAGCTCAATGCCCTTGCAGGTGGCTAGGCAATGCCAACTCAACATCCCTACAGATGGCTAGGCAATACTAACAAATCAATGCTATTGTACACAAAGTTGTGGGGATTAGGCTAGCACATATGGATGAAGTACCCTGATCCACAGACTGAGGGACTAGAGAGCCAAAAGAAGAGATTCTATGAAACTATCTTTTTGCAACTTATAATTATATATATAAATTTCAACCACACATGGGTTGGCCCTCAATTAGGTAACAGAAATACAAGCACACATAATGGTATGGCTAATCCCACACCTAAAATATAACATATCCTCCATGGTTGGGTACACAGTCTCACCATCCCATGGGCACACAAAACAAATACGGGGTATTCACAACACTCAACATGTGCACTAACATAGGTTGTTCACATAACAGGGAGTACCTTTTTCCAATTTCCTCATACTAGAATAAACCATTATCCACCTCTAATTATGCAAAGTCAATAGCAACTTTCCAAGAACATGTACTCCCAACATCCATACAAAACATCATAGTGATACATGGAGTAAATCAAAAAATGCCATGATAACTTCCACATTCACATTCACTTTTATTAAGTGGTAAATCACCTTACTACACACATATGTTAACCACATTTATTTCCCACACAAAAATCAATATCATTACAATGTTTACTCAAGACAAGGTATGAAACATTAATTTAACAATTTTCATTTATCATTAACATGCCAATGGTTTCACTATTCCCTTTTCTCTAAACTTTTACTTAATGAAAAATGATTTTCTATTCATATTATACATTTTCCATGATTATGATTGCAACTTGGGGACTTAGGTCCTTTACCCAAGGTTGATCTAATAAAATAAACCTTCATGAATGCATAAACATTTTCTCATAAGAGACAAGCATACAATGGATTTCAATGCACCACACACTCAAAGCTAAGCATCTATGTTAAACCAATGAGAAGAAAGGGAAGGAGAGAGAGGGATTTACAATTCTAACTCATGCACGAATGCAAACAGGGTCTCATCATCATATAAGCACTTCCACACAAATGCATCAATCATATGAGATCATGCAATAATATCTATGAACTAATGACATGATCATTCATTTTCTATTAGAATCTTTATAATCTCAACATAATATAACATGCAAAAGCAACTCCAAAACCACATAGGTTCAATCAAGCAATCACTTGCACAATGAGATAAAGAACAAGAAGACATGCACTAAAAGCTTTGCATGGTAATGAAAAACAACAAGACTCAAGAAGATAATACACACAAATGAAACTTCTTGGAACCCTCAAGGTCGAACAAACCTTCCAAGAATATGAGAAAAGAAACCAAACAAGGCTAATTTTAGGTAACACATGTCACCTGCAACCCACCAACAAACTAAGGTCCAACATGTCCACCCGCAACATAGGATATAGGAAAATAATCAATCTCAACCTTGGGAGACTCTCACCAAGGGAATCACTCCAATCCCATAGGGTAAGGCAAGACCTAGGAGGCATCATTCCTCCACAACACAAGCCAGGGTTGGAAATATCAACCCTTTAAAACACCATACTAAGGCACTCAAGGAAAGAGGTCCTATGACTATCTCGCCGCAACAAGAACACAACAACCACACGGGCTACAACCACACTCAGGAACCACTCAAGAGTCATAGCCCTAAAAATGAAAGAGCCACACATCAAGAAGGAGACCAATCATAATACACTTCTCGGTAGGCTCAAGGGTCTAACTAACCCTCACACAACATTCCTCAACACGACATGCAAGGGGCAGGAAACAACAACACTTGTTGCTATCCACCACATACAGCACACCAAGTAGGAATCAACCAAAAGCAAGGGTCCCAGTGCTACAACATGGGGTCCATCTCTAACTTTTCCTATGGCTCTACCCTTAGGGGTATCCTAAAGGAAACAAGGAACACATCAAAATAGATCATTGTAAGGATGATCTAAACACCACACTAAGGCATAAACGCTAATCAACAAGACTATGAAAACAATATAACAAGCTCACACCACACACACCAAACACATCATAACATAGAAGGCTCAAGTATGCCAGAGCTCCTAGTGTGTGAACATGGGCTCTAATACCAGATGTAACATCCTGCTACACAACCCCGAAGGGTTAAGAGCCAAAAGAGGACAAGATAATTTGTTTTTGATAACATAAAGAATAATTTACAGAAAAATTAATTTCCAATACAAAATAATGACAACAAACATGGCCAAGCATGGCTGAACACAAACCCAAAGGAGAGGACTAATCCAACCTCTAGAGAAAAATCCAAGCAGGAGAAAACCTAATAGCTCTAGAAACTTTGCTATGGAACTTCCTACTACAGAACTTCCAGCTACGAAACTTTTTGCTCCAGAACTTCCTGCTCTGAAACTTCCAGCTACAAAAATTTCAGCTACAAAACTTCCTACTCTGAAACTTCCAGCTCTGGAACTTCCAGCCATAGAACTTCCTACTCCAAAACCTCTACTTCAAAACTTCTAGCTCTAGATCTTCCTGTGCTAGTGCTTTGCAACTTCCTGTGTCGATGCTCTAGAACTTCCTGTTGCTTCATAACCTCTTCTCCAAAACTTCATGGACTGGTGCTCTGGAACTTTGCAGCAGTGACACAAAACAAGAAACAAAAGGTGGTGATGCGTCGAAACTTTGGTTGTACCAAAAAAAAACAATAACAAAAGGCGACATTGCTCTATAACTTTAGCAAACTAAAACATGAAGGAAAAATACAACCAAAGCTCAAAATTTTTTTGCATGAAACTTTGAAGAAAAAGCTATAAAAGAATTATCATAGTACACGTGAGTCTAATACCAACATCGGAACCCGTAAACCAAACATAATAATCACATATCTTCTCATTAGATTTATGATAACTTTCACTCTATCAAGAGAGTACAATGAGCATAAAAGAATAAGTATGAATACAATAGCATTTCCATGAATAAAATACATCATCTGATAAGATAAATATAGAAGAGGGGATGACTCCAACTGGTGCTCCAATAACTTGTACACCGGTCCCCAATGGCGGTGGCAATGCATCCCTACCATGTGGTCTCAAAAGAGTCCACCTCACCGTGCTTAGAGGCAATCACAAGGCTCAAGAAGAAATGAAAAGGAAAGGGAACATATGGCCAACACTCACATTAGACATGGAGCAAACATGGAATACAATGCATTAAGCCAATATCGTAACACGTAAATGCTCATACAATAACATGTCCTTAACTACTCATGACTACTATGGTATAAAGTACAAAAGTGTTGACCGAATGGAATGTCATCATGCATGCTCAAAGGGATGGCACCACATGGAACTAGGTACACCTCTCCTATAGACCAGGAGACTCAATCATACCTGCATCAACGCCCTACAGATGGGTAGGCCTTCTCATTTAAAAAAATGAAAAATCCATAATAAAAGTGAAACAGAGGAAAAGCCACAAAATCCATCATAGAAACCCTTTAAAACAGCCAAACCAAAAATTGTTGTTAAATCATTTAAAACAACTGAAATCCACAATGAATTATAAGGCGTAAAGATTTCATAAAAACTAAAAAGGTGCTCAGATTAAAATTCTAAGCTTGACCTAGTTCATATTTTGGCATTTCAAGTTGAAATTCACCTTTTATTTTTGAGTTTAGAACCGAAAATGAGGTGTTCTAAAAACGTCATTTTGTCAAGTTGGGCAAGAAAAACATGAAAATATGAAGTTGCCTGAACTAAAAATCGGACAACGACCCATTTGAAATATGGATGATTCTACATGGAATCAAATTTTATTTTACTTTTTTAATTGAAAGATAAAGAGTAGCAAAGAAAAATGTCATTTTAACAATAGGAACAAATTTGACCAAAAATGAAAGTGCCCAGAATTAAAATCTGCCAAAGACCCAGTTGAGATCTTGGCGTTTGTACATGAAATCCACCCTTAAATTTCATTTTTACCAAAGAGATAATGAGAAGCAATAGAAAAACATTTTTACAAATTGGGCAAAAGAGAAGAATAAGAAAGAGCCCATAAATCAAATTGTTCCCTACAACCCATTTCATGTTTACTGAAAATGTACAAAAAAGGGCCATAAATAATACTACAAAGTAGCAACTTAAATTTGAAACAACCAACATTCAAACCCCAAGCAATACAAAAAGGAAATGGAGGAGTTCCTCCAATTTTTATGAAATAGAAATAACTCATATCAGAAAAATACCAGCCATCCAAGACACATGAGTAAATTCCCAAATTACTAGCCATACAACAATGAAGAAACAAAAAATTACCTCAATTCGCCCCAAAATAGAAATGGAGAATTGCTCAATGAAGAAGACATAGACAAACTCCAAAACTAGATAGCAAGTAAGGAATGGCGCGTTGATTTCAACAAGCTACTACCCACAAATTTCTTCCAAGGAAAACTTCCACAATCACCCCAACTCAGTTGCCCAAATCATGGGGTTTCCTCCTTCATGCAGAACAACAAACTTTATTTTTCTTTGCCGAAAAAAATAATCCATTCGCAAAATAAAACTTTCTTCCTTTTTATATTTTCCTTTGAAAAAAGATAACTCTTCCCCAAAACAAAAATGAATTAAAGTATATATATCAAAGACAAGGTCGCCCCTTTATATATTTTCTCCCCAAAATAATAAAATAAAATAAGGCATTTAAATAAGTAAGCTATTAAATCTCCTCAACACAATTAATTAAAATCACTAAGTATCCAACATTCCCTCTTTCATATAAAAATAATAATTTAAATCCAAATGTTAAAACACATAAAGCCCCCAAATAAAATTAAATAAGACTATAAGAGTTCACAAAAAGGATTAATAAAAAATATTTTAAATTTTCCAAATGAAATATATCATTCTCTCGAATGATCAATAAAATCATTTAAAATAACATACTTTATAATCTCATCAGTAAAACCATTTAAATCTCCCATCAATAAAATACTATAAAATACCATATTTAAAATCACAAAAAGATACCAATGAAAACACATCATAACACTGACAACCAAAATATATAGCCATATAAAAGATTCACAAAAAAACATAACAAAATACCTCAACAAGACATACTGGTAAAGCACATAAGACTGAAAGGTGCACCAAAACATATGGCTGAAAGGTGCTTCAGACATTACCATTAGGTAACTGAACAGTAAGATATCAACAAGGAAACACTACCCTAACAGGGTACAGTGGGCTAGGATAGGGGAAATTTGTCCTCTGACTACCTCCAGTAACCACTATCAGGGAAGGTACACTCAGACCTCTGAGGCCAGGTGGAGTCGATACCTAGTACCTGTAACATACACATCGCATATACATATCTACATAGCCGAAGCACATACTACATCTTGGTTGTAGTTAGCTACCATATATATCATTTTCTTGCATCATCATAGCTAATCATAATAACCTTTCAATAAATCAACAATATCTAACCTCATTATAATAACATTTCAATAAATCAATAAATCAACAAATTAATAGCTAATCATAATAACCTTTCAATAAATCAACAATATCAAATCAAAAATCAAAATACTATCTCACCAGGTTGAAGTTAGAGAGGTGTTACACCTCCTAAGGAGAAAATTACATACATCTTTACTAATCCATTGCCTAAGGATACTTTTGAGTATCTCAAAGGGAATTTAGTGGTGATCACCCCTCCTAATCAGAACTAAGGATGCATTGCATTCCATCAGTCTGTGCATTTCACAGTCGTATCTTGTCTCAAATTGATGTTGTGGTGGTTGCTACTTAGGGGGAGTAGTCATATGTTCAGAAATTTAGATATGTGGTTCAAAATTTAGAGAAATTTTTCATTAATGTCAAAGGGGGAGAAGAGTCATGTGAAAAACTAGTGATTATCCAAGGAGAAGAGCCTTATGGGGAGAAATATTATGTGAAAGTGTTGAGGAGAAGATGAGTCAAATCCTAAGCAAGAGTTAGTTGTGTTAAAGGTGTTTTTCACATCATGTCTTTCCATTGATGCCAAAGGGAGAGATTGTTGGATGTTGAGGTTTTTTTTATGATATGTGGTTGTCATTGATGTCAACACTATTAGCATAAATGTATGTGAAGTTGTATATGTCAAGGATATTGAGAAAATTGTAATAAATGAGTTATAGTTTATCAGTGGTGAAGTGAAGTTTAGTATGGTGGTTATTTTTGTACATGGTTGATAAGAGGTTGTAGACTAAATGGTTTTTTGTTGAGTGTATCTAGTTTATCCATGTCGATTTTTAGAGATCCACATGAGTATTTGATTGAGTTATGAAGATTTCCATTCAGATAATTTTTCTATTTCTTCAATTGGTTTTCCTAATTGAAAATGATGCTATTTCATTTAGTTTATTTGTTGCAGATGCTTCTCTTGTGATTTTTTATGCTTGTAGATGTTTCTAGATCATCTTCTATCCTTGTTGCATATCTTCATTTATTGTTGTGATCGTGGTTGGCAAATTTCTCTTGCGTGTTCATTTTTTTTTTGTTATTGGACAATGCAGTGTTTGTAGCATGTTGTGGATCTTCGAGGAGAAATTAATTGAATTATCTTCATGCTAAAGATGTCAATTTGGGTCCTCACTAAGTTGTGGATGACCTCGGTTGATTCATATTGATAATATTTAATATTTGGGCTAATAGTTTATATTCATTTTAACTATTTCTTTGTGGTTGACTTGTAGCGATGAAATTTCATGTTGTAGATATATAAGAGTGAATTTTCATTTGATTTGAGGTATGTCGAATGTGTGTGCATGAATAATTTTCTAAATCATTCAAAGGTAGAGCAAAGTGTGAAGAATTGAGAAGTGTGAAGAAGAGTGAAGAAGAGTGAAGAAGTGTTCATGTGCTTAATTGGAACTGTAATCAGGCATTAGCAGATGTTATTTTCTCAGTTCAAAATTTGGATGGCTTTAATCAAAATCTCTTTGTAAGACAACGTGTCTTCCTTTGTAATTGATTAGTGAGATCTAGGCAATGTGCCTTAATGCATGTGCATTCCCCATATTTCATTTTCGTTATACTTTTAATAGGGTATAATCTTGTGGACTGACCTCCACCATGGTTTTTCCCCTAATAGGGTTTCCACGTAAAAAAAAATTGTGTTATGTTTGTTTTTTATGTAATACCCCTCATGCTACTATTTGATTTTGACATTTACTATGGTTTTGTTTGGCACATTGTGATTTTGGTTGATACTGTTGCTATTATGTGTGGTAGCTTAGACTATTACTATACTCTTATGATGCCATGGATATTGTGATGACATTTTATTATGATCATTTGATGGAGTTATTTGGAATGTAGTAGACTATAGAATAGTAATTTATGATGTGGTGTAAAATTATAATGCTTTATATGATGATATGTTTTGGTGAGGGGACAGGTAGCATCACTCGTTCACGAGCGCCCTACTACACTGTGAATCCTCCTCACAATGCTTTGATTTTATGTATATTGTATATCACCTTGTGGATGCAGGCTTTGTAGGAATAAGACTTGATTCCACCTATTTCGGTAGGTCTGGGCGAGCATTGAACCAACCCAATGGCAGGAAGTTGAATATTTGAGGTGACATGAAAAGTAACTCCGTACCAAGGTGTCAACAGTCTTGTATCTTCATGGTTTGTGCATATTGGTCAGATTCAATTGTGTAGTTACATTGGTCTTTGTATGATTTTATGATTTGTCTAAAG
>VDFB02105785.1:122159167-122205802 GCA_007258455.2 Sequoia sempervirens
ATGCATTTGTTGGGATTAAATCCCCATTTAAATTTTAATGTTTGTGAATATAATTTTTAATATGCGATTTTTATATATTAAAATTCTGTGCGGATTTTTATTTGGATATATATATATATATGTATATATATATATGTTTGTAGATATATATTTATATATATAGATTAATTTATTTATTCTGGTTGCAGTATTATTTAATTAATTTCACTGTTATTTAAGAAGAATATATATATATATATACTGTTTTATTTCTGTTTAATAGATATTCTGTTAATTCAACTGTTAGTTAAAATGTATAAATATATTCTATTCTGTTCTGATTAAAATTATATTTTTCTGTAATTTATCTGTTATCTAGAAAATAGATATTCACAGTTAGATTCTGTTTCTTTTCTATTTAATAATAAAGCAGAAATTTTTACAATGAAAATATTAGTAAATTAGAAAGAAATCTGTTTTATTGAATTTACAACTTGGAAAGGATATTGTGGGTAAAACAACATTGTTTATTAATTCTGGTTTTAATATGATTGCATTTTAGGAATGGAATTTATTTTGTAATCTACTTTGGAATTAAATAGGTTATCTCTTTTAATTATTTATTCTTGAAATTTAATCTTGTTGCATTGTTAGGTTTGGGACACTATTAATTTCTTGATGTGGGAACCCGTTTGTGTCAACACTTTTGTCTTCCAGAGGATGATGTTTTTGCTGAGTTTTATACTTTTTCACCTTGATTTCTGAGGAGTTATGTTTTATTAATGGGGTGTACCGAATTATGAGATTTTTTTATGGTATTTTTTTATTTGCGAGATGGTTTATGCCTCGTGTATTGCTTTTGTTGTCATACTTTGATGATTATGATTGGTATGGTACAACCCCTATTTTTGGTGGGTCTCTAGGGAGAGTGGCTCCTCGTGGGGGCCGGTGCCTCATTTAAGGGGAAGAGCTCAGGATAACCCACGAGTGAGTTAGTAAATAAGTGAAAACCTAATAATTAACTTAGGTGGGTTGGGTAGTAATATCATTGCAAGATTTTAAAAATGGATGCCTCGTCTTCATTAGTGCTACCGCAGACTAATGGAAGGCTGAGAAGGTCGTGGTTGGCAAGGTCGTGACCTCATCCTCACGAGAGGTCTACGGCTCTGCATGAGTCACCCTATGGACCGGCGCCTCCAATTGGGAGGAAGAGCACAAGACAGCCATAGATGGACCTCAAGCCTCCAAATGGGAGGAAGAGCCCATGTAGGACCATGCTATGACACTTCCCTAGTTGCCCTGCGTGTTGTGTTATTGTGTTCCTCCTGGCGGGAAGGGGAGCTGATTTAGACGTTTAATCTGATTTTAAATTGACGTAAGATTATTAGCTTGATACTCCTTTAGGCATACGCTGTATGATCTCATTTATATTTATTTCATCATCTGGGATTCTTTGCGACATTGTGACAGAAAGGCTGGCTGCTCATTCCATTTGGTGGGTCAGAGACATTGACCATGTTGGTACTCCTTTTTGTATGGTTGTATCTTTGTTGTCATTCTTAGTCTGAGTTACTTTCCTGGCTTCACCTCTTAGCACGGGTGGTCGGGTGGAATTCACTGACACCTTAGTCTCCTCATCGGGCCGCTGTGGTCAGCTTGTCTAGTTGAAGACGACATGCTGATCTCCTTTGTAATGATTAAACTATTGTATTCATCCCACATGTTTGGGATTCATGATGTAACTTTAAGGACGATGTAACATTTGAAAGATGATGTAATGTAATTATCTACTTTGTAATTTTAATTGGTTATGAAATGTCTCATGGGTTTATCTTGTGGTAGAATTTATGTATGTATTTATATAATGTTGTCATTTATAGTTTATTGTTTGATATCTTATGAGATGATGTTTAGTAATGTTTATTTTTCGATGTAACCTCGTGGGGCCCCAAAGGACATGGTTGATTATGTTGTTTGTATGAAGTATATGAGTATGTATATGATCATTTAATATTGGTATGATGATTATTTATCTTTCTTTTGAAAAAAAAATATATATTTGTGTTCTTTTGTTGTGTGTTCTTTGGGGCTTGCACGGTAGGCATTACAACTTGGTATCAGAGCCAAGGTTGCACACGCTGGGGTCTCTGGGTAGTTTTGTCTGCTAGGTAACCTTTGCGTGTTGGCTCTTGAGCTCATGTGTACCTTTGTCTTGCTGTGCAGAAGCATGCCTAGAGGCAGAGGTAGAGGTAGAGGTAGAGGCCGAGGAAGAGGCCGAGGTGGTGGCCATGGGGCCAATCAACTGAATCCTTCACCACAAATTTCTCACGGTCCTGAGTCTGAGGAGCAACAGAATTCTCAGAACAATCCATCGGATGGTGGACCGAATCCGGAACAGCCGGGGTTGGATGGAAAGTTGCAGCATTTGTTGGGTGAGCTTCTTGATAGATTGGGTCCTAGACCTAATGGGGATCAGCCAATTGAGAGGGAAAGAGAAAGGTCTCCAAGGCACAGGGGAGCTTCAGTTGATCAGGATGCTTTATTAGCTCGTCATATGAGGGATTTAATGAGAACTCATCCACCTACCTTCGATGGCTCTGGAGGAGGGTTGGAAGCCGAGACCTGGTTAATTGATTTGGGCTGATGCTTTGCAATGCACCCCTACGGTAGTAATACCAAGGCTCGATGTGCTGTTATGCATTTGCGGGGTTTCGCGTCCACTTGGTGGCAGCTTGAGGAACAAAAGTTGCATATGGATATTAGTATGGTCACTTGGGAATTTTTCTTGGAAAGGTTCAAGGCTTGCTTCCTCTCAGATCATTGGAGGCAGCGCAGGGCAGATGAATTTCATGATCTTAAGCAAATGGCAATGTCAGTGGAGCAGTATGAACGTCGCTTCTATGAGCTAAAGTAGTATGCATGGATTAGCCATGATGAAGGGATGTTGGTTCAGCACTTTGTTCGAGGTTTGAACGCACGCATCAGTGGTGGTGTAAGGGTCTTTGAACCTAAGACCATGGAAGTTGCTGTCGAGAAGGCTCGTCTGGTAGAAGAAAACTTGGCCATGGCTTTGGGTGGTCATGTAGGAGCACAGATTGGTAGTGTGCCCGCTCCTAGAGCTGTTTCGCAAGGGGGTCAGACTCAGTCAGCAGGACCTTCTAAAAGTCATTTTGGGCCTTCGAGAGGGGGTCAGCAGCAACAGTCTCAACCGAAGCACAAGAATGCTACTTCCTAGCAAGGTGGTCAATTTTAGTTTCGCAAGGATCGGAACCGGAACCGTACAAATTCGGGACAGCCTGCACTGAGTTTTCATTCTGCACCTAGTCAAGGGAGTTTCCAACAATCGAATTCTCCATCTGGGGGAAGAGGTTTTGGTCGAGGTTTTGGATGTTTCTCGTGTGGGCAGCAAGGGCATATTACTAGGATGTGTCCTCAAAAGAATGCTTTAGAGTTTAGTTAGAAACCAGCTATGTCCAAGCCAACAGTGGGTGATGCAGGGAGATCTCACCGAGTCTTCGCAACAGTGGATAATCAGTAGGTGGATCATCAGAGCACCATCATTGAAACTACAGGTTCATTACATAAGTTTAACATTTTAGTACTTTTTGATTCTGGTGCATCTAATTCTTTTATCTCTCCTTTAGTTGTTGAGCGATGTAAACTGGGGGCAATAAGGCAAAGCGAAAAGTGGCAAGTTGAGTTAGCTTCAGGATCTAAGGTTGTGGTTGAGAATCTTGTGCAAGGTTGTAGGTTAGAGTTAGGGGCCATGTCAACTAAGGTGGATCTCAGAATTCTTCCACTTGGTTCTTATGATGTAGTCTTGGGCATGGATTGGCTAAGCTCACATCGTGCTTTGATTGATTGCCGCCGTAAAGTAGTGCGGTGTGTGGATGATTTTGGTAAAGAGGTGGAAATTGTGGGTGTTCAGAGGCCTGTCTCTTTGAGAATGATTTCAGCTATGCAGTTAAAAAGGCGTTTTCGTCAGGGTTGTCAGCTCTTTGCTGTATCGGTTAATGACCTTGAGTCGGAGGTTAATCAGGAGGTGTCTTTGAATGATTACCCTCTTCTTGCAGAATTTTCTGATGTCTTCCCTAGTGAGATACCAGGTATGCCTCCTAAGCGAGAGGTGGATTTCAGGATTGATTTGGTGCCTGGGGCTGAGCCTATTTCTCGGGCTCCTTACAGGATGACCACTCAGGAGCTCCAAGAGCTTCATCTGCAGTTAGAAGAATTGTTAGCTAAGGGGTTTATCCGCCCTAGTGTCTCTCCGTGGGGAGCACCAGTGATTTTCATCAAAAAGAAGGATGGGTCTCTCCGCCTTTGTATCGATTACCGACAATTGAACAAGGTAACAGTAAAGAATCGTTATCCCCTTCCCAGGATTGATGATCTCTTTGATCAGATAAAAGGGGCAAAGATATTTTCCAAGATCGACCTTAAATCAGGGTATCATTAGCTGCAGATAGCAGAGGCCGATATTCATAAAACTGCATTTTGTATGCAGTATGGTCATTACGAGTTCACAGTGATGCCATTCGGGTTGACAAATGCACCTTCAATCTTTATGAGTCTAATGAATGGGGTATTTCGAACGTTCTTGGATAGGTTCATCCTTGTGTTTATTGATGATATTTTGATTTATTCTAAGTCTATGGAGGAGCATGAGGTGCACCTAAAGAAGGTTTTGCAGTGCTTAAGGGACAATCAGTTGTATGCCAATTTGGCAAAGTGTGACTTTTATAAGACTGAAGTTCAGTATTTGGGCCATGTGATCTCTGAAGAGGGAATTTATGTTGATCGTACTAAAATCTAGGCTATCATGGATTGGCCCGTACCCACTAATGTCTCAGAAATTCGCAGTTTCATGGGACTAGCTGGGTATTATCGGCGGTACGTTCAGGGCTTCTCAAGAATTGCGCATCCCATCACTTCACTTCAGCGGAAGGGAAAGAAATTTCTTTGGTCAGAGCAGTGTCAGTTGGCGTTCCAAACCCTTAAGGAGAAACTGACTAGTGCTCCAATTTTGGCAGTGCCGGATCCTTCAGGTGATTTTGTGGTTTGTACTGATGCTTCATTGGAGGGTCTCGGAGCTGTGTTGATGCAGGATGGGAGAGTGATTGCCTATGAATCTCGGAAGTTAAAAGATCATGAACTCAATTATCCCACACATGACCTTGAATTAGCCGCAGTGGTTCATGCTCTTGTGAGATGGAGGCACTTTTTGTTAGGGCATCGGTTTGAGTTGCATACAGATCATCGAAGTTTGCAATACATCTTCACTCAACCGAATTTGAATGCAAGGCAGAGGAGGTGGATGGAATTTTTGTGTGAGTATGATTTTGAGGTTAAGTATATTCAGGGTAAGGAAAATGTGGTGGCTGACGCTCTAAGTCGGCGTAGGCATGAGGTTTCGGCAATGTCTCTTGAGGTGGATTTGAAGAGTCAGATTCTTGCAGCCCTTCCTTTAGATAGTTGGTATTCAGAGGTGAAAGCTGAGGTAGAATCAGGTAGAGCTTTGGAGGGGAAATTTGCTGGTTATTCGCTAGATTCGGATGGTGCTTTGCGTTTCTCTCGACGGTTGTATGTACCTTCTTCAGAGAGTCTTCATACATTGATTTTGACAGAAGGTCATTAGGCACCTTACGCAGCTCATCCTGGAGTTAAGAAAATGTATGTGGATCTTCGTTCGCTCTATTTTTGGTTAGGAATGAAGCGGGATATCGCCGATTTTGTGGCTCGATGTCTTGAATGTCAGAGAGTGAGGGCTAAACATCATCATCCAGTAGGATTGCTACAGCCTCACCTTGTTCCAGAGTGGAAATGGGATGTTATTTCCATGGATTTCATTGTTGGGTTGCCTATGTCATCTAGACGGCATGATGCTATTATGGTCACAGTGGACAAATTGACTAAGGTAGCTCATTTTTCTCCTATTCGATCATCATATACGACATCTTATGTTGCTAAGGTGTTCATGAATGATATAGTTAGATTGCATGGGATACCACGGAGGATCATTTCTGACAGAGATCCGGTATTCACGTCTGCTTTGTGGACATCCTTGCAGCAGTCTTTGGGAACGAAATTGAACTTCAGTTCTGCTTATCATCCTGAGACTGATGGACAAACTGAGAGAGTCAACCAGGTGCTTGAGGATATGCTTCGTATGTATGTCATGGATCAACAATCACGTTGGGAGGACTATCTGTATTTGGTTGAGTTTGCATATAACAATGGGTACCATAGCTCTATTGGTATGGCTCCTTTTCAGGCTTTGTATGGTCGTCCTTGTCGTACTCCTCTGAGTTGGGATCGATTGGAGGACAGGGTACTTCTTGGGCCCGAGATGCTTAGAGATATGGAGCAGCAGGTGTCTCGCATTCGGGAGCATCTTGTAGCTGCTCAGGATAGACAGAAGAAGTATGCTGACGCTCATAGAGTTGATCGGCAGTTTGCAGTTGGTGATCGGGTTTTCCTTCGAGTGCGTCCGCGGAAGAGCCCAATTCGTTACGGAAAGGGTTCGAAGCTTGCACCTCATTTTGTTGGACCCTTTGAGGTGTTGGAGCGGATTGACCTGTTGCTTACCGTTTAGCTTTGCCACCCAGTTTGTCGCGGATCCACGATGTATTTCATGTTTCTGTTCTTAGACCATATTTTCCTGATGTTACTCATGTTTTGGATTGGAATGCTCTTCAGGTCGAGGACGGGCAGCTGGCACTCGAGCCCGTGGCCGTGCTTCAGCGTCGGCAACTTACCCTCAGAGGCAGAGAGATTGATTAGGTGCGGGTTCAGTGGGACCCAAATGATGAGGCTTCAGCTACTTGGGAGGATGCCTCTCGTATCAGGGATTCTTATCCTTATCTTTTCACTGGCTTCCAGGAGTAAGCTGAATTTTAGGGGGGGAGGATGTAATACCCCTCATGCTACTATTTGATTTTGACATTTACTGTGGTTTTGTTTGGCACATTGTGATTTTGGTTGATACTGTTGCTATTATGTGTGGTAGCTTAGACTATTACTATACTCTTATGATGCCATGGATATTGTGATGACATTTTATTATGATCATTTGATGGAGTTATTTGGAATGCAGTAGACTATAGAATAGTAATTTATGATGTGGTGTAAAATTATAATGCTTTATATGATGATATGTTTTGGTGAGGGGACAGGTAGCATCACTCGTTCGCGAGCGCCCTGCTACGCTGTGAATCCTCCTCACAATGCTTTGATTTTATGTATATTGTATATCACCTTGTGGATGCAGGCTTTGCAGGAATAAGACTCGATTCCACCTATTTCGGTAGGTCTGGGCGAGCATTGAACCAACCCAACGGCAGGAAGTTGAATATTTGAGGTGACATGAAAAGTAACTCTGTACCAAGGTGTCAACAGTCTTGTATCTTCATGGTTTGTGCATATTGGTCACATTCAATTGTGTAGTTACATTGGTCTTTGTATGATTTTATGATTTGTCTAAAGTAGTGAATGGTCTTATGCGGTAAATTAAATAATTAAGTAATTAATAAAATAAAACATAAATAAATATGGCAATAAATAAATATTGATAATAAAAATATTACTTTTATTTTGAGTCTCTCAATGGTTGATTTTAATAAGTAATTATTTAATAAAGAATTGTGGAGATGATGAATATTTATATATTTGTTCATGTTGTGGATTTAAAATTTATTTAGTTTTAATTAAATGCATGAAAATGAAAATGTATTATGGGAAAAGCATCAATGAATATTATTTGGTTTTATTTCTTGAAATGTGTCCTCTGGTATTCATGGGAAGAGGAAATTGAAGGGATTCATGGGAATGGATTTTAAGAGGAGGTTTCTTTGTTTGAGGGGATGTTTTTTTTGGAAGGCTGGAGAAATTTTATCTTCAATCATTTTTCTGCCCTTGGTTCTTTTCTGTTTTTGGAGAAATTGGTGCAGAGGAAGGAAGGTTTGGATCCGTTGCTGGAAGATTTGCAGCAAAGGAAGTAGTGCAGCAAGAGGACCAAGCTTCTTCAATCTTCTGCAAGCGAAGGACGCCAGGTTCCTTCTTTTAATTTATTTATCTTCTGTTAAATAGGAATTTGTGTTTGTAAATGAAATTTATATTTAGGGTTGAAAATTAGATAATGACAGGAAGAAAATTTATTGGGGTTACAGTTTAATCAAAGAAAATTGGGGATTGTTATTTGATTGATGAAATCTCTGGGGTTTCTGGGTTGTGGCTGTTTATTTAAAAAAAAAAAAGAGGGGTTTTTATTGCAATCTGAGAATTAAACAACATTCTGTTATTTCATTTTGTTTTAAAAATTTTGTTATTGTTTTGAAAACAATTACCTTTCCTCGGATTGCTGGTTCATATATATATTTCTTTATAAAACATTTTATTTCAAACATGCACAGTGAATTGCATGTGTACAGTAATTCTCTGTTACTGTAATATTCGAATCTCTGTAAATATATATACATACATATATATATATATTAGATATATATATATATACATATACATAAATATATATATATATTTTTTTAATCGAATGAAATTTGAATGGAAATTCAAAATTCTTAGAAACCCATGTTATTTCTTCCATCGCTCTGTGTGCGGAATTCTGTATTGAATTTATGTTATGTATTTTATGGCTGTGTGGGGGATGGCTTCGACCGTACCCACCACACTGCCATCATCGGCCGTCGGTACCGTCGGTACCATGGACAGTCTAGACTGTCCACGGCCGGCGGGGTCCGGTCCTCTATGCATTTGTTGGGATTAAATCCCCATTTAAATTTTAATGTTTGTGAATATAATTTTTAATATGCGATTTTTATATATTAAAATTCTGTGCGGATTTTTATTTGGATATATATATATATATATATATATGTTTGTAGATATATATTTATATATATATATAGATTAATTTATTTATTCTGGTTGCAGTATTATTTAATTAATTTCACTGTTATTTAAGAAGAATATATATATATATATATACTGTTTTATTTCTGTTTAATAGATATTCTGTTAATTCAACTGTTAGTTAAAATGTATAAATATATTCTGTTCTGTTCTGATTAAAATTATATTTTTCTGTAATTTATCTGTTATCTAGAAAATAGATATTCACAGTTAGATTCTGTTTCTTTTCTATTTAATAATAAAGCAGAAATTTTTACAATGAAAATATTAGTAAATTAGAAAGAAATCTGTTTTATTGAATTTACAACTTGGAAAGGATATTGTGGGTAAAACATCATTGTTTATTAATTCTGGTTTTAATATGATTGCATTTTAGGAATGGAATTTATTTTGTAATCTACTTTGGAATTAAATAGGTTATCTCTTTTAATTATTTATTCTTGAAATTTAATCTTGTTGCATTGTTAGGTTTGGGACACTGTTAATTTCTTGATGTGGGAACCCGTTTGTGTCAACACTTTTGTCTTCCAGAGGATGATGTTTTTGCTGAGTTTTATACTTTTTCACCTTGATTTCTGAGGAGTTATGTTTTATTAATGGGGTGTACCGAATTATGAGATTTTGTTATGGTATTTTTTTATTTGCGAGATGGTTTATGCCTTGTGTATTGCTTTTGTTGTCATACTTTGATGATTATGATTGGTATGGTACAACCCCTATTTTTGGTGGGTCTCTAGGGAGAGTGGCTCCTCGTGGGGGCCGGCGCCCCGTTTAAGGGGAAGAGCTTAGGATAACCCACGAGTGAGTTAGTAAATAAGTGAAAACCTAATAATTAACTTAGGTGGGTTGGGTAGTAATATCATTACAAGATTTTAAAAATGGATGCCTCATCTTCATTATCCTTGCACATGGTGGTCCCCCTCTTTTACATTTTTGGTGAACCTAACATGAACCAACATTTTTTCATCCATTGGTGTTGAGACCTCTCTTGTGTACCTTGTGACTATTGTGTTCCTGAGTGTTGTGAAGGTTTATGAACATCACAACCTAGTCAACAACTTCCAAGTATATCGTTAGGAGAAGTATACAACACCTCCTGATGGAAAGGATGAAGGTCTCTATTGGGTTATCTACAAGCCTTTTCTTTGGTCCCACCGTTAGTGTGGTCGTGTAGCAGTGGTTGTCGAGGAATGAGATGGGATTCGTTGACAAGACCGATCATGTTCCCACTCCCCCTGCATCTCCTACACCATTGTTGGTATATGAGTATGAGACCATTAAAATTCCTGCAGAGTATGTCTCCGCCCTCACTAAAGGGCTGGGTGACTTAGAAAATCACTTGGAAAGAAACCCAAAGATGGATAGAGCTGCTCAAGTTGTTAGCGAGTTAAAACATATGATGGATAAAGATCGAATAGGCATAGAGCTTCTAACTAGCCTCCTTGGTCTCACCGAAGCATGCGCTCCTTCGAACAATTCTAGCTTTGTACAAGGAGCCACTTTCGAAGAGCGTGAGTAAAAGTTAGGAGTATCAATGCCTCCCACATCCGTTTATATGGCCAACATGGTCCCCTCTATCAATATACCTTCTGTCTCCGAAAAACTTGAAACTATCAAAGTAAACAAGGTCCCCTTGGGCTTTAGCTTCACCCTCCCTATCACCTCTAGTGGTGGAGGTTTTGGCAGGATGGGTGGTGGGGGCTTTGGTAGTGGTGGTGGATTCGGTAGCAGAAGTAGTGCTAGTGGAGGTGGCTTCGACAAAGGTCATGGTGGTGGCTCCAGCAGAGGCCCTATCGGTGGCGGTGGCTCTGGTAGTGGTTCTGGTAGAGGTCACACTAGTGGCGATTCTAGAGGTGGCCTTGGTGATGGTTTTGGAGGAGGTTCCTCTAGCCCTCTATCTTATAATGACCACATTCTAAACACTCTTCTTCTGAATATGGGTAAGATGTAGAGCCAGTTAGTGAGTCTTTCCCAAGCCTCTGCTCAGCCTATCTTCCAACCCTTCTTCCAACACAGTCCATTGTCAGTTGCAATCTTAAACACTTCCTTCCCCCAAGGAATGGAGATCCCTAAATTTGAAAAGTATGCTGGTAAAGGTGATCCATGGACACATGTGTCTTCCTTTAACACCCTATGCATAGACTTCTTCCATCACGACACGTTGATGGCCAAACTATTTCCCCGATCTCTCAAGGACACAACACTCGAGTTGTACTATTCCTTGTCTGACAATTCCATTTTCTCATTTGAACAACTCATAAATCAATTCCTTAGACAATTTCAAGCAAACATTGGGACGAAGATGACCTTTTCGAATCTCGTCCGATGTAAATAAAGAGATAATAAAAAAATCACTAATTTCATAGCACACTACCAAGCGCTCCTTTCACAAATCTCATATCAGCTATCAGATTCTGATGTGCAGAAGGTATTCATAGCAAACTTATAAAGGCCTTGGGAAGAGAAGTTTTCCCTTATGAAATACCCTTCTTTCCTGCACTTTTGTGTAGCCTTATGAGAATACCAACAGGTGGTTGTTTAGTTCGAGGGATCCTCTATGTGCTCCCGTTCTAAGGGAAATTCCATTGTACCAATCTCTAGGAAAGGTAAGGCTGGTACAAATGTAGTTGCCGCTACTGATAACAATGGCCTCAGGCATAACCAAAAGTTCACAAAGTTATCAGAATCCTATTCTTCTATCTTGCAGAAGTTGTTGAAGGATAAGATAATAAATTTTTTGAGTCCTAAGCCTGTTAAGGAACCTTACCCTAATTGGTATGATGAAAACACTTATTTCCAGTACCATCAGGTTAATGGGAATGATACCAAATTTTGTATGTGGTTGCGTCATGAGATATAAGACTACATCGAAGATGGTACCATTCACCTTGATGGGAGTAAACAAAATGTTAAAAAATCAGTGGTGAAAGCTAATAGTGAATTGTAGATATAAATGAACCCATTATTTTTGTACTCTACTAACATGATTGTAGATCCCATTGATTCTACTACTCAACCTAAGGCCTATGTTAACATGGTCATGGTGACTTCCACTATTCCACCTACACCCGGTTCGCCAGACATTACATTAACATCACAAGACTTACCCTTAAACAACAAACCTTGGCCTCTCTACATTCCCACTTGCATCAATGGTAACATTGTGACAAGAGTCTTGGTAGACCCCGCGAGCTGTGTGAATTTTATCACTGAAGAAACATTAGTACTAAATTCATTACAAAAGGAAAAATATGAATAAACAAAATATACCATTCGTACACACGATGGTATGTGCCTTAAACCTTACGACTTGATAATTTTGTCCATCCTGGTTGGAGCTAGGGCTGTTGACATAGTTTTTGATGTTATTCTGAAGTCGGATTTGTTCGGGATGAAGCTAGGCATACCTTGGTTAGCTTCCATGAATGGAATTGCCTTTGTTATTCTCAAGTGTTTAAAATTCTCTCATGAAGGTGTTGTGCATGTAGTGCATGACATTGGATATTAGCCATTGGTGTCCCGTGGTGGATATCTGTTGGATCACTTTTGGCCCTCCCCAGTTGGTTTGCTTCCTCTGAGAATGGACCTACTTTACAAGAATTATGTGAATTATAAAAATGGGGGTCAAGGATAGCCGAAACTAACCCTTCCTGTGATAAAACAATTAGTTGCCTCCTCTTCCTGAGAGGAAAAGGAGAAGCTTGTACCGAATGCTCCCTCTTCTAAAAAAGGAAAGGATAAGTCCACACCAGCTCCCTCTCCTCCCCATAAACGAAAAGAGAAGGTTTCCTTCTCCCAAAGTGCCTCATCCTCTCCCCTTTCTTGGGAAGAGTGTTAGATGAGTTAGCCCGACGGCTATCTGCTAAGTTCGATGATTCCTCCTTGGTGTAGGCCTAAGCTCAAGATTGTGGATCTCCCTAATGAATACCCCAGACCATGGTACTACTTATATAGTAGAAAGAAAGGTTCATGAAGGGAATTCAATCCACAGCCTCCTACCGCTCCTGCTCCTAAGGCAGTGAATGGGAAGAGGCCCACTACTGAGGCTCTTGAGTCGACTCTCTCTATTGCTCCTGCTCCCATTCAGGAATATGTTCCTCCACTAGAAATAGTTGTAGTGGACATTCCCATGGTTGAGTAGGAGCCTTCTATTCCTTTGCAACCTCCAGCATCCAACTCAAAGATTCATAGAAATCACCTTACATGTGAGCGTAAGCATCAACAAAAGGCTCTCCTAACTGAGCAGGCCGCCTCACAAGGAAAGGTGGAAGAAGTGACTGCCCTTGTTTTAAGGCTTCCTGCAGTGTCACCCTCTTCCCTTCCTTTTGCTTCTCTTAAGTCTAGTATTGCACCACTTTCGACTTTCGCTATGAGTATAAATGTTGCTAACCCCAAGGGAGTACATGCGTTCATTTCTCCTTCAGTGGAGCCACCTTTGCTGATGTCCATTCTGGATATGCAACCTTTCCCAAAGCCCATGGATATGATTAATACTTTGGTTGTATCCACTACAATTCTTTCCTCATCTTCCTTTGCACCTCTAGCTTCATCTATAGGGAGTTTGTCTCCTCCGATGAAGAAAAAGGTGGAGTGTGGTCCTTCTGACAGTGAAGGACATAAGAAAAGCCTGCCTTCCCTACAAGGTGGCCTCGCATTGGCTTTTTCTCTCTTGGTGATGGAACTAGTCCCAACTTCCCTTGAGTTGTTCACCGCTCCCAAGTTGTTCAGTGAGCCTAGCAGTGACACTTAGGTGTAGCCTGCCCCGTCCACTGAACTTATACATGACACTCCTGTGGGGTGCATGTTTAACTCTGTGGATGAAGTTTTGGCCTTGTCAGCTATCTTTGCAAAGTTGCTAACCTTAGCTCCATAAGAGCTCAGTGAAGAAGACCTTGTCGGACCTTCTTCGTTGGCCCTTGTTGTGGGAGGGCCAAATGCTCCTCCTCTTAACATCCCACCATTGTAGGCTCATCCTCCTCCCCCCTACAATGACTTAGAGTGGGAAGTGGATGACCTCCTGGCTGATAAATGTTAGGAGGATGCCTCTTCTTGATCTTTTGTGTGTGTTTGTTTTGTGATGTGTTCTCTCATAATCATGCTATGTGTGCATGGATGACCCTCGTCAGCCTTGTTGGTGCTTGGATACAAGTGTGGTTTTTTGTGTCGTAAACCTTCTTCTATTTGTATCATCATTCTTCCATGTTTCTACTTGATTTTTGACAAATTGGGGATGATGCAAAGTGTTGGGAGCATTCAGGCTTCCCTTCCATGTTGACCCAATTTTTTATTTTTACTTTGTTTTCTGTGTATTCTTCCCGACCTAGTTTGGGATTGATGATCTTTCACCTTGTGCCACAATTACCTATTATTTCTATGAGCTCATATAGATCTGACCCCGCTAAACTAAATCACCTCGTGCCCTTTTTCATGTTGTATTTCTCTTTTTCTTTCTCTTTATCTTTCTCTCTTATTTGCTTGAGTTGTCCCTCTCATGTGTGACAATGCTTTTCTTCAACATTTCAATCTTCAGAAAGGGCATTTGTTGCCAATGAATCCTTTCTCGAAGATCTCCACAACCCTTTCTTTAGAATCACATTCTCAATTGGAACCCCAATAGAACATGTTTCCTTCATCACTGGTTCATAAATAAAGGACTTGGAAATGGGTATGTGCAGGATCATCATGGAAAAAGCAGACCCTTAATTGGTGAAAAATTAAGAAAAATCAAAGTTAGGAAAATTGACATAAAAATTTGAATAAGTTATCTATATTATTTCAAAAATATGTAAGAATAGAATCTATAGAAAATTGAATGTCATTTCTAAACTACTAGGTTTATTTTAAAAAAAAATTATTTAGTGAAAATTTGAAATTTCAATGCAATAGTACTTAAATTTCAGGGAAAAAATAAGAAGTAGGTGTCTGTCTGACCACCCTAACCACAATAAAATGATAACATTTTTTTATAATATTTTAGATATAAGTAGAGGATTAATGTCCCAATGTGATGCATACTTTTTGTAATTTTTTTCCAAGTAAATAATTAATTATAAATTTTTTATTACAAATTTTAAAAATACTAAAACTTGTATGTCTAACCACCTTAACTTGGTCAAAACTTCATGAAATTCATTTTTTTTAATCCTATAGTATGTGAAGCATAGAATGTGACACATATTTTGAATTCAAAAATGTGATATTGTTTGAAATCTATAGATGTTTTTCAATGAACTTATCAATCAGGACTTTAGACATAATTCAAAAAGAAAATGAATAATAATTATTTATTAAATTCAAAGTAAAGCATAATTTATATTTGTGGAAAGCTAAGAATCTCCTTTAAAAACCATTTTCATTTCATCAATTTTGGGTAAAAAAAATGTCGTTAGCCACATACCCATCATATCACCAATTTTTGGCCCATCATGATCCTGCACATACCCAAACCTTCCTCTGAAGCGAGAACATCTTTGACCTTCCCCTCACGTGGGGGCATATTCTTCCTTTCAAATTCCTTGATGAAGTGAACATCTTTTGAAAGGATTCCTTGATGATGGATCACTCTAAGAAGGAAAACATCTTCTTTTGAATTGTGCGTCCCTTGAGTGCACCCCTTTGAAAGATCTTATCTTGAGAGAAATCATTTATGTCTAGCTTGGGGGAAACCTGACTAGACCTTTCTTTTCAAACATTGCATCCCTTGAATGTACCCTTCTTCTTTTGAAGGGTTCTTGAGGGATCCCTTTGAAAGACTCCTAAATTATCGACGGTCTGCACGACTATTCGCTTACTTGTCTATGTGGCTGTTTCTTGACTCTACAGAGTCCGCATTATCAGGTTTCCTCCATGCTAGAGTTTCTGGGGTATACCTTCCTTGAAGGTTTGAGATCCTGTAGGGCACTTCGTTTGGGTTCCTCCATGCTAGAGTCTTTGGGGGACACCTTCCTTGCAAGTCTACGGGCTTATAAGGAACTTGCTTCATGAGGTATCCTCCATGCTAGAGTTTTTGGGGGACGCCTTCCTTCTAGGTCCACAGGTCTATAAGGTGCTTTCTTCCTTCAACTTCATAGTTTCAAGCAACTATGAAGTCCTTCACTTTCTCTACACCTTTAGGTTTGCCAAATCATGGTTTGCTTCCTCGACATTCAGGTATACATTTCTAACCTTACTCCTTCCTTGATCTACTTTATCGAGCACTCATCAGTACTCATGCTCACTAAAGTGGGGGGGAAATGTATAGGAGTGAATTTGTACCCCTTACAAAAATTCCCCTATTACCCTTCTCCACTTTAGAAAACCAAGTTCAGAGGCTTAATTCCACCTAAGCTCGTAGCTTGCATCACACTTGGCGCCTGTTTTGAGTGTCGATAGAGGCATTTCTATTGGGGATGCCCGCATGGTGCATAGATGTCTACGCGACATGCTTACGTCCCTGGAAGATTCGTATAGTTGAACTTGCAAAGACATTACTCTTCTCATTGGGAGTCAAGTTGTAACACCCCTTTTAGCTAACCAACCTGAATATGGTCATTTTTCTCCATCCCCTCTTCAAATTCACTCCTTGAACAAGCATTTCATCCTCTAAGAATTCAATTGATCTTCTTCACATCTTCTACAATCACTCCACAAGCTTCAACACACTCTTGCACTCACTCTCAAGCTTTCAAGCTTTCTAGCAACATTTTTGCACCTCATTTCAACAAATACATCACTCCATCACTTCGGTAGAGCAAGTTGGGGACAAAAACCATTGCAGCAGAGGCTCAAGTACTCTCATTTTCTCCCCCAAGCAACCTTTAGTGCTCTTGGTGGAGGTAGTAAGCTCACTTTCCTCTCCTCTATCACTTGGTTGAGTTATCATATTTATTGTTTTGTAGTGCTTTAGTGCTCTTTACTACTTTGTTTAGTTTATCTCACTTTCTTGGCTATCCGTGGAGGTGGAAACACCTAAACAGGGGTCTGACTGAGGCAGGCCCCTATACAGCCACCCAAAAAATTTCTCTTTCTTTGTGTAGGTGTATGTGCTTTGTGGAGCTAGCTAGTGAATAGGCTCTTCTATTAAATCATCTTCATCACCCTAGCTTTGGTATATTTACTTTATCACCTTTTTTTGTACTTTTCATATTTCATAGTGTTGTTTTGTTCTTTTAGAAGTAGCTCGCTAGGCTGATAGCTTTTTTTCTGATAGTTCACATTGTACATTTGGTCCTCTGGTTGTATGAACGCTAATGCACTTGAGGGACGCCAGTGCATTGCGTTGTCATCCCATAACTGCACTTTTTTCCTTGGATAGAGAGCTATCTGAGATACAATGTTGAGCCAAAAAACTAGCTCACTTAGCCTCATTTCAAATCTTAGGATTGTAGAGTGGTTGTAGGACTTTATAGTTCTCATCATTCTCATCCTCATATCCTAACACCCCATTTAGTTGAGGTAAGTTAGGGAAGCCTTCTGCATATTGGCCCTCTGTGACATTGGTCCTTGCACATGGTGGTCCCCCTCTCTTACAAATCCCATCTTGCAATCATGGCATGCCACATTACCACATTTATTTAAGGCATTCCATCCAAAAAATCATGTGAGCATTGGCAAGCTAGTGATCTCACTAGCTTGTCAAAGCTACCACATTTTGCATACATTTCTATGAAAGGATTATTGTCAAACAATTCAAATTCCTTATCCATGCTTCCATTTTGAGCCTATCTTGCAATCATGGCATTCCAAATTACCACATTTCTTTAAGGCATTCTATCCAGAAAATTATGTGAGGATTGGCAATCTAGTGAGCTCACTAGCTTGCCAATTCAGTAGGGTTGACAAGGTAGGGGCATCGTATGCCTCATAGAACATCACCGTGAGACCCCATTTCTATGATGCATACATTTCCCCTACCTTGTCAACCCTACCGAATTGTAAACTAGTGAGATCACTAGCTTGTCAATTCGACCACATTTTACATACATTTCTATGAAAACATTATTTTCAAACAATTCAAATTCCTTGTCCATGCTTCCATTTTGAGCCTATCTTGCAATCATGGCATGCTACATTACCCCATTTCTATGAGGCATACACTACCCCTACCTTGTCAACCCTACTGCATGGGCAAGCTAGTGAGGTCACCATGACACCCCATTTCTATGAGGCATTTTTTCACATTGCCCCTACCTTGTCAACCCTATTGAATTGGAAAGCTAGTGAGGTCACTAGCCTGCCAATGTAGTAGGGTTGAAAAGGAAGGGGTAGCATGATAAAATGCCTCATAGAAATGGGGACTCACGTGCTACCCCTACCTTGTCAACCCTACCACATTATCTTGTGGCATGACATGATTTCAAGATAGGATGCACCTTTCCCCATGTTTCTAATTTATCCTTGAATAAAGAGTCTTGAAATAGTGGAGAGAAGGGTTAGAATCCCTTGTAGATAGACTAATCAAGGAAACATTTAAAATATATTACAACATAAGTGATGAGGTAAGTTTATTGATTAGGTAAATTTAGAAATAGAGATGAAAAAAAAAATAGATTCAAAGATCTATCAATGTGGGAGAAGTATATTCCTATTTTTTAGAGACATGTATGGAAAATTTGGTAGCATAGACAATGCAATCAGCTGGTTGATAAAATTTACATCACCATTGGACCCCATTTCTTTGAGGCATTTCTTCAAACATTTTATTACCTTGTCTATGTTGTTTGATAAAATGCTTTGGTAGACATGTATGGAAAATTTGGTAGCATAGACAAGGAAATCAACTGCTTGGTATAACTATTTGAAAAAATACCTCAATGAGATATGTCCTCGTGGACTAGAATGATTGCAGGATATGCACAAAATAGATTTATTGAAAAGGCTTTAGAAAATTTCAAGCATATGCAAATTGTAGGTGTAAAACAAAATTCAACTACATTTTACATCCCCCATACCTATACCAAAATGAAAGCTTTGGAAAGTGGTATGCACATCCATAGAAAAGGATTGAGAAATGATGTATTATTTTACTTCCTTATAACTTCTATCATATATATATACAAAACATGGAAGCATACATAAGGTAATTCAATTATTTAACAAAATTCCTCAAAGAGATGTGGTTTAAAAATTTAATTGGCAAGTGTAAAGAATTGTGTAATTTAAAATATGCATTGACAAGCTAAGGCTATAATGAAAAATAGACAATGATCAACATGGAATATGCAAAATAACAAAAATCAAAGTAAGCCAAAATAGAAAGAAAGAAAATGTCTAAAGAGTTCACATACCTAAAAAACTAGAGTTTCAAATGGAGGAGTTCTACCCAATTATGTAGCCTTTTCTTCTTCTTTCTTCAAACTCCTCAACAATTTGAATTTTTCAAAAGCTTGTTCCCATCCAAACTTCAATTGTATATCACTCTTGAATGGAATTCAAACTTGAATTGATATTATATTCCTTTCAATGTGAAAACTCTGCTATTCCATGCAAAGGTGGTGGAAAGATCATGAAAAAGGTGGTGGAATGTGAAAAACATGCATGGACACTTCACAAAATCATCAAAAAGCTTTTTTTTGTCGGAACACGTGCAAAACCAGGAGAATATGCAGAATGTAATCCTTGAAATCATGGGTATATTGGGTTGTTTACATTTTTTAGAGCAATAAAAAACTCACTCATGTTATAGCACGAATGCGTTATGTTTTGATAAAATAATGGCCATATCTCTACTAGTTCAAAACACACTCATGTTATGAGAAAGTTAAAAAAATTTAGGTTTATTTTCTCTTTCTCTCTATCCTCTACCCTCTACCCTTAAATCCTTAAACCCTCTACCATATACCTTTTGTCTCTCCCCAAATCCATCCCTCTCTCTCTCTCAAGTCTCTCCTCCTACCTCATCTCCCTCTCTCAAGTCTATCTCTCTCACTCACTCACTCCTTTTATCTCTCTCCCCTCTACTTTTAACCCTTAAACCCTCTACCCTCTATCTCTCTCCATTCCCTCCCTCTCTCTCTCCCTCTCCTAAGACTCTCCCTCCTACCCCCTCTCCCTCTCTCAGGTACCTCTCTCTCTCTCACTCACTCCTTCTATCTCTCTCCCCTATACCATTAACCCTTAAACCCTTAAACATTGTACCCTTTATCCCACTCAACCCAATACCCTAAACCCTCAACCCTCAGCCCCTAAACTCTAAACCCTTAAACCCTCTACCCTAAACCCTTAAACCCTAAACCCTTAAACCCTAATCCCTCAACCCCTATACCCTCTACCCTATACAATGGACCCTCAACCCTATACACTCAACCCTCTGCCCTAAACCTTAAACCCTCAACCCTTAAACCATAAACCCTCAGCCCTCAGCCCTTAAACCTAATCCCTTAGCCCCTATAACCTCTACTATAAAATGACCCTCAACCCTCAGCCTAATCCCTCAACCCTATACCCTCAACCCTCTGCCTAAAACCTAGGCAACCAATAACCCTTAAAGCCTCAACCCTCAACCATTAAACCTAAACACAGAACCCTTAAATCCTAAACCATAAAATTTCTACCCTCTACCCTCTACCCTCTGCCCTCTAACCCTCAACCCTCAACCATTAAACCTTAAACCCTCAACCCTTAACCCCTTAAACCATAATCCCTCAACCCCTATAACCTTTGGGCATGTCGGGATCATCATGGGAAAAAGCAGAGGGCCCATAAGTGGCAAAAAATTAAAAAAATCAGGGGTTAGGCAACTTGGCATAAAAATTTGAATATGTTATCTATATTATTTCAAAAATATGTAGAATAGAATTTGTAGCAAATTTAATTTAGTTTCTAAACTAATAGGTTTGTTTAAAAAAAAAATCTATTTGGTGAAATTTGAAATTTCAATCAATTACTTAAATTCGGGGAAAAAATAAGTAGGTGTTTACGACCCCTAACAAATAAAATTATAATATTTTTTATAAGATTTTAGATATAAGTAGAGGACTCATTTATTGATGTGATGCATATTTTTTTGTAATTTTTTTTCCAAGTAAATAATTAATTATAGATTTTTATTACAATTTTTAAAAAATATAAAAAACTCGAATGTATGACCACCTTAACTTGGTCAAAACTTCATGAAATTCAATTTTTCTTTTTTTAATCCTATAGTATGCAAAGCATAGAATGTCACACATATTTTGGATTAAAAAAATGTGACTCCATTTGAAAGCTATAATTGTTTTTCAATCAGTCTATCAATCAACACTTTATTCATAATTTGAATAGAAAATGAATAATAATTACTTATTAAATTCAAAGTAAATCATAATTTATATTGGTGGAAAGCTAAGAATCTCCTTTAAAAACCCTTTTCATTTCATCAATTTTGGGTTAAAAAAAAGTTGTCAGCCTCATACCCATCATATTGCCACTTTTTGGCCCATCGTGATCCTACACATACCCCTCTACCCTATACAATAGACCCTCAACTCTAATCCCTCAACCCTATACCCTCAAACCTCTACCCTAAACCCTAAACCCTCAACCCTCAACCCTTAAACCCTTAAACCCTCAACCCTCATCCCTTAAACCCTAAACCCTAAACCCTCAACCCTTCAATCCTAATCTCTCAACCCCTATACCCTCTACCCTATACAATAGACCCTCAACCTAATCCCTCAACCCTATACCATCAACCCTCTACCCTAAACCCTAAAACCTCAACCCTCAACCCTTAATCTCTAAACCCTTAAACCCTCTACCCTCTACCCTTTACCCTATACATTAAACCCTCAACCCTCAATTCTCAACCCTCAACCCTTAATCTCTCAACCCTCAACCCCTATACCCTCTACCCTATACATTGGATCCTCAACCCTAATCCTTCAACCACGTACCCTAAAACATATACCCTAAACCCTAAACTCTATACCCTCAACCCTAAACCTTCAACCCTAAACCATTAAACCTTTTACCCTATACCCTCAACCCTATAGCCTCAACCCTCAACCCTTAAAACCTAAACTATTAAACCCTCTACCCTCTACCCTCTACCCTCTACCCTAATCCCTCAGCCCTTATTCCCTCTACCCTATAAAATAGAGTGTCAACCCTAATCCCTCAACCCTATACCCTCAACCCTCAACTCTAAACCCTCAACCCTTAAACCCTTAGAACTTAAACCATCAACCCTTAAACTCTAAACCCTCAACACTTAAACCCTAAACCCTTAGACCCTCTAGCTTCTACCCTCAACCCTAGACCCTCAACCCTCTACCCTATACCCTCAACCCTCAACCCTTAAACCCTAATCTCTCAACCCCTATACCCTATACCCTATACAATAGACACTCAACCCTAATCCCTCATTCCTATACCCTCAATGCTCTATCCTAAACCCTAAACCCTCAACCCTTAACCCATAAACCCTAAACACTTAAACCCTTTACCCTCTACCCTATACATTAAACCCTCAACCCTCAATTATCAACCCTCAATCTCTCAACCCTCAACCCCTATACCCTCTACCCTATACTTTGGATCCTCAACCCTAATCCTTCAAACATGTACCCTCAAACCTATTCCCTAATCCCTAAACTCTCTACCCTCAACCCTAAACCCTCAACCCTAAAAGATTAAACCCTAAACCCTTAAACCTTCTATCCTCTACCCTCGACCCTCATCCCTCAACCCTATACCCTCAACCCAATTCCATAAACAATCAACCCTATAGGTCCTCAACCCTATACTCTGAATTCTCAACCCTCTACCCTAAACATTGGATCCTCAACCCTCATATATCTCTACCCTCCCTCCTCTTCTCTCTTTCTCTCTATCTCACTTTTTCCTCCATCTCTCCCTCCCTCCATCCCTCCCTCTCTACCCTAATCCATCAACCGTATACCCTTAACCCTTAAACCCTTGAACACTCAACCCTAAACCGTAAACCCTCAAAACTTAGCCCTTAAACCCTAAACCCTTAAACCCTCTACCCTCTACCCTCAACCCAATACACTCTACCCTCAACCTTTAATCCCTCAACCCTAAAACCCTCAACCCTCTACCCTCTACCTTCTACCCTCAATCCTTAAACCCTAATCCCTCAACCTCTATACCCTCTATCTTATACAATAGACCCTCAATCCTAATGTTGGAAATAGGATGCCATTTAATTGCAATCCTAAACATTATATCATGTATATCCCATGTCCTTGGAAAGTGTTCCACAATAGTAGGATTAGAAAGAGATTAATATTGAATGAAATAATTTGTTAATTGAAATTTGTAATTAATTCTAAATGTTAGGAGCATGTGAGGGTGTCCAATATGAGTTCCTAAATAATAAGGGCACATGGGGTGCCCACATGGAAGGTGGAACCCACCTTGAGTTAACTGTTTGGAGTAAAAGATAACACTTCTATAATGCATGTAAAGATCCTAGAAGTCAGGGATTGATGTTTACATTCATGAAGTTCAGTTCAGTTCAGTTCAAATCAGTTTAGTTTAGTTTAGTTTAGTTTAGTTTAGTTTAGTTTTGTTTTGTTTTGTTTAATTTAGTTCAATTCAATTATGGTTTAGTTATCTTTAGTTAGTTTCAGTTGAATGTTAGTTAACTTCAGTTAACTTGGAATGCATGACTAATGACTTGAGTTTTGTGACAGATAATAGGTGACTACTTTCAGTTAATAGGGGATGATCATTCTTGCATGAATGGTGGAGAGATATGTTTCAGTTAACATAGATTGACTTGGACCCACCTTGGGCGCCCAAGTTTTCTTCTTGTAGTTAACACTTTTGCATGATAATATATTTCAAAAGGCTAAGTTAAGTGGGACCATTCTTGGGTGCCAACTTTGAGGATAAGCTTTGAAGATATCTTTGGAATAAAGGTTGAGTTATGACTTCAGTTTGGGACACCCAAATGAATGGAGTTGATTTGACATTGTTCTTCATGATAGAAGTCTACTTGCAAGAGATAGGTGTAGATTTTGTGAGATAGGGATCGAGCTTTGTAATTGTAACTCTTTGGATTTTCCAAAGTTGATTATTGCCTACTTATCTCAAGAAAGTTGAAGAGAGTTAGTATTAGTTTTTATTGCAGGTTGTGAAGAAGATTTGTTGAAGGAAAAAGAAGAACCTCAAGCAAGGATTGGAATTATTTTAATCTTATTTTGAGATTAAATAATACATTGATTATTGGTGGAGTTTTTTCTCGAAAGGGTTTCTCCATGGTATATTATGTGTATCTTCTAATATCCTATCTAATTCTTCTACAACCTTCTATCTTCATTCTACAAATGGTAAAATGAATTAATCATATTAATCACCTATAAAGAATCTGTAACAAAGAATACATATTTAGATCAACAATCATAAAGTTTTACAAAGTATTAAGCTAAATAAACACCTCAATTTTCAACATTTTGTATTAGAGATAAGGTTGGGTAGAGTATTGTGATGCCTTTCTCTTAAAAGATTGAAGTTTTTTTGGTTGTAGTGGGAGCTTTTATTATTTTTGTTATTGCTGATTTTGGAAAATAAGTTTGTTACAATGAATTCTCATTTAGATAGTGAAAGGTTCAATGGATCTAATTATGAAATGTGGAAACTAAAAATGGAGGATCTCCTTGAAGAAAAAGATCAGTGGTTAGCTGTTAATAATTAGAAAAAGTCACCTACAACTATGTTAGATGAGGATTGGGCTAAGCTTGATAAGAAGGCAAGAGAAACCATAAGATTATGTCTTGCTGATGTTGTTCTCTTGAATGTTTTAGATGAAAATACTGCATATACACTGTGGAATAGAATAGGTGATATCTATCAAACCAAAAGTGTAACTAATAAGTTGTATCTGAAAATGCAGTTGTATTCTTTAAAAATGAAAGATGGTGATTTTGTTGCAAATAATTTAAATGATTTTAATTTTATTCTTATTCAATTAATATTAGTTGATGTAAAGCTAGAAGATGAAGATAAATGCATTTTGTTACTTTGTTCTTTACCAGAGTCTTGGGAAAATCTAATTGTTGCTATCAATGGTAGTGGTGCAGATCCAAAGATGGACAATATAATTCCTACTCTCCTATCAGAGGAGATGAGGAGGAAGTATAAAATTGGCTCCCAAGATGCCTTGTTTGTAAGAGGTAGGCCTAAGGAAAATGAATCTTTAAAAGGTAGATAAGAAAGGAAAGGGTAAGTCCAAAGGATGGTCTAAAACCCCTGGTAAGAGTAAGGTAAAGTGTTGGAATTGTGGAAAACCTAGACATATTAAGAAGGATTGTAAGAGAAAAAAAAGAGTTATGATGCTTCTACAGAGAAATCCACGGATGACAATAATGATGCATTAGTCATTTCTTCTAATATTGTTGTTGATAACTCTTGGCTTATTGATTTAGGTTGCTCCTATCATATGACTCCTAACAAGGAGTGATTCGCTAAGTATACTACATATGATTGAGGGTATGTCTTCTTTCAAGACAAAAAAAAAAACAAATGTTGTTGGAAAAGGAGATGTAAAGTTGTGTTTCAATGATCGTAGGGTTAAGACCCTTAATGATGTTTTACATATTCCAGGACTTGCTAGAAATCTACTTTATGTCTCTAAGTTCAAGGATTCTAGAATGCATGTGACATTTGACAAAGGTGGTTGTAGATTGGTGAAAGGGAATATGGTGGTTGCTAAAGAATCTCAGATTGGGACTTTTTTTAAGCTAAATACCTCCAATGTAAATAATTTAGCCAATGTAACTAAAGAAAAAAATACATGTATGTTGTGGCATCATAGATTAGGCCACATTGGTGAAAAAGGTCTTAGGACCATTCTTAATAAGAAATTGATTGATGGTATTCCTGATTATAATATTAGAAAAAATAACTTTTGTGAGCACTGTGTGTTTGGAAAACAATCTAGATCTAAATTTCCTAGTGGAACAAATAAAGCTAAAAGATTATAGAGATTATTCATTTAGATGTAGTGGGCCCTGTGGATATTGACTCTATTGGAAAATATAGATATTATGTCACATTTATTGATGATGTCTCAAGATACACTTGGATCTATTTTATGCATAACAAATCTGATGTGTTTAATAAGTTTAAGGAATTTAAAGCTTTGGTTGAGAAACAATCAGATCATAAGATAAAAGTGTTAAGATCATATAATGGTGGTGAATATTGTGCTAGGGAATTTGATGATTATTGTAATCATGCATGAATAGTGAGACAAAAAACTACTCCATATACACCTCAACAAAATGGAGTAGTAGAAAGGACGAACCAAACCTTAATGGAAAGAGCTAGGAGTATGTTAAGTAGTGCTAAGCTAGATCAGTCCCTTTGGGCTAAGGTTGTAAGTACTTCTTGTTATTTAATCAATAGATCCCCTAGTTCATTTATTATAGATACAACTCCTTATGAAATGTGGTTAGGTAGGAAGCCTAGTTTTACACATTTAAGGATCTCTAGTTGTGAGGATTTTGTTCATCTACCTCAAGAAAAGAAATATAAATTGGATCCTAAAGCACATAAATGCATATTCAAAGGTTATGGTGAAAATGTAAAAGGTTACAAGCTTTGGAATCCTCTAACTCAAAAAAAATCTTTATCTAGAGATGTAATTTTTAGGGAATTTAGAGCTTATTTGGGAGAAGAACAACCAAAGGAAAAGGATACTTCTCGAACAGTGAATTTTGAGATAAATAATGAGGAGCAACAAGATGCACATGTTGAAGAACAATTGGATGGATTGGATGAGGAGAGTTCACAAAGTTCTTCTAAGATAGATGCTCAAGATGAGCATATTGAGGAACAAGTAGAAACCCCTTTCATAAGATCCACAAGACAATGAAATCCCATTGATAGGTATATCCCACCTAATTTCTATTGTATATTTTCTTTAATGAGTACTAATGATGAACCTAGTTCTTATAGGGAAGCTTTGTTTTTAGATGAGAACAAGATTTTCTCACAAGAAATGCATGAGGAAATGGAATCCTTAGAAACTTGTGACACATGGGATCTTGAGAGTTTTCCCAAAGGAAGAAAGGCCATTGGTTGTAAATGGATCTTTAAAAAGAAAATTGGAGTAGATGGTAATCTCGAAAGGTACAAGACTAGATTAGTAGCCAAGGGCTACTCCTAGAGAGAGGTAGTTGACTTTAATGGAATCTTCTCTCCTATTTCTAAATTAACTTCTATTAGATTATTTTTATCTATTGCTACTTCTTATGATTTTGATATAGAGAAAATGGATGTGAAAACTACTTTTTTGCATGGGAATCTTGATGAGGAGATTTATATGAAGCAACTTGATGTTTTTTTTGTAAAAGGAAAAGAAGAATTGGTTTGCAAGTTAAAGAGATCTTTATATGGATTGAAACAATCACCCAAAATGTGGTACCAGAAGTTCGATGCTTTTGCATTGAAAATTGCTTATGTTAGGAGTGAGGAAGATCATTGTGTTTACATAAAAGTTATTGATGATTTTTTTTTAATTATTATCTTGTATGTTGATGACATGTTGTTTATTGGTAACAACAAGGTAATGATCAAAGAATTGAAAGCACAAATCTTGAGAAAATTTGAGATGAAAGATCTAGGGGCTACAAAATATATCATTGGTATGGAGATTAGTAGAGATAGAGGTAACATAAATCTTTTCTTAAGTCGTAGCAATTATGTTGATACTACTTTGAAATGGTTTAACATGCAGGAGAGTAAACCAATTAATATTCCTTTACCAGTTAGCACAAAGTTAAGTTTAGACATGAGTCCTAAATCTGATTTTGATTATGAGGAAATGTCTGAAATTCTATATGCTAGTGCAATTGGTAGTTTAATGTATGCAATGGTTTGTACGAGACTAGATATAGCCCAAGCAGTGGGAGTTCTTAGTAGGTTTATTTCTAACCTTGGTAAAGAACATTGGACTTATGTTAAGAGGGTGTTTAGATATTTACGAGCTACTTTTTATTACTATTCGGTTTATCATGGTGCCAATGAAATTGATATTATGCATAGATAATTGGACATACATAGTTTTGTTGATTCAAATTTGGAAAGAGATCTAGATAGTTGAAGGTCAACACACTAGTAGAATTTGACAAATAAATGACTACGTGACTAAAAAATTTAGTCACGTGACTAAATTTTCTAGTCACGTGACTAACACTAATAGAATTTGGAAAATAAATGACTAATTTGGTCATCGGGTAAAATCACAACTAAATGACTAAATAAATGATTAATATCAAACAAATAAAAATGACTAAATAAATGAATAATATCAGACAAATAAAAATGACTAAATAAATGACTAAATAAAAGACTATTACTCCTCTATTATTTTTTCTTTCAAATTTGATCGTAATCCATAAAGCTTAAGCCCCCCTCATAGGACCCCTACCTAAGTAGGCCATTTGGCCACCTAGGTTGTTTGGTGCACGAAAAATACCTATTGTGTGGAAGACATTTCCTCTCGGTGCAGTCTTAAGGCCTTCATATACTTTATAAAAAAAATTAACATTTCATAAATAAAAATGACTAAACAATTAATCACACAAATAATTCGGTCTTGCAATCATGTTAGATAACATATAGTTCTACCAGTGATTCAATAAGAGTTATGGTACATATAATACATATATTATCAATTATTTCAATCTATTTGAATACATCATTTAAGGAGTCAAGAATCAATAGTGTTATTCCAATAGTCCACCATGATGGGGTTAGAGAGGAAGCATGTTACGGAGCCCTAAATTCACTACATCTAAGCCCAAGAGCACGAAGTATGTTAGGGAGCCCTGATCTAGATTTATCTAAATTTATTTCATTCCATTATTTAGCACTTATTATTAATTATTTAAGCTAGGCACATGCAACTAGAATTTGTAGCACATCCATGCACAAACACATACTCTCTAACATATTAACATACATATAGTTTTCTATTGGCGCAATCCTTGAACCTCCTTTAGGCGCAAGTGTTAGTATATATTCCTCTTTATATAGAATTGTCTACCCTTCTATCTCTCTTTCTTTTTCCTAATCTCTCCAAAGATCAATTAAACTATTAGATTTTTATATATTAATTTAATTTGTTTTATATAAAAATATATGAATTATTAATTACAATAATTTTATATTTTTTTTATTATAGAATACAATATATAATATATTATAACCTATATACTATTAAAAATAATAATATATATAATTTAATCTTATTACTATTACATTAAATACATATAATATATTAATTACGCAGAAGGCATCCCATGCTTAGTATTTGGGAGGTCTTTTTGCATCGGATGGTGTAGATTTGTGCACAAGAAATCACTTGTGATCAAATGCATCTAAGTGGCTCAATGATTTTTCTCAGATGGCACAAAGTTTATTGCAGAAGATGGAAAAATATCTAAAGAGCAGTTATTGCAGGGAATGCAAAATATGGGGCAACACTTATTGCAGAATTCATCCTCCTTGACAGTCGTCCTCCTTGACAACACGACAGAATGCCCCAATATGTATTAGAAGCAAAATATTTGTATCCTTCATAGCACATCATAGTTAATTTTCTTTGCTTTGCATTTGAAAGAAGAGTCCAGGTGATCATTTTTCTCCTATGCATCATTGAAAGAAAGACACCAATCTATGCAAAAACTTGAGGTATGCCACTTGTTGCCCTGATTTTAGGGAGAAACTGTAGGTTTATATAGTTTTCTAAATATTTTCTTGTCAATTTGAAAACCCTAGATTCGTATAGTATTGTGCCCTAGCAAAACCCCATTTTTGCGTTTCCTGCCTTCTCGGGATAATTTGTCATTCACATCTTCTCCTATTTCCTTGTTCCACTCATTTTTTTGGGGTTTTAATGACAGGCTTTCCATGTTTGCATTGTGCATTAGTAGGCAGTGTCTGGGAAAATGTCAAAATCTTAGCTATATGGTACGCTAATGGAAATGGGGGCATATGATAGACATACCATCTTTTTTTCCTTTTTAGGTAATCTTTTTGTTGATTAAGAATTGGTAGGAAGTGGTTTACTGTTTAACATAGGAACCGCATGTTTAATTTTGTCTAGAAAATATTTTCAAAATACTTTAAATATGACTGGGATGCAAAAGTTTACATGGAGGATAGATATTGTTAGACAATTCTCGCTCTTCTATGCTGAAGATTGAATAATGATTAGTGAACCAATATAAAACTCTTAACTACCATAAAAACCCTTCATGCACCATTAAAGATTTTGGGCACTAACAGTAGGCTTTGGGCACCAATACTTCCAACACTATAGGTAGTTTTGTTTTAGAATTCTCTCTTTTGTGGGGTTTTAAGGCAGTGGGTAGCAGCTGCATAGAGATCATATTTTTTAAATATCAAACAATTCAATAATCATAAATATGAGATAATTACTTATCACCATTGATGGTTTGATCGTTAGATTTTTATTGTTTAAGTAGAGCACACAAAAGCTTTGAAATAAATTACAGGGCATACTATACATCAAATTTTTATTTTATCAATAGGAACTGTTTATCTCATTTTCCCAGTATATCTCTGGAGAATTTCAGCTGCTTGGACAAGTTTTCTGTCTATTTTTATATTGTGGGTTTATAATCTCTAATTTGGAAAATCAAATATCTCATTATATAAGGTATTCTCTCAAGAAATATGATAATAGTGTAAGTAAATTCCTGCTAATATATAGATACTTTAAATGAATTATACATTAGAAGTTACTGAAACTGTTTTCAAGTCATATGGTTGACAAAATTTGTGGAAAAACTAGCCATAAATTTCCATCAAATTTCCAATCTTATTATTCTTTATGCAAGTGCTTAATGGGAGAATAAATCTATGGAACCTATCAAGGTGGTCTACATCAGAAACACAAATGAGGGAAAAAGTATATTATAATTTCACAAAAATCCTACATTACTGAGTAGAAGTTTGCAGCCAAACAATGACATGCAACCTAAAATAAGTCACCTTGTAATTTATGTATAGTCTGTTGAAGGAGATTCCTTTTAGATCAATAAAATATATCCTAGTGAAGTGTTCTATATACTATCAATTGCACCTTGGTGTGCAATGGGTACGCCGAAGAGGTGTGTAAGGTCAATATGGAAAAAAGTCTATTTTTTTTGGTACATTTGTGTAGTAGATGAGGTCAATCCAAGAGTGGAAGTAAAATAAGGAGAACTTTTCCCTTTTATTGTTGATGTGGAGAGCACATTATATATAGTTGCATAAGTGGAAAAGAAAAATTTTGTTTCTCTTTCTCACATTTACCTCCAATCTCATTCTCTACATCACCTTGGTCATTTTGTACATGAGGATTATATTTGGTGGAAATTATTTCCCTAGTCTCTTGTGAGGGACATACATTTATCACTAATGCTACTATTTAATTTACAAAATGGGTTGAGGCCATATCTTTGGAGTCTATTATGATGGCTAATATTTATGCCTTTATAATAAATAATCTCATCTTTATGTTTAGATTGACATCTACAATTATGATTGTTAGGGAAGCCTCTTTTAAGAACAAAGAATTGAAGAAATTTGCAACAAAAAATTCCATGTACAAGAGCAAGTTTGACCTTTTTTAAAACATAATTGGTGATCCAAAATCAAATCTAGAAAATAATATGAATGAAGAATATCAAAAATTTAAAGGCTAGTCAGTCCTTATCTCTGTTAGCCAAGAGAATGCAAGACAGGGAGGTAGAAAACCACCTGGTGTACTTTGAGATACAGTCACGTAATATATAAGAATAAATTCATTATTTGTATAAATTCCATTGTTAATTAACTATGTCTACTCATTTTCTTTTTATCTTATATTTGGTGTTGTTGCTCTTCTTTTTGGGGGAAGCAAAAAAGTCAATCTCTGTTGTTTTGATTCACTACTACAGTGTCAAAGAACTTAACACAGGATGAATAATAGAATCTGAAATAGAAACATAAGTAGCAACTAGATTCACTAAGTACTAAACAAGCAAAAATACACATTGCTCACTATCTAACAAACAATACAGAGACTAACAAAAACTTCACAAGGTACTCACTCAAATTGACCATGGATGTTAAGATTGCTAATAAAAGGAATAGTCTTGACTTATAAACTACAAAGAAAAAGCCTGCATTTGAAAACATTTTTGAAGTTATTTAACGAGGCATTTTTTCAAAACAAATGCAAGGTCACCCCTGTAGAGTAGTTTGGAGCAGGTATATGAAATAATTTCCATTAGAGATTTAAAATCATCCATAGTCCAAAATTATTGACAAAAATAAATTTATGAAATACTTTCCATTGGAGTAACTTGGCATTGGATTAATAATAGATTTTGGAACATAAGATTAGTCAACATCTACTTTTACTGACAACTTTTTGATCAGATATCTTGAATTCTCTCAATCCAACAAGAAATGTAAAATGCTAGTAACATTCCACAAAGTAAAAACAAAAACTGGCTCAATCCAACACTTACCAAAAGACAAAGATAGAGACAAAGGTATTTCTCTCAGGTATCTTTGACTATAGATGTTAAGAGTAAAAACAAAAAGGAATAGCCAACTATCTAAGGATAACAAAAAAAATTATTTTTTTGAGGCATTTCAGAAGTAATCCAATGAAGCAATTATTTAAAATTTTAAATAAATAATGTAAGATTGAATGGAATAAGTTCAAATAACAAAAGATTAAAGAATTGAGGCTTAACGAATAGATCCCCCAATTCAAAACCCTAGAGAGCTTAATAAAGCATTGAAATTGAGTAAGTACACCGAATAGGTGTGGAAGATCATTTAGGAAATAAACGTTCTATTTTTTAGTATATTTATGTAGTACATGAGGTCAATTGATAGGTCATTTAGCAAATGACAGTATCTGTAACAAAGGGACCTCAATAGAGAAGTGATTGCTTCAAATCAACTATGTATTCACTTACACTAATTTTATATATTATTTATTTAAATTTAATCTCGTAAATGTGACATCATTGACTTGAACAAAAAAAATAAAGATGTTATTTAATATATAATTTTTTATGTATATCATAATGTGTAGACCATTTGATTGCACTTTAAGTAGTGCAAGCTTCATGTTTTCATGTCTTCCTGCCTAAAAATTGATATGAAAAGTCTATAGTGTATGACATTCAGAGTTTGTAAGAATAGTAGTATATCCATGTGGAGATGTGTGGACCAATTAGTAGTCATTAGATGAAGAAGGACGTTGACATAGGTTGACACCTAGTATGGTGGCTATATCTTTGATAAATCTTCAACCAATGATAATAGTTTTTAATGGAAGATTGAATTATTTGTAAAAGGAAAAATATTGGTCTATTTTTTGCATACATTTTGTAGTATATGAGATCAATTGGTAGGTCATTTAGCAAATGGTGTTTTTCAACAAAGGTTTCAATGAAGAAGTGGTAACTTCAAATCACCTATGCATCCTCTTACAAGAATCCAAACACAACTAAAATAAAACTTCTTAATAAGGAAGATAATCATGGTTAATTGCCAATAGGCTCATGTTATGTTTACAATAGAGAGAGGAGAGATTAATAGTTAAAATTGCATCTATAACATATACAAAAATCCCCTTATATTATGTTGTAATAAATGTCATATCCTATTATAGAGCTCATAGTCAGACAAAATTAAGGAGAAGGTAAGAAATGGTTTATGACCGACTTTATATACATTTGCTTGAAAGTATCCAAGGACTTCTCAACACCATGGACTATGTAATTTGTCTCCAAGTAGTATAGGTTGCATGTTACAAAGCTTCTTTAGTCGACATCGTGGGTTGTATAATTTCTCTCCAAGTAGTATAGGTTACATGTTAGAAAGCTTCACTACTTTTTACCCAAAAAATGATTGGTGAGGTTCTTTCTAGTCAATGCATTGACAAAAACACCATTTCAGGCTGATATGTAGATATGATGGATACCATATAGCATAGAATTAATTTTCCCAAATATTTTTTAGTGGTAAGCTATGTTGTACATTTTAACTTGATACAAATACAAAATGTGATGGTAGAAATGGGCCCTTTTTTGTAATGAGATGAAATTTTTATACCTTTTAGTATGCTAAATTCTATTTCATTCGTTCATTGATACATATGTATAGGAAGAATTATTACTATCAAGATTGAAATTAGTTATACATGAAAGCAACACTCAGGAAAGCAATAGCCATGAAAGTAGATCCAACTTATTATTTTTTCTTTGATGAGGTATTTGTTTTAACTTATTTTAACAATACAATAATCATAGTCATACTTCTAAAGTGATGACCATAAATTTTGAGGCATTTGGTCCCTTGCTTATGGTTTTAAATTTTGCATTAATGTCCACTATTTTGCTAGATGTGCATGCCCTATTGTGGAGATTGGTTTAAATGTGCCAATTGCATCTGGGTTTAAATGTGCCAATTGCATTTGCTTGAAAGATTTCAAAGTCCTTCCACAAGCCCATTTGTGCATATCCTACAATAATTCCTTTGCATTGAATTATTATATATCAAGATTGAAATTAGTTATATGAAAGCAATTCTTAGAAAAGCAATCGTCATGAAAGTAGATCCAACTTATTCTTTTTTCTTTGATAAAGTATTTTTTTTAACTTAGTTTAACAATACAATAATCATAGGCATACTTGTAGAGTGATGACCATAAATTTTGAGGCATTTTGTCCCTTGCATATGCTTTTACATTTTGCATTAATGTCCACTATTTGATTATGCTATACTAGATGTGCATGCCCTGTTATGGATGTGCCAATTCCATTTGCTTGAAAGCTTTCAAAGTCCTTCGACAAGTCCATTTGTGCATATCCTACAATAATTCCTTCGCATTTCTTTGAGGCATTTTGTGTACATGTCTATCAAAGAACCTACAAGCACAACATTTCAACAAAAACCCATTTTGTGCATATCCTTATATCCTCACCATAGATGCAATTTTGTGCATATCCTAAAGTCATTACAGTAAAGGAAACCAGATTCTTTAAGGCATCATGTTTGTGTATACTACCACATTTTGCACAAATATCTAGTAAGGCATTTGTAACTACATCTGTAAAATGCCCCCTTTCCATTATGATTTGATGGATGCTCATACAATGTTCAAAAGATCTTGTTTTAGTAGTCTGAGAGGATGCTCTCTACATTCAAAAGATCTTGTTTTAGCAGGTGATCCAAAATGTTGATGCAAAAAATGTTTACACAATCGAATCCATAAATCATTTGTATAAAAATGTAAGATATCTAGAATATCACTCCATTAAACTAATGTGTAATAAACTTGTACAAAAAGTTAACAATAACTCAACCATTGGAGATAGAAAATTAATGCCTAAAAAACACTATCCAAGGTTAAAAATTTAAAAATGTGAAAATTTTCTGCATTCTCACAGTAGGACACATGATCATCACGTAAAATGGCTAGTAAGTTGTACTATGTTGAGAGAATTATTCATAAAAATGAGGAAGAGGATGGAGGATTTTGGAAATTTCAAGGTAGCTTAATAAGATAACCACAGAAGTAGAAGTTTACAGGACCATACGATGTAGGATGCATTTTTGTTTCATGCAAACTCATAAAAGATTGTGAAGCTCTAATGCTTCTATTCTAGAAAAACTAATATTTGCAAGCTTGGATGGATGCTATAGGATTCATGCAGAGAAGGTTAGACAACAAAAATTTGGGACAAGCACCAAACAATACTTGGTAAGACAGTTTTAAATATATAAGATTAAGTTATCATGATAGGTTATGACATTTGGGTTTCAAAACCTTGGCTGTAGAACCAATTCACATAGATGGATCTTATCATTGACATTGCAGTTTTATTTTCTTGATGAAAGTAATCAAGAAGCATTACATCTTGTTTTTTGGTGCCCAATACTACAAGACTATAATATTAGAACATTCAGTAAGAGCAGGGTATTTTGAGTGTTGGCTCAGGGATAAATACATCCACAATTTTTGGGCATCTGGTATAGGACTCCTAGGCCATCGATAGGTGGTACTTACAATGGACATTGGTCTTATACCCTGTTCTTGGTTGGCATATTGCTTGTGTCTTGATTTTGGAAGAAGATCACCATAGCAATTGGTATTGAAAGTGTCAGTTTCTATTTGGCACTTCATCAATACCAGTTCATAAAGTTTTTTGATATCATCCGTATTGGCATATAAAGAGGTAATTAGTTTTCTCAGGTCATTGTAAATTTTGTTTCTCTAGATGAAGAAACTGTTGTTGAGTATGGGTAAAGGTAGTACAACTAGGGAGAGGTCTCTAAGCAGGGGCAACTACTATCCACATTGCAAGAAAGATGCACAATGCGAGTGCACCATGTGTATGGCAAGCATCCATGCTACATTAGATTTAAGGCCTTCAAACAACCTCTTTAGTTCCATAACTAGTTATACCAAGACACCTTCCAAGGGCTTCAGAAGCCCTCCCTCTGTTGTCAAGGGCAAGGAGAATTAGTGGCCTAATTCTTAGCAATCAAATAATTGGCATTCTATTCTGTCCAAGAAGGACATCAGAAGTTCGACAGCCTTGGGTTCCACAGCCAAATTTGAAGTTTAGTTGTTTCATAGTGATGATTCTGAAGAGTCAATGGAAGAAAAGGAAATCGAGATTTATAAGAAGGAAAAGAAAGGACATCAATTTTCAACAAAGTTTGTTGTGGTTTTGCTTATTCTCATGGTGGAGTTTGTAGTCAAGGGCAAGGAGAATCAGTGGCCTAATACTGAGCAGTCAAATAATTGGCATTCTATTCTGTCCAGGAAGGACATTAGAAGTTTGACAGTCTTGGGTTCCACAGCCAAATCTGAAGTTCAGTTGTTTCATAGCGATGATTCTGACTTATTCTCATGGTGGAGTTTGTAGTACCATGGTGCCTCTCTAGTCTTTTGAAAATAGATTTCAGTGCCAACATGGTGATAGGAATAGCAGAAGAGTCTATGGCCAGAAATAGGCTTTCTGACAGGTTGGATTTCATAGCTCGTAAAATGGCCAGGGTTGTTTCAGGTCAAGTTGACAACTGCACTGGATATGACTCCACCTGGAAACTGGAACAGGTGACTTCTGTACCCGATTCCTATATTTTATGTTTTAACTTTCTGATCCATTTTGTATGCCCTAAATGTACCCTCCAGATGGAAGCAGTTGGGTTCTTCTGAAGAATTGTGCCTCTGCATTGCCCCATATTTGCATTGAAATTTTTGCTCTATGTTGTCTCATATATTTAAGATAGTCTGCATGATGAATTCCTATTTCTATCCATCTTGTTCCTTCATATAGAGCATTGAGAGAAGTGAGGTTACCTAGAAGTGAATCAATTGGAGCACGAAGAAGGTGATTATGTTTGTTGAAATGTGAACTAGTTAGATTTTATAGGAAATCAACTTAAGCAACATAGTTCCAAGTTTAATAATTTAGTATCATCATTACATTTTGCTTTTAAAGTTTGAATTATTTTAGGAATTCATAATGCAATGAACATTTGTAATGCTACCATAATTTCATATTAAGGTAACCTAAATCTGGCTTTATTCTCCTTAGATTCCACCTTGATTATCTTTCCATCATGTTGGAAATGTATACTGCTGAAAAATGAACTGTATAACTGTTACTTGTTAATGTCAGCTTTGCACATATATTAAATTTCATGATAAATTCACAAGCAAAGAATGGATGGTCAGATTTGAGAAGATGCAATTATATTTGTTAATTCAAGCAATTGGTAAATCAGCAAGTGTTCAAAAATTTATGTTTGCATATACTTGTTTTTTTCTCATTGACTTTGTTTTAAAATGCAGGATGAGTTGCATCTTTATAGATCTAGTGATTTGCAGTTGTGATGTAACCATTTTGTTGTTGGCTATTTAGGGGCATAAAGAATGGGTTACAAAAGTGAATTTTCTAGGGATGGTTGAGCATAGAAATCTGGTGAAATTGGTTGGTTATTATGTTGAAGATGATGAAAGAGGTATTCAGCGTCTCTTGGTCTATGAGTTTATGCCGAACAAAAGCCTTGAGGCTCATCTACTGAGTCGGTCTCTCCCATTTCTTCCTTGTTTGGTGAGATTACAAATTTCTCTAGAGGTAGCATGTGGCTTGGCTTACCTACATGAGGAAATGGATTTCCAGGTTTTCCCTTTTATGCATCATAACTCATAGTTGATTGTCTATTGCAATCGATAGAGGATTGATATCTAGTTGGTCAAAATTTAATTCTTTTGATGTTTTTACTTATAATGTCTAGTAGTTGTTGTTAAGCTTTAGTAGGCATACTACTATACTTTCTTGAGTTGGAGAGACTAGTTAACTCCTTAGTGGAACGGCTGTAGTAAGTATTATGAACAACATATTAGCTAATTTCAGCTTTGCATAAAAATTAAATGCAAATAAGAGAATGGCTTGCAATGATTAGAGGAAAGAGAGTGGCTTGTAACATGCCATGGACTTCATTAATTGTGTGAAAGGATCTTCTAGATTCATATATAGTCCAATAAAATATATTTTCAAGAAGGAACTTGAAAATAGGATCTTTGAATATTACAGGATCAGACAAAAGTATTTTTTGGTTCTATTCCTGAGCATTGAATCTGACATAATTAGATCAAACTTTTTGCAAATTACATTCCTATCTTTTGAAGTATACAGTCTCTGCAAATATCTTGATTACAATTTTTTGAGAAGACTTAGAACACATGGGAAACATTGGAAAGCTACTATGAATTTTAGTTATCCTTTCCAGATAATGGGAGAATAGGATTTTTTAGATAAATGACATTTTTATTTAGAGATGGATAGGAATTTTGTAAGAGAAACTATAGTGGTATGTTAATCTAAGATGCTGCTTGAATTGATGGGAATTTTAGGTAGTCACCATTATTTCTATTGGTTATAAATCACTTATAACTGCTTTTATTTTCTGTGCTTTTTTGGTCAGCATTATCCATACTTCAATTGACTGCAATGGGTGAAGTTATTTAAGCACATTCAAAATTGCACAATGTTTGCAAGTACAGGCAGATTATTTTGTAAGAGAAACTACAGTGGTATGTTAATCTAAGCTGCTACTTGAATTGATGGGAATTTCAGGTAGTCACCATTATTTCTATTGGTTATAAATCACTTATAACTACTTTTATTTTCTATGCTTTTTTGGTCAGCATTATCCATACTTGAATTGACTGCAATGGGTGAAGTTATTTAAGCACATTCAAACTTGCACAATGTTTGCAAGTACAGGCAAATTATTTTGTAAGAGAAACTACAGTGGTATGTTAATCTAAGCTGCTACTTGAATTGATGAGAATTTCAGGTAGTCACCATTATTTCTATTGGTTATAAATCACTTATAACTACTTTTATTTTCTGTGCTTTTTTGGTCAGCATTATCCATACTTCAATTGACTGCAATGGGTGAAGTTATTTAAGCACATTCAAACTTGCACAATGTTTGCAAGTACAGGCAGATTATTATCGAGATCTAATGAAGGAGGATGACCATGAAGTATGAAATGATGCGATAATGCAAGGGCTAGAAGCTTTGTTTCCATGGCCATTGGGCATTGCTATTGTTATAGGCTTTTCACATGGGAGCACAAAACTGAAGAGACTTCAAGAAAAAATTGCTAGGAAGGGTCACAAAGACTTGCACTTAGTGTGCATTTTGTGTTTGAGCACTTTAGTGTCATTGAGTTATTTTTTTTTGTAAAAGATCATTCAATTTGTGATTCAACTTTACATGAAAGCCAAAGATATGAGTAGATAGTTGTTATCATAGCTATTGTTTATATTTATTTTTTATAGTGATAAAATTTCAATCATGATAATAATGTCTACATAATTGGAAAGCAGGTGGTTGAAAATATTCCATCACTTTGTCCTGAAGGCCAACCTTTATCTACTTATCAATATTTTGAGAATGCCGGAAATTAGTTGTTGAGGAGTTAAAGTTGCCAACATTTGAAGCTTCTGATTTAGAACAAGTGAGCATCCTCATTCCAATATTATTAGATTTTAAATAATTAGTTCTCTATACTTTTGTCTAATATTGTTGATTCTTCAGGGGAGCTTGCAACTAGGTTCTACAACAAAAATTGTAGGTTGTATTTTGGCTTTGAAATCTTACCATGAATGGCCATGAATTGAAGAAATCTGGAGGAAATGGTTCTTGGAAGTACACAAGCCTTTTGAAGTCCCCTATGCTTCTCAGAAATGCAGGATCCCCTCAATGTACCTCTTCTTGTATGGTTGCAAAGGCCTTTGAAAACCTGTCAAATCCATTAGATGGTAGCATGCAAAAGAATTGTAGTCAGTTGGATCTTTCAGGATGTGAAAAGCTTAAATTTACAGATGCAGTGAAGGTTAAAGAAAGTGTTCCTAAGACAGGGCAGATTCAACAAGATGAAGTTGAACATAGACTCACTGAAATCTCACACTGTAGAGGTCATATTCATGACCTATTTGTAATGAAGGGACTAAACTCCATTATCTCATGTTTTTCATTGTTATTTCATGTTTTGCAATGCTTAAATTGAAATATAACTTCATTCCAAAGTACATGATGGGTTATTGCATGTTTATGGTTGGCAGACCTAATTGGAGCTTGGCTAAGGAGTTTTGTTGTAGGCATTAAGAATTCAAAGGAAAACATTAACCACAATCTTTTTGAACCACTACAAGCTGCAACACTGGTATGTAATTTTGTTGTCATCCATATTTTTTGAAATTGCCATTGGAGCTTTCCATTAGTGCAGATTTATTTCAGAATAGTAAAATTAATAAATGAATTTATATAGTATATATAGGTTATTTTTTAATGTATTCCCTTGCTAGATATGACCAGATGGGCTGAATATGTGTTGTTTGCATTTGTAACAAGATTCTGGTAAAAAAATTGTACATTTAATTTCATCAACGTTCTAGATCACACTCTGTGATCCATCATTAGGATAATTTTCTTTAATCCTGATGATGGATCACTGTGATCTGGATTGTCAATGATATTAAATGTTATTTTTACCAAAAGCTTGTTTAGTATATCACAAACTTTGGAAATTTCATGTTTATTATGTTTGCATGTGTTAATTTTTAGTTGGTTGTATGGTGTTTTCCTAGAGTTAGGGAATGAATTTAACAACTGTGGGATAAAGATGTAACATGTCTAGTATAGTTTTAACTTCTATCCATTAGCCTTTTGTACAAAGGAGATAGGAATCACAATTACTTCATGCAGGTCTCTGGAGAATTTATAGATGTGTCTTCTGAGTGCGTGGCTCCAAATGGTAGTACAGGTGGAAAGCGAGTTCATTCACTCCCTTATGCTGATCCAAATCATCCAGGTATTTAATTTGTATCATAATGCAGTATGTTCTAGGATTGGAGTACTCTATTTGAGTCTTTCATTTTTATCAATGGACCAAACTCAAATGATTTGAGAATATAGTGATGCATTTTTATAGTTCATGTGAGAATTGTGTTATCTGATAAAAATCTACTTCCAAATATGCTTTTGATGGATGTTCATATCCTCATCCAAAGCTCCAATTCACAAACAAGCAAGGACACTTTCAAGCATATCAATTACAAATTTACAATCAATAATCAAGCTATTGATCAGCTATTCAGAAATAAGGTAACTAATTGAATATTGTCTATTTGTTTGCTATCTTGCATGAATTCATCTTTTTTAAAATTGTAAGAGATAACTAGGAAACATTATATCTAGTGCCTAAGTTTAGGGTGCCATAGTTGGAAAAAGAAAATAAAATGTTTGAATTTTATCCTCTGTATTATTTGAATTTTCTAAGTTTTTGATGTGCAAATTTTGAAACCTTATTTTCAGGCCGCAACTCCAAATTGGAGAAGTGAAAGGTGAATACTAGCGAGGAAGAGTTTGGAGGAGCCGAAACCAATAGCGGCAGGAAAACTATGGACTTGCAAGGGGATTAAATGGGTCAAGCCTCTATAGGAGGTTGTTGCCCTTCCAAAAGGACTGCAATTAAAGAAGGGGAAAATAGTATAAGTATATGAAAATAGGAGTATATGTTTATATAGTGTATGTAAGTTGTACAGTGTCACTAAAACATTGAATGTAACCAATGAGATTTTGATTTCCCAATAAGACTTAATAAAGTAAATTTTTAGAGTGGTTTTTTCTCCACTCATAAATATTGTGTTGTGGCTCCTCTTGATTTGTAATCTATTTGTATTTGTGTCTAATCAATCATATTTGTTCAAAAAATTTAGTCTTCATTTCATGGTGTTTTTTAACATTTGAATATCTATGATACTTGAAGTTTATATCTGTAAACTTGTGAGGATTAATTAAGTAATATTTGATTTGTAATGACTAAATATATGACTAAATTAATGACTAAATTAATGGCTAAATATATGACTAAAGTAATGACTACAATGACTAAATAAATGACAAATTAACAACAATCAATAACTAAATTAATGACTAAATATATGACTAAACGAATCACTACCATGATTAAATAAATGACTAAAGTAATGACTAAATCAATGACTAAATAAATGACTAAAATAGTTTAGTCATAAATTTGGTGGTGTTATAAGTGACTACAAATAAACCACTAAAATAGTCACGTGACTAAAATTAATGACTAAATATATGACTAAATAAATGACTAAATTAATGACCAAATTAATGACTAAAATAATGACTAAATAAATGATTAAATAGTTTAGTCATAAATTTGGTCATGTTATAAATGACCAGCAATAAACTACTAATGGTCATGTGACCAAAATTAGCCATTTATATGCATTTTTTAGTAGTTTATTTAGTCATATATTGTTGTTTGTGTACTAGTGACACATGGCTATGTGTTTACTTTGTTTGGAGTTTTGGTTAGTTGGATGAGTAAGAGGCAGCCCACGGTTGCTTCTTCCACCACAGAAGCATAGTACATGGATGCTACACATGCCTCTAACAAGGTAGTTTGGTTATAGAGACTTGGGAAAGCTATTGGTTTTAATTGCAAGCAAGTTAGACTTGAATGCGATAGACAAAGTGCTAACAAAAATCCTATGTATCATGCTCATACTAATCATGTTGATGTTCAGTATCACTTTGTGTGAGAAATGTTTGAGAGTGGGAAGGTATTAATTGAGAAAGTTGACACTTTGATTAATGTTACAAATTATCTTATGAAACCAATTCATATAGATAAGTTCTCTTGGTGCAGGAAGGCCATTGGTCTTGAGTCATGTACTAGATTTATATAATAATTCCTTGTTTAGAATAATTGCAATGTATAATGTCAAGTGTGAGAATGTTGGAAATAGGATGCCATTTAATTTCAATCCTAGACATTATTTCATGTATCTCCTAAGTCCTTGGAAAGTGTTCCCCAACACTAGGATTGCAAAGAGAGCAATATTGAATGAAATAATCATGTTAATTGACATTTGTAATTAATTCTAAATGTTAGGAGAATGTGAGGGAATCCAATATGAGTTCCTAAATAGTAGGAGCACATGGGGCACCCACATGGAAGGTGGAACCCACCTTGAGTTAAGTTAACTATTTGGAGTAAAAGATAACACTTTTGTAATGCATGTAAAGATCCTAGAAGTTAGGGATTGATGTTTACATGCATGAAGTTTAGTTCAAATCAGTTGAGATCAACTAAGATCAATTCGGTTTAGTTCAGTTCAATTCAATTTAGTTCAGTTCAGTTTAGTTTAGTATCAGTTTAGTTCAGTTCAGTTATGGTTCAGTTAACTTCAGTTAGTTTCAATTGAATGCTAGTTGAATTCAGTTAACTTGGAATGCATGACTAATAACTTGAGTTGCATGAAAAATAATAGGTGACTACTTTCAGTTAATAGGGGATGATCATTCTTGCATGAATGGTGGAGAGATATGTTTCAGTTAACATTGATTGACTTGGACCCACCTTGGGAACCCAAGTTGGCTTCTTGGAGTTAACACTTTTGCATGATAAGATATTTTAGAAGGCTGAGTTAAGTGGGCCCGTTCTTGGGTGCCAACTTTGAGGATAAGCTTTGAAGATATCTTTGGAATAAATTTTGAGTTATGAATTTAGTTTGGGACAACCAAATGAATGAAGGAGTTGATTTGACATTGTTCTTCACAATAGAACTCTACTTTCAAGAGATAGGTGTAGCTTTTGTGAGATAGGGATTGAGTTTTGTAATTGTAACTCTTTGGAGATTACAAATTTGATTATTACCTATTTATCTCAACCAAGTTGAAGAGAGTTAGTATTAGTTTTTATTGTAGGTTGTGAAGAAGATTTGTTGAAGGCAAAAGAAGCATCTCAAGCAAGGATTGGAATTATTTTAATCTTATTTTGAGATTAAATAATACATTGATTATTGGTGGAGTTTATTCTCGAAAGGGTTTCTCCATGGTATATTATGTGTATATTCTAATATCCTATCTAATTCTTCTACAACCTTATATCTTCATTCTACAAATGGTAAAATGAATTAATCAGATTAATCACCCACAAAGAATCTGTAACAAAGAATACATATTTAAATCAACAATCGTAAAGTTTTACAAAGTATTAAGCTAAATAAACACCTCAATTTTCAACACCTAATCCCTCAACCCTATACCCTCAACCCTCTACCCTCTACCCTAAACCCTCAACCCTCAACCCTTAAATCCTAAACCCTCAACCCTTAAACCCTCTACCCTATACAATAGACCCTCAACCCTATACCATCAACCCTCTACCCTAAACCCTAATCCCTCAACCCTCAACCCTTAAGCCATCAACCCTTAAGCCCTCTACCCTCTAAACTCTACCCTATACATTAAACCCTCAACCCCCAATTCTCAACCCTCAACCCTTAATACCTCAACCCTCAACCCCTATACTGTCTACCCTATACATTGGACCCTCAACCCTAATCCTTCAACCACATACCCTCAAACCTATACCCTAAACCCTAAACCCTCTACCCTAAACCCTAAACCCTCTACCCTCAACCCTAAACCCTCAAACCTAAAACCTTAAACCCTAAACCCTTAAACCTTCTACTCTCAACCCTCAACCTTCATCCCTCAACCCTATACCCTCAACCCAATACCATAAACTATAAACCCTATAGTTCCTCAACCCTATACCCTCAATTTCAACCTCTACCTCCTATACATTAGATCTCCAACTCCTCATATATTCTGTCCCTCCTCCTTCTCTCCTTCTCTCTATCTCACTTCTCCTCCATATTCATCCATTCATCCCTCCCTCTCACTATAACTTCAAACCCTAAAACCTTAAACACCAACCCCTCAACTAGCCCCAAACTAAGCAAACCTTAAACCCCCACCCCCACCCCCACCTAATCCTCAACCCCAACCCAAGAAAAAATATCTACCCTAATCCCTAAACCTCCCAACCCTTGTTCCCTCAACCCTTAATTCCTCAACCCTTTAAACCCTCAAGGTAAACCCACAAACTAGTTTACAATTATGAGAAGCAAAATTAAAAACACCCCATGATTTTTTATTTTTTAGGGGTTCACATGAACTAGGGTGTTCGAATCGACCCAAAAGGGGTTCAAATGGACCTTGGTTCGAGTGAACCCTATTAAATGATGGGACCCACTTTTTTTGCATTTTTTTACAATGAAAACAATGGAAAAATGAATAGAAGGGGGGGGGTCGCTCAAACTTGGGCTCATTCGAACCACCATTTTTCCCCCTTCTCCCCCTCTAACACCAAATTTCTCTAGAATTTTTCCCTTCAAAGCTCGAGTTGAGAATGAAAATGGATGAGACTTCACAAACCCAACTGGATGATGGTAGTCCTCAGAACGAGCTATCCATTGAATATAATTTTAATATGTTTTGGTTTTATTATGTATTTTTTTTTTAGTTTGATTAAACATAGGGTTTTCACCGAAAATGAAGCTCTTTGTTCTACACATGCAGAAAAATAGAAGATTATCAAAATAAAATTCTGAAAAGTATGTTCAGGCTAGGTATTGATGTCCTTGATCCAGTAAAAAAAAAAATTGAATTTCGATACATACAAAAAAGTTTATGTTGTATACATTTTGTCTATGTCTGAATTGTAATTGGTTTGAATTCGAAACTTGAATAAGGAAAAAATATTTAATAAAACACTATGAAACCAAATGAACTAGTTAGATATCGTAGTTAGAAATCTAAATTTGAAAAAAATAGAATTTTATCCTTCATACAAAAAATTTATGTTGTATATGGTGAGCATCACTCCTTAAAAATGATGTTTATTGATAAAAACTAGTTTTTGAAGGAGATGGAAAAATAAGTGCAATATGATTCCAAATTTTTTGAAAAAAACTTATTTAGAATCTACAGAAAAAATGTCACAAATCACTAGTTTGCATCATCTTCAAATTCCTCACGGTTCAACTACTATAGGTGCTCGAAAGTGAAGATTTAGTTAGAAAAAATTAGTTTAGTATCCAGTTTGGCCAAAAATTGTAAACCAGTATTGTGGGATCACCCTCAACCCTCAACCTTCTATCCTCAACCCTCAACCTTTAAACCCTAATCCCTCAACCCCTATAGCATCTGCCCTATACATTGGACCCTCAACCCTAATCCATCAACCCTATACCCTCAATCCTCTACCCTCAACCTTAAACCCTCAACCCTCAACTCTTAAACCCTAAACCCTTAAACCCTCTACCCTATACATTAAACCCTCAAACCTTAATCCCTCAACCCTAA
>VDFB02105785.1:122205822-122240015 GCA_007258455.2 Sequoia sempervirens
CCTCTCTAATTGTCTCTATCTCCCCTCTCCCTCTTTTTACATACCTCTCACTCAATCAATCCCTACCACTCTCTCTCGCTCCCTCTATCTATCTCACTTCCACTGCCTCTCCATTTTTCCCTCTCTCTCCCACTCCCTCTCTCTCCCTCTCTCTCAGGTCTCTCCCTCCTACACCCTCTCTCTCTAAGGTCTCTCCCTCTAGCACCCTACCTATGTAGCTCTCTCTCTCTCTCCCCTCTCTCTATCTATCCCTCCCACCCTACCTAGATAAGTCCCTCTCTCTCCACCCCCTCTATCTCTCCCTCTCTCAGGTCACTCCCTCCCACACCCTCTCCCTCTCTCAGGTCTCTCAATCTCACACTCCCTCTCTCTCCCACTCCCTCTCTCTCGCACTACCTCTCACTACCTATATCTCAAGTCTCTCCCTCTCACCCCCCTCAGACTCTCAAGTCTCTCCCTCTGGCACCCTATGTACATAACTCTCTCTTTCTCTCCTTCTTTCTCTCCCCCCTCTCTCTCTCCCTCTCTCTCAACTCTCTCTCTCTCCTACCCCCTATCTCTCTCTCTCTCCCTCTATCCCTCCCACCCTACCTAGCTAAGTTCCTCTCACTCCAACCCCCTCTCTTCCACTCCCTCTCTTAGACTCTCCCTTCCACCCCCTCTCCCTCTCTCAAGACTCTCTCTCACTACCTCTCTACCTCTCTCTCTCTTAGGTCTCTCCCTCCTCTCTCTCCCAACCTACCTAGACATCTCTCTCTCTCTTAAAATTCTCCCTCCCTCTAAAGACATACTTAAATACATACATACTTACATACATACAAGCATAATACATATGTAGATACAATCCTACATACATACAAGCATACATGTACATATGTAGATACAATCTTACATACATATAGGCATGCATACATACATGCATTGATACATACACACATATAGGCATACATACATACATACAAGCATGAATACATGCATACATACATGACATACAAGCATACATGTACATACATACACACAAGCATGCATACATGCATACATACATGACATACATGCATACATACATACATAAAAGCATGCATACATGCATGAATACATGACATACAAGCATACATGTACATACAAACATACAAATATATGCATACATTCAATAGAGTAGAATTTAACATAAATCAAGACCTAACGCAAGCACGTTATAACAGGCTCACATTATGTGTCATTAGACATGCCCCATACAAACACAAAAAATCATGCCAAAACTAGGATATAACATGAGTGCATTATAACACGCTCACGTTATATCTTTCTTTGGGAATCCCCAAGCCTTAGGCTTTATATTTTCCTTGGAATACCAACCCAAAGGATTGGAGGGCTTTCCTAATGATCAAAGACGTGTTTTTTGCAAATTCTACAATATTTCACATAATTGGGTTCATGTTCAATGTCAGGATTGCACGTGTTTCAATGTCAAACAAATCAAATACCTGGGTCATGTTAGGCTCCCTCTTAGCTATCCAATGATGTATTTTTTTTCACTTTTTGACAATGTTAAGCCTTTCATCTATAATTTCTTTTGTTTGTGTGTCTCTTTTTTGGAAAAAGCAGTGTTTGGTGTTATTTTTGTTATAAATTAACCACTCACCAAAATTTCAAACAAATTACATTTTTAGAAACTAGACTCCATTCTACAATTTTTTTATTTTTTTTAAATTTCAATTAGTTTCCAAAATTTTTAGGGGTAGCATGACCAAAATTCTATTTTTCAAGAAGTTTCCACTTTGAAAATTAGTAAAAAATAAAATATTCATTAAAAATTATCAAAAAATTGTGCATCAACTACATACTATTAGCTAATTTCTCACCAAGTGATTTTAAAAATACTAAAAAAAAGGTCACCGTGCTAAGTACACACAAAAGTTGCTATGTTATGTTTTTCTGACAAAAACAACACCAATTTATATGCATCCCTCTTTTGAACCCCTTAATCGCAGCCATTTTCAAAATAAATTAGTAGTTTAGAAAGTAGACTCAGAGCATTACGATCCTTGTTTGTGTTGCATCTCAAATTTTTGAGTGTAACTATCCTCAATTTCACGTCCAAGGTCAATATTTCCTGATTTCAGAAAAAAATGGCCTTAAGCCCCCTTTTTGGCCCCTTATCTTTTTCCACTTACCCATTGTAAATGCCATTTTGAAATTAAGCAATGTACTAAGTTAACCACATTAAGCTAGATCTAATTAAATGAATGAAACATAAACTCAACAAAGTGAAATAGATATCTGATGACAGTAAACAAAAGCACAAAAATGATGTTTTTAATACTGTAAATGGTAGTTTTAGGTCTGATCTAGGACTAAATCACCTAGAGGGGCGTATGAGTCCCAATCAGGGTTTTTAGAGGATTCAAACAATGAAAAACACACATCACATAATTCCCAAAAATTTGGTAAAAGCACCTATACATGGACTAAATTGCCTAGATGGGTGAATGAGTCTCAATTAGGGTTTTTACACCAAATTCAACAAATTCTGAGTGAATGTTAAGGTTGCTAGTTTGTATGTTGACTTGATTGTTTGTAATTATAGAATTTCAAAAAAATCAAATGATCTAAGATGCAAAAATGCAACCTATATGCACTTTTCACTAATGCACTTGATTTAGAAGCCCTAAATGCAAATTAACTAATGCAAGATCTAATGCAAAGTTAATGTAAGCTAAATCTAGGACTACGATGCACTCCAAACCATAAAATAAGGTGTTCTAAAGGCTAGGTTCACAAAAATGAAATGAAGAAAATTAGTGTTCTATCTTTTGGGAGATGGAACTAGAAGGGGATTAGGCTTCCTCCACCTATTTCCTTCAAGTTTCATTAAAGGAAACCCTAGAGATCTCAATCTAAGGATGGAATTAGGAAAAGAGATATGCAATAGGGTTTCCTAGGGGTGTGATTAAAGACAAAAGGGGTTCACCACTAAGAAAATTATTAGAAAGAAATGGAATGAAAGCAATGTGCCAATCTAGCTATGAAACCTAGGGAATTAAGAACCTGAAATCAGACTGATGAAAGAGAATGAAACAAAAAGGTACCTAAAAGAAATATGTGATCAAAATAATGCTCACTAGGAATCATATTCTAGACTGGGTGATTTAGTCATAGACTAGGGTTTCTAGGCAGAAACTGGAATTTCATAATGATTGATATGAATCTTCTAAAAACTGGAAAAAGTGTTGTACTAGGACCCATATGTCCAAGGTGGTGATTTATACCTAGTATTAGGGTTTAGCTAAAACTATGGTATTCTCTAGTGATATACTGTAGCTAACCTCCTGCCAGATCTCCGAGTTTGAAAGCTTGAATTCTAGCCTGTAGGTGACTTTTCGTGATGTTGACAACATTGTGACAACCTTGAAAACTTTCTTCAATCTTGAAACTTTGTTAAATTCAAAGGATATTTAAGCTCTAAACCACCAAGATCTGCAATCACACATGAAAGAGAGGAAAAATTGTTGATTTGTTAGGGAATGGGGGTTTTCCTTCGTCAAACCCCGTTTTGGTAATCAAACCCTAATGAGAAATGACACATGAATGAAATGAAACATGAAACATAAGATGAAGCAATAAAACCTTGTTTGAAACTTTGTAGGTCTAAAAACAAGCATGAAGTGGCCTTAATAGATGCACATATTGATCATGATTCTTGATGAAGGATAATGCCTTTGAATACTTTAATTGATCTTTGAACAATACATCACAAAATTAGCTCAAAACCATATGCATGATGCATCAAGCTTTTGACATGATAATGAATCTTGAATTTTTGCAATAAATCTTCTTCAAATTTTCCTTTGAATGCTCTTAAATATTCTTAAATGCTCTTTTGAACTCTTGTGAAGGTGCTCTTGATTGCTTATGAATTTCTAGGATGAAACTATGTGAAATAACCTTGCATTTATATTTGTTTATGCCAAATTTCCCAAAATTACAACACTAGAAGCTAACATCAGATCTAGGAGGATAAAATCCCGCCAACAATTGGATTCAAAATGGGTCTTGATTAGAGTGGGACTCATACACCCAAGGTGGCATATGAGTCCCAATGGCTCAAAACTGGGACACAAACTCCAAGATAGGTCCTGTTTAATGTGAAATTTGAAATCATGTCCCAAGACCTAGGTGGGACTCATACGCCCAAGGTGGTGTATGAGTCCTAGATCACCAGATCTGGAACACATGACCCAGAACATTGAATTATGATTGGTTATTTGTTAAGTGTCAAGATTATCCTCAAAAAGATGCATTAAATATGGCTTATAGATGCAAAATGGGACCAATTAAGGCATAAATAATCCCAATTAATTAATAAAGCCCTAGATTAGTGTGAAAGTGTTAGGATACACTTTAAAACACCCTAAATAAGGCACAATTAGGTCCATTTAGTTTAAAAGGGCCCTAGACTTAATGTGAATGTGTAAAACACATTACAACACAAAATCAAGGCAATATTAGGCTCAGTTTAATATTAATTATTCCCAAATTAAGTGTGAAAAAGGGTTTTTTTTCCTACACTACAGTTTTAACAATAATAACATGTATGAGGTTTTGGTATACCCCATTTTCATGCCTAATACCTCATGAGAACTTTGAACAATTTAGTGTATTGTCAATGAGTTGATGTTAGCTATTTTAAGAACCTAGGACAATCATGTGGTGAATCATAGGTTTAGGTCAATAACTCTAGGGATTTTCATACATACATTTGGGTTGACTAAAATTCACTTGAATAATGTTCTCATACTTGTGTGGTGTTCCCATTATGTGATATTTTCTTATCTAAAATTTATGTATGTTAAGAAGACTATAAAAGAGCACGCTTAAACATAGCATGGGAGGTGTTCAAGATAAGAAAAAATTAAAAAATATTGGTGATGAGATATTTTAGAGTCAGCTAGTTCATATTGTAAAACCTTAAAGAAGTCTAATTCAAGTTTATATTCAACTTCTTGAAGGAATACAAGTGATTAATTAACTATCTCAATTGAAATTGAGATAGTTTATTGTGGAGGAACTCCAAAATTATTTATAGGTCAAAACATAATATTAATAGGTGTCACAAACTCTGAGCACTATTTGGTCAAATTTTGGCACTTTTAGCCTCTTAGGTCTCTTCATACAGTTTTTTGAAAGCTTGCAGTCCAAAAATATTGGAACACTTCACACATATAAAATGAGACCTTCTCTAACATTCACCGAACTATTGCAACATTTTGGCATAGTTGGATTATCTCCATGAGGTCAAGAAAAAAAATGGCTCATGGAACCATTACACCAAATCACACTAATACATTTTGCAAGAATGCATTCATTGTTGATATGGTTAAATGGTGTTGAGTTGACAAAAATTGAGAGAGGTTATTAAATGGAGGGGCCCCACATGCACATTTAGGTCAACACAAACATTCATAGGTTCCATAGAATCCAAGAATTTCTCCATCAAGTGTTGGAATTTTTTGCTCTTAGATCTCTTAAGAGACTTTGTCAAAAGTCTTTAGTCTAAAAAGAATAGGAAACTTCAGGTATTAAATGAGACCTTCAATAGAATTCAACCAATACAACCACCCAAGTGTTTTGGAGTAATTATTTTGGACCCATGAGGTGAAGACCAAATAATATTGCTCATGGCACCATTACACTGAATTCCACTAATGCATTCATTATTGGTATGGTCAAACAATGAATAGCTAAGAACTACTCTATCATAATTTTGTAGTTTTTTCTCTCAAGACTCTTAAGAGGCTACACTAGAATCAAGTATCCTACAAGGATAGAGAGACCTAAGGAAAAAAGTGAGGATTTTAGTAGTATCCACCTACCTACTGTGATGTATTTCCATAGTTGATGTGGCCTCATGATGCATGTAACACAAAATATGTGTGTTTCAATGTTTACACTGCTCTCAACTTACACTTATTACAAGAATGCATTCGTTCTTGACATAGTAAAATTGTGATGAGTTGACCTAAAATAAGAGAGGTTAATGTGGAGGGACCCCATAGCTATATTTATTTTTATACAAAACATTCATAGGTGCCACTAAATTTGAGAAATAGTTTCTCATAGTTTGGCAATTGTTTGCTCTCATAGCTCTTAAGAGACTACATCTAAATAACATAGCCTACAAGGATCAAGATATCCAAGGAACAAACATAGGCCTTTGATATCAATCATCTGCCCACCTGGATGTCTCAATGTAGTTGGTTTGGACTCATGACATACAAAACACAAAATATGTTTGTTTCTATGTTTACATTGCTCTTAATTGACACTTTTTGCATGAATTCATTTGTTCTTGGCATGGTCAAATGGTGATTATTTGATCAAGATTGAGAGAGGTTAATGTGGAGGGACACCATAAATGCTTGTAGGTCTAGATAAAACATGCATAGGTGCCACAAATTATGAGAACTATTTTGTCATAGTTCAACAATATTTTTCTCTCAAGGCTCTTAAGAGACTACATCAAAATAACATATCTTGCAAGGATTGGGAGACCAAAAGAATGAAAATAGGAATTTTGTAGAAGGAACTCACCAACCCTAATGCTTTGGCACAATATTTTTTTTACAAAATGCAAAATATGTCTTCTTACACATTTACACTACTCTCAATGGACGCTTTTAATATGAATGCTTTCATTCTTGGCATGGTTTAATGGTGATGAATATACTAAAATCTATAGAGGTTAATATGGAGGGACCTAGGTAATATCCACCTTTAGTTCTAAACAAAAAATTTGTAGGTGCCACAAATTATGATAACTACTTCATCATATTTTGGTAGTTTTTTTCTCTCATGGCTCTTAAGAGACTACATTAAAATAACATAGCTTGCAAGGATTAGGCTAACTAGGGAATAAATTGAGATCTATGGAAGTAGTCACTCACCCATCCCAATATGTTGAAGATTTGTCTTGGCCCCATGATGTGCAAAATGAAAAATATTTCTATTTCCACATTTAAACTAATCTCAATTGACACTTTTTGCAAGAATCCATTCATTCTTGGCATGGTCAAATGATGATGAATTGACCAAAACAAAGAGAGGTTAATGTGGAGGGACCTCATATCCACCTATAGGTATATATAAAACATTCATATCTTCCATGAAGTCTATGAAATTCTCTATAATAGTTAATTTCTAATCTCATTAACCCTTAGAAGAAATATAGTGTAGTTTATAGATCTAAGTAAATTTTAGCAACATAATGATATGTAAACAACACTTTAAGAATATGAAAGAAGAAGAATACAATAAAGATAGAAATAAGAGAAGAAAAACTAATATACATGTGGGGAAAACCATTTTGGGTGAAAAACCCCACACTCCAAAGCATTAAATCAATGAATTAATCTGCAACAACAAATATGTTACAATACACTTGTAAGCTCAAAGCCTTAACATGGATATTTACAACTTGCTTCTCTAGAGGAAGTCCAACAACATAACCTTGAAATTAATAATTTCCCTCACTTCACTTCTCATGCAAACACCCATATTTATAGAGTTGTAAGATGAATGCCTAGAAATACCACATGTCATCACCCTCTTTATTGTATGCATGCAAACCTAAAGATGAACATGCAAGACACCTATATTCCATTGTTTATGCAAAATAAATCCAATATAAACATGCAAGTGATTTTCATTCATGCAACTGGTCCCACTTGATATGCTACATGCCTCCTTCATGCAAAGAGTCCCACCAATCATAATCACTTCTATTTTTAACTCTTGCACTATCATAATTTGTCATTTTCATAATTAGACATAAAATCTAAAAAATTATGACACATGCCACAAATTAAGCCTTCAATGGGGTCCAAAAATTGGAATGTCTATTTCCACCAATTTAGGATGCATGTCATCCTAGTCACCTACCATATAAGATGCCAAAACATTGGGTGGGTCCCACAAAGTCACATCATATGGATGACATAAAATTAATATATAGGATGAAATAAATAAGTAATTAACAAAATTAATTCTAAGAATTACAAATTTTGAGACACATTAATCCCAACATTCTCCAACTTAAAAAATGCCTTTCAAGAGAGAAATAGAAAAACATGATTTTAACTACTAGGAGCCAAACAATGAAAAAACATCATCACAATCATCCATGAAACCACATGAATCTCTAACATTATTTCATGCTCAAAAAATATACCTTTAGTAACATCCAAGGTGTACACAATATCAATCTAAATAACTCCTCTCATCCTCGAAGGTGTAGATGCACCCATCCAAGGAACAAAAAAAATCAAATCCAAGTGATAACAAAGGCTCCAGGCTATTGTTTAGTTAATTACCCTATTTTCCACCTCACATGACAAATTTGTAGTTAGGTTTGGTACATTAAGTGAGAAGAATTAACTAGATAATGTAATTATTTAGTTAATTGGGACAAGGTTGTACTAGAAAAATATTATGTGTCTACAACAACATTAAAAGTGCTTATTTTGGTAGTGTTGAAAAGATTAAATTTTATTATTAATCTAGGTGGATGATGTAATCAAGAAACATACCACCATCCTCACAATTGAACTACTACTCATAAGTTATATAGAGATGTTTCATGTTGCATTTTTAATGATATTTGTTTCAAGAGTGGTGTACATACCTTATGGAATTTTTTTTATCAAGTAGTGAATTTCTATTGAAATTAGTGAGAGAATTGTAGAAGTGTGGTGAAATTAGGAAATATATTCTATAGATAAAAGATTTGTGTTTTACAAATTTTCTTCTATTTTTTGCATTTGTTTCAATCTCCATTTATAATAAGCATGAATTTTACCATTTTTTATTTTATTGAAGTGTAAACTATTCCAAAAAAATTTCATCCCACATGAACATGACCCTCATATGTCGAACTTCTATTAAATTCTTATTCTTTATCTTTCAATGATCTAGGACACTAACGACTGTACCCCTAAACAAAACCATACATAATAATGTCTAATACTTTCAAACTTTTATTTTTCCACCCAATTATATTTCTTTCATTCAACCTTTACTCTAGATCACTTTTATGAATCAAACAAGCCCTAAAATATAATATTAAATAAATCTATAAACCTTCTAACACACCCATGTTTATCTCTATACACCTACTTTCAATCAATCATTTAGGACATCCTCCATCATCACACACCACTACCTCTATAGCCAAAGATTCACACAACTATACCTAACACCACATGCTCTAAAATTATGCTACCAACTTTTGTTGGAACATGTATAGGGCTTCTCACACATGTACCTAGGGCCTCCATGAGAGCTGCTTGCTGATTTATTTATTTATTATTATTTCAGTCCAGTCTTACCTATAGACAACTCGCCTATGAGAATATAACAGTTTAGGGAATTTAAAATTTCATTCAACTAGAGAAATTGGGCCTCTAAATATATGTTGTACCTCTCAATGACCAACCATCATCCTATAGATTCATCTTGAAGTTAGAGAAGAAAAAGAAATTATTTTTGAAGGAAGAGCTTATGTTTGTCATCTATTCTAAAATATAAATTTATTTCCTCCATTACTGTAGTTGGAATCAAATAACTTCCCCCCATGATTTGATTTGTGAAAGCCGCATTTTTTGTGCTAAAAGTGATATTATTATCCATACAGTCGCCCTAGTCTTTAAAACCTTAAGATCATATTTGTTGCCCCAAATACAAGGCTTCTCTAAATTTTTCTCCTCATATTCAAAATATTAAGGCCCTGGCTTTTCTATTTTCATGAAGATGGTATCCATGAACTTTTAAAATTCAAAACTATTTTCATAAAGTTAGTATCAAATATATTTCTTCCAAATGATGTAGAGGTATTTTCCTCATAATTTACGTGTGCCTTTCATGCTTAGAGATGTTCATGCTTAGAGGTGTTTCTTTGTCTTTCTCTTTTTATTTCAGTCCTCTTATACTCTTTCTTTCATTTTCTCTTAATAAATATGATATAGCTTTCAATTGTGGTTATTTTCTACACTTTTTCATATACTTTCTCATCAAAGTATATCCTCACACTTCCCATTACCATTATTCTCAAATGTATTCATCATACCCTTCTCTCACATTTATTATCATACATAATACTCCTTTTTTCCTTTCCAAACTCTCCACATTTTATATCATGCCTCTTAGATTGCTCATTAGCTATATCCTATCCATCTCCTCATCTATCTTTGTAATGGGAGCAATATAGTAGGAACATTCTTAACAATACTACCTTCTTGCTTCTTATGCTTACAAGTTTTTTTTCTCAATTTAAATTGTCTAACAAAATCATAATACATCTCTCATATTCATCTACCTCCTATTCCTACCCATTCATCTTTATGTGACACGAACTCAAATAGTCTTAACCACTTTCTATAATTGAAAATTAGTAATCTTGATCTATTCTAGGGTTAAAATATGCATACCTAAACAAATATGAATAAATGGCCCTTACTTTGTACTTATAAGTGGGCTGTCACACACATTTTGATAGCAAATAATCTCAATTGAATGTCAAAATTTACTTCTATTTCAATCCCTTATGAGGTATGTAGTTATCTAACTAGTAAAAGCACCTAAGGCACATTATTATATTGTCAATAGACTCATATATAAATAGTCATTTTGGTCATACATTGCAAAGTTATGTTTTTTGTTATAAATCCGATTTCATTATTCTCCATATCTAATTTACATGTATATTTCATTCCCTTGTTTGGGTCAATTAAGTAGGATTGGATTTGAACATGGTTCCTTACTACAACTATGGTTTTGACCCAAAAAATCTCAATTACAATTTTAATATGGGCCAAAGTCTACTTGCTTCCTACTAGCCATTTCTTGTCTACTTGAGCATGAAATGTGTGCATTGCATGCTAGGGTGTTGTATAAAAGGAAAAGCCTAGTTCAGTTTTAGGCATCCATACTGATCTAGTTGAATCCATCTAGAATTTGATTCATCACATCAATGGACCATCATAAAAACATTATAAAAATGTAGCAACATTAGTATATGCATCCTAATGACAAACTAGTCATCTTGTTGAACTACCTAGCTTGTCTTTCAACTTATTCAAATAGTTAAATCGATTCAAGGAGTTTGACTAGTAACTCTAGCACAACAAACTCTTATAGTATTTGTAGATAACACCTTCTCATATAGTAGATGTGAATAGCTTATTGCAAGTCACAAGTGCACATATCATATATATATATATATCATTTATATAAATTGATGTTGAATTGCACTTATAGGATTGAATTCTATAGCCATAGAATTAAACCCATGCATAGAATAACTCATCTTGCAATTATTAGAGTAGTATTTAATTCTAAATTTTATCATAAAGTACATCAAATTGGATAACTTAGTTTGGTTTGTAACAAAGTACTTCACTACAACACCTAAAGTTAATAATTTACTATTTCATCCTTTATACTTTCAAAAACCATGCTTCGTGTCATTACTATTTTAACTCCATAATTGAAGTAACCTATTTTTTTCCCATTTCCATTTTTTTTGTCAATTACTACATTTATACAAATTATATATTATTATTATTTGTTCAAACCATAAACGCTTTGATCTTTTTTGTAACTTATTGGTATTAAGAGCATAAAACAAAACTACACAAATAATCAACTTCTTTTAGTAATTAGGATTCAAGGACTGAAAGATAATCACTCTACCAAAATTGCTCATATACAATCTAGATGTTATTCTTTTAAAACATCATAGATCTTGCATTGATGATTGGGGTCAGCTGTTTGCTAGTAGGTTGTTTTTCTGTTGCCTTCTGTTAACTATTTTTGTTTGTTTTTGATGTACTATTAAAGCATTGTTATTGAGTTGCTATGTGTTAGCAACCAGATGAAGAATAAAAACAGAAACACAAATATTCAAGCATGGAACAAGAACACAATCACAACACAGTGATTTACCCTGGAAAACCCCAAACCAGGGAAAAACCAACAATTAAGATCTTCATATTAACCCTCAGCCCCAACTAGGCTAAGCCTGGAGGTTTCAACCAGCCACACATACAATGGAGTCACCAAGCCATTATATAGACTTCTATACATGAAAAACCATGGGCTCAAAACCATGAGCTCAAAAACCATGGGCCAATACAACTAACACAAAACCATGTGCTAAAGACCACTAAAGGTTAATCCACTAACTCTAACCCAAGAACTAGTTTAACCCAACACTATGATCTTTGGACTTGATTTTCAGCCTTTGGACTTTTTGTAATTGAACCAACATCCTAATTATACTGCTTTATCTATCAAAAACAAGACTTAATCTCCAATAAAAATAAATAATAAATCATTCAACTTCACTTATTAATATTTGTTTGATATATATATATATATATATGGGAGGACCTAACCAGACTCTAATATTTTTCTAAGATTTTCGCAGGACCCACTCCAAAGATTATGTTGATTGGAACTCGGATGCATAGACTTACTAACTGCAATGATTGGTACGTCCCATTCAAGATACTACCTAATCCTCTTCTCCATTTCTTGGGATGAAATGCTGTGAACTTGAGATGGGAGCCCCGTGATTTAATATCAAATTTAAGTATTCATGTCAACGCCTACATTTTCAGCTATCTTCCGACAAGGTGAACACTGCTACAAAACTTTAGCTACAGCAAAAACCACACGCTTGCACTATCATTTGTCAATCAAAAAGGTTCCATTAATCTTCACGATCAATAAATAAAAATTAAAAAAATCATGAAGAGACCCCCCTCGGAGATCTTTCAGAACCAAACAACCCCACCGTGCAAAGACAATGCACATGTTTTTTTAATTTTTTGTTGATTATCTCAACGTGGAGATTTTTTTTTTAAAGTATTATTGACTCAAATCGAGGTCTTGATAATTGAAGCCTATTATTCTGATCTTGTTCGCTCAAGATTCCTACCGTAGCTGTAGCTATAAAACAAAATTAAAGTATTAATTTGAAAAGTCATTTTAAAAAATATATTATATCAGAAAAAAGGATGCAGATTAGATTGTTATAGAAGATTGTATCACGGTTTGATTTGAAAAGATAACTTTTACAATTTTCATTTATTTTTTAAATTTCTTACAGATATTTTTCTCCAATAAATATACTGGAAATTTTGTTTTATATTATAAAGCATAATATTGTGATAAATAAAGGGTTTAAATTTTAGTAGGCATAATTATTGAATATATGGAGTTATATTATCATTTTGTAATTTTTTAGAGATATCTTATGATACATTCTTAATGTACATATTTTATGGAATAAAAATTATGAGATGGAATTTATGTTGAATTAATCAAAAGATTGTAGAAGTATGATGAAAATGAATAATTATATATAATAAACAAAAAAATTATAATAACACTTTTTTTTTTCTGATGTGTACTTGTTTTAATGTTTATTTATAATAAACACAGATTTTACATTTTTTTATTCTTTTTTGAAAAATAAACTATCTTAAGAACATTCCATTTCACATGAAAATGACCCTCTTATATCACAACTCCTATTCAACCATGACTCTAACTTTGAATAATCAAATAAACCATAACAATACAAATGTCAACTAAAAAATAAAAACATTTAGAACCCCAACATACGTCCTTCTCAACTCTATACACACTTAATACTTTGACTCACCTAACACATCCTCTTTTTCTTAGACATCTCTACCTTCATTGCTAGAGCTTCTCATAGCTATAGCTAAGACCACATGCTTTTGGCATCAGGCAAATTCACCACCAATAATTCACCGCAGGAAAATTCACCATCATGAGAAATTCACTTCAAGGAAAATTCACCACCAGCAATTCACCACCAATAATTCACTGCGGGAAAATTACCGTCATGAAAAATTCAAGGAAAATTCACCACCAGCAATTCATCGCAGCGAAAAATTAATCGTAAATTTTCTTGCTGTAAATTACTGACAATGAATTTTCCTAGAACCCTTACTTTCAACCACTTCTATTTATATATTATTATCTCAATCCAATCTTGCCTGTATGCAACTTGTCTCCGAGTATAGAACAGTTTAGGGAAATATTAATTCTTTTGAACTACAGATATAGATCATCTAAATCTAGTATTTATTTATATATCTTATACTTCTCAATGACCGAGCCCTGGTGCCCTGGAGACTCATCCACGATTCTAAAATACTTATCTTGAAATCGCAGAAGAAAGACAATATATTCTTATTATTTTGTTATTCTACTTTTTGTCCTGAAGGGAACGCCTGTGTTTGTTATCTGTTTTAAAATATAAATTTATTTCCTTAATTGCTGCCATGGAATCAAATAATTTCAGCCAACGATTTGATATGTGAAAGCTACACGTTTTGTTCTGAAAGTGCCATTACAATCCAAAGAGTGGCCCAGTCATTGGTAGTTAGGTGTATTTAAAAACATAAATATCATATCGTTGCACCAAACATCAAATTACTACCATAAAACATTTTTAAAAAATAAATCAATTTGAATTCAAACATTGAAATAAAATCATTGATTTATGGTTTATTCAATATGTGGTTATTAAAAAATATGGAGTTCTATTAGGGTTTTAGTTTGGTTTGGTCTGCATTATTTTGTTCAACTTATTTCATATTGTTTTTTAGTGCAAGAAATCTTCATAATTATTGTAGGTAATTTAGTTTCCTTCTTTTTACGTAATTGGTTTTTCTTATTTGTATAACTCCAAGCCAAGGTGACCTAACAATTAATGTTGAAATTATAAGATTGGAAGTCTAGAAAAATGGCTCTAAAATGCCCCTACAACATATTGAAAGTGGTACATGAGGCAATTCTCATACTTCTAATGTTGTTTTTCTATTCATGATTTAGATAATGCATGTGAGTGGCTTGAAAACTATACCCTTGTTGAATATTTTGTTGGTAGAATTCCCTCTAAAAGCATGTTAAGGAGTTGTGTCAACTCCACCTTTGTCCCTCATGGGGTTTGTGTGGAAGCTATGCAGTAAGGTTTTCTTTCTTTTTCATTTTTTTGAAGTTAAGTTTGTTAAGGCTATTTTTTAGCACATACCCTATTTTGATTAAGGTAAATATGGGGAAAGGACTTGAAATTGTTACAAAAACAACCATAGAGGCAAGCAGGATGAGTCTCACTAGCAGTGAGACTAGAAAAACCAAACAAAGATCATCAATGCTTTTAAAACAACCCATGTTACATTCACACATCTTTCTTAGTTCTTACTCCATAAGCTTGAGACATTGTTGTCTCTAACAAATGCTTTCTTTAAGTCTTGATGTGAGTTGAATTCCCTAGTTTCCCATTGCCACTATGGCCCTTTCTAGATCTTATTGCATGCTCAAAGTGACATGTTTTCTATAAAGCAAGAACATTATTTTTGCTCACCCTCAAAAGAGGGGTTTTGTTGAGGTTGGACCATTTAAGAACCTTAAGGAGTATACTAAAATCTAGATAGGAGCTCAAACTAAGGGTCATATATCTCAACTTTCCAAACACCTATTATAAGTTTCAATCCTTGAATTATAAAATATGAGATTGTCCTCTAGTTACTCAATGCCTTAAGCCTCCACCTGAGTAACCTACTAGAGATTATCAGCCTTAAAAAAATGGCAATGACTAGACCACAGTGAGCAATAAATAAAATGATTGTAATCCTAGCAATAAAGGAGTTGATCCTCAATAGTTGACTATTGGACCTTCAGTCTTAAAGCCTAACAAGATAAAATGATCAATTAGTCCAAGATGTATAGGGATACATCACAAGTGGTGGGCATAATCCCTCTTTAATAGAATGCCACTTTCTACCAACATTCTCTCTTCACAACTAGTTTATTTGACACCTTCTCTTCCCACTTCCTATCATTCTCACAGTCTAGCTCATGAGACAAAGGAAGGTGAGTTATACTAGAAAAGAAGAAGGAATTTTTGGGTTCGAATCTACAAACATGGTGACACTCATAGAGGAAATTTTATTAAAGAATAGGTACGAAACTCTTAATAAGATTGATGATGATGACATGCCCCTCAATTCCCATTTTTTAAAATTACTATTTCGCTAAATGTTTGAGTTCAATAACTCCAAAATAAATACATCTTGTAAGATGGTTGTGTTAGATTCTACGAGAAATGAGAATATGAGCCAAGATCTGATGTTGGTTATAGAACACAGACTCCAATTGATAGATGAACAAAGATGTTTTCTAATCGAATGGAGAGATAATCTTAAAAAAAGAGAAAACTAAATAGAAAAATGCAAGAGTATAGGAAATTCTCACATTACTCTTTCTAACTAATAGAGAAGAGAGGTGAGTTTGATACATAGCACAAATAGGGCATACATATCCAAGAAGTGTAATAATTCTAACTACCCAAGATAGGTAGGATTTTTATCTATTTGGTAAATACAAAATTGTACATGGTTGCACCTACTCAGATAAAGACAAACAAATGGTTGTGAGAGGTAGCATATAAATTCAAAAGAGGGTGTGAGACTCAACTACACAAGTGTGGGTGAGAGTGACACATGTGATTGATGGATTATGTCATGTGTGCTCATAATAACCAAGTCTAAATTTAACCTAAGAAAGCTTAATAATATGTGTACAAAATAAATCCCCTAACATAAGGAAAATTAAGAAAAACTACACTAAAACCCCCTTAAGTGTAGCTTAGGTGGGTGAAAAGATGGGTTTCAACAAATGAATCTTGATTTCTTGTACTTTTTTACATACAAAGATATTTGGAATAGTGTTGATGCAAATGTGTGATATTTTTTTCCATGTGCATGATGTATGCACAAATGATATGCTATGGCATGAAAAGTGTTGAAGTTGATTCATTACATAGAAATGCACAACACATGAAATTGTGCATCGATCATTAACCTAGGATGATATCTTCAAATACTTTTTTTTTTTTTTTTTTAACGAGGGGAATCGGGTGCAGCACGGCCCCCCATATAACCCCCCACCGCCGGTAAACTTTTTACCATGACCGGCAGTGCTGGCGGGACACACCAACCGGTACCACGGGAGCGCCGGAGAGTCGAACCCATGGTGGGCGCCCTGCTATAGGGAACACCTTAACGATGTCTTCAAATACATTATCCTATATGTATGAATTTGATTTTTTTGCATTAGGAAAAAGAGAACACCATAATTCTTGAATATCAATAGATTATAGTAAATTTTGGGATTATTGGGATAGAATGCAAGAATTCAAAATGCTGAAAGTGGTAGAGCTTCATGATCACACCAACAATCCTATTGAGGGTGGGTAAATTATTGGGAACTAGTCAATATGGTTTTGAATAGAGAAATGAAGTTTATTTTGATGATAGATTTAATGTTGGGTAAGAAAATATTGTTAAAAATATAATCACCTAACTAGTTATTAGTAGGTCCCTATTCACACTAGCATACTTAAGATTACTTAGTTCATGTACTTTTTTGTCTAAAATTATAGGATCAAGACACAAGTCATGATCTAATTATATCCTATCATAGGGTTTCAACCTTGTCTTTATAACAAGGGTTTCATTGTATAATGTAATATAATGTTTTTGCATCTAATGAAATCTCAAGCTTCATAGCAAATCAATTGTCTTTCTCTTGTGTGGTAAGGTGTTCTAATTGTAGATGATCCTTGGGATTTTGTGGGAGCTCAATCATCAAATACAACATGATATCAGAGCTCTATATCTATAACATCCTATCTATATTTTAAATTATTATCCTTGAACATTAAAATGGTGCATCCTAGAGAAAAATAGACATCATTCAAAAGATATCTAAACCATACAATTTCTTATCTAAATGATAAAATTAGAGTCTAAAAAATTATGATTTTTTTAAAGGGTCTTGAAAAATCATCATTAAAAATCTATATAGTTGTCTTTATCCTTACAATTGTACAATCATACATGATCATACAATTTGGGTAGTCACCATGTAAAAATATAGCTACTTATGTGACAATCCAACATTCTACATAGAAATCAAGAATTTTTCTTAAGAAACAATAATTTATTTTTTTGTTTTGTAGTGTGTCATACAACAACTAGGTTTGACATCAATGATCAAATAGATTAAAAATTGGAAAGTTTTAAAGTCTTGATGAACTATTTTTATCTTGGTGACATTTAAGAAATCTTGTGGGGCTTCACAAGGGTTACAGTTTTCTATAGAGCCCCATTTGTATTTGTGATCAAGATCCAAAACCTCCATGATCACTATGTCCAAGAAAAATTTCCAGAAAATATGGCCACCACTTATATTTATACTAACTCACCTCCAGTTATGTCACCTACACCCAATCTTATTGGCTCTACCACCAACAAAAGCTACCCATCAGCTACCTCAACCCAATCACTACCAAGTCACCTCCAATTCTCTATCAAATTTCCACCTCATCTAGTGGTTTCATCGACCCACCACCCAATTGCCACCAAAGGGCCACCAACCCCCAATATATTTTGTCTAAAAGGAGCTATTTTTTCTTTTTGGAATAGCTTGTGCATACACTATCATATTTTCAAACATGAATAGTCATTTGAAAAATGCTTTTGAGCACATTTTAGTGGTGTTGGTATTTTTTTTAGATTTCATTGTTGGTGGATTTTATTTCCTATTAAAGTGTTGTAGTGTAGAAAATTGTATACCTTTACAATTTCATACTATGTTTGCATACCCTTAATTAATTGGACTTAATTAAGCTTCTAATTACCTAACTTATGCATTCCAAAGCCTTATTATTGCCATTTTTCGAAAGGGAAACCTATATTAAAAAAATTATAACATTAATTAAAACAACTTGGAAATTGAGTGTCCTGGACTTAGGTCCTAGGACCCATTCACACCCAAGGAAAAATGGGTCCGCTTTAAGTCCTAGGACCAAATTTTTAATATTTTTTTGGTGGCATTTTAATGACTTAAATTTTAGTTTCAAGTGTCGGCTTTTGGAATTTAATTTTTGGGAAATTAGATAAACACCTATAAATACAAGGTCTTTTTATCAATTCAAATCTAATCATTAGGACACACTTCTTGGAGACTTCATATGAAAGAATATTATTGTCAAGAGCACTAAAGAGAAAATTCGGCAGTCATCTACAACAACAATCAAGATCATATCATCATGTCAAAGTTCATGTGTGTTCATGTTCATGTTTTGGGGACTAACATTTTGATGTAGGTTTCAAGCATTCAAGCATCAAAGCAACAAATAAATCAAGCCAACTCATGCAAGATCCAAGCCTTAGATTGATGTGTTTGAATTAAGTCCTTTAAGGGAATCTATTAAGGGTTTGGTGAGTTGTAACAAGAAAGTGTTCATTCATCAATTCCTTCATTCTATCATTATTTCATTATCAAGGTTTAATTACTAACATGGGGTTTGACTAAGGCAAACCCCCATTCACCCAAAAACAAACATTTTTATTATCTCTTTGTATGTGTAGATTTATAGGTGAAGAAGGACTGAAAGTTGATCAAAAGAGAAATTTTGTAAAGTTGTCAAAGTTGTCATCATTGTTGTCAAGCTACAGAAGCTCTCCTATAGATTTTATTTTTGGCTTTTTGACAGTCAAACCTAGAGGAATTAGAAGCTTAGATCTGGGATTAGAGGACTACAAAAAGTATTCTTGGACCCCTGCACTAGGACCCATTCACCCTAGAACAAATTAGTCCTACTATAGACCCCGAAACCTAATTTTTGGCATAGGTGCACACCATTCTGCCGTTCTTAGATCTGCCTACAAATTGTCATTTCCATTTTTGTTATCATAGAATTTTGCATTTCAAGTATTATATCATATTGTTTAGTTAGTTAATTCATTTTAAATCATCTCCCAATATTAAAAATTAGTCATTTTTGTCATAAGAAAGTAGAGTCCCATGAGATCCAAAATAAGGTTGACTCACCTCAAGGTTTAAAGTCAATCTTATCCCTTAGAAATCTCCTCGCTTTCTAATGAAATTAGGAAAAGTGAGAGTGGGTTTGAACCTTTCGATCACATACCTTTTAATCATTCCATATTGAACAAAAAAATTTCCCCTATTTCTTCATTTTATTTTGGTGAAATTGACATTGTACATCATAAATTTTGATTTAGAAGTCTCTAAAATTCCTAGATTTAGGATTTGCATTAGATTGTTTGCATCTCATTTAGGGTTTTAAAATTACATTTTTGCATCATTTAAATTCATAAAAATCAAAAAATATTTCATAAATCTTGCATATCAGTTGTATCAAGGGTGTCTTTCAGTCATTTAGATTAGAAATTCAGTCAAAAATTGCATTTAAAAAGTTATCATTTTGTTCACTTTTTTCCATCAAATTGCATTTGAATTTAATCATCAAATTTTAGAATTTTTTAACTGAAAGAATATGTTTGCAACCTGAAACACATAATTTAAACATTAACTCAAAAACTCAAAATTTTATTTTTCAAATCCTTGCACAAAGATCCATTCTCCCTTGGGAGAACCTATCCCTGTATAAGCCATTTTTCAGACTTCTAAGCATAAATTTGTCTTCTTCTACTTTATTCCTTGTTCTTTGCACATCTCCTGGTCTTAGTTTTAGAAAAGATTGTTTTCTATAGTTGTTTGCCTTCAAGTCAATTGATCAAAACATTGCATTGTTCAAGAGTAAAATTTGTATTCAAAAGACATCATTTCCAAACTATTTTTGCATCTTATGATCATTAGATCTTAAATTTTACATCAAAATTCCATCATGGATATGTGTTTTCATAAAATATGGATGTCCTTGAAATCCTCAAGGTTGATGTCTCAAATTGTGTGTTTTGTGATGATCCTAATACAATTGAGCCTATTCATGATCCTTCACCTCCTAATGAATGTCCTGATGAGAATGAAATATTAGGTGAATATGAAGATAACATGTAAGAATTCATACAAAATTCCTTGTGTAACCTTGAAAACAATACATCCTTTTACCCCTCCATGCAACAACCAACACCTCAGACTACCATCCCACCATTTGAGATGTTTGGCCTTTTGCATCCTAAAGTTGAATCATAAACCAAGCCTAAACCATCAAGCATGAAGGTATCTATTCACAATGATGACATTGATACTGTAACACCACTCCATTTTGCTCTTTTGATTGAACAATATTTCACTATGCATGTTTATTTTGTTATCACTTTGTTTGTGGAACTTGGTTACTTTTGACCACTAATTGTTAAGCGATGTAAACATTATGTTTTGGGGTGATGGTATTTTATTTGGCCATTATTATTATTGCATGTCATGGATTAGATTAGCATGTATGTGAATTAACGATGCTTTACACTTTCAATTATATCATTGATATTAGATGCATCAGTTAGCAATATTGTATTTGTGAAGGGGACGGGATCACATCACTTGCATGCGAGCACCCTGTGATTCCGCGATTTCCTCTTCACAGTGTATTTTACTATATTATATGCATGTTCGACACTTGTTTTGTTTGCAGGATGTAGGTACATGACATCAACTCCACCTGGTTTCACAGGTCTGAGCGTGTCCCTTGTCCAATGGAAATCGATTGGGAGATAGTAGCTAGGTTTTATGTGTCGTGACATCACCCTAGCCATAGTGTGTCGTCGGGTTTGTAGTTGGGCTCAGTTATTGTATGTTGTTAGTTTCCTCCTTGGCTTTGTATTTAAATTGCAAGTTAAAAGTGATTAAATGGATTTTGAAATTTATAAATGATGATTGTTTCGTCTTATTGAAATGTTGGAAAATTAGTGATTAATTAATTAATTTAATTTAATTAATAAAATAATCTGATTTTGAATTAGATTTATTTTATTGACTAATTAAATTAATAGGGTTAAATTAAATCAATTTGGTTGGGTTGGCATCTTTAGATTTTTGGATTAAATCAAAAATTAGAATTATGCTTTACATTTTACTTTTAGAAATAAAAGTTGAAAATAATTTTATTTGTGAATTGTTAAATTCATTTGGTTAAAGAAATTTAATTGACTTTTGGTTGAAAATGAATTTTATTTAAAAGGATATTTTTGCAAAATGCATTTTGGAAATTGAATTAAATTTTTAAATTGCCAAAATAGAAAATATCTCCTTTTTGGCAATAAATTTTAGTGGGTGAGTCATTTTTAGGGTTTTGACAAATTTGGGGGAAAGATTTTGCATAAGAAAATTAGGATTTTATTTTCAATTTAATTTTGAAAATGGAGGATTGAAATTGGAGAGCAAAAATTGGATTGGTCTTGGAAAAATTGGTGGAAGGAAGATTGAACTGGTGGAGAAGCTGAATTCAAAACCAAAGCAAGATCTCCATTGAAAGAATTCAAGCTTGTGGAGAAAAAAATCAAGTTCTTTACTTATTTTTCTTGATTTCTTTTGGTAGAAATTTAAAGTTTGCTCATGACTTATTTTGAAGGTTCAACCTCTTGGAAAACTCTTCTTAATCTATTTGCAAATTCTGAAAACAAACCATTGTTGAGATTTTAGGAAAGAAATTAAAAATTCTGGTAAAAAAAAAAAAAAAAAACTCACTCTCCAACAAAAGTTTTGGCAAACTAATTGAGTTTGAATTTAAAAGATTTATATTTGTTGGGTTCTTCCTATATGTGAGTAAAACTTCTTCAAATTGACTGTAAATTAAGAGATCTATATATATATATATATATATATGAAAAAATATATATACATACATATATAAATTACATATATATGTTTTTATTTATTTTGAATTTAATAGTCTGATAAAAAAAAGCTCTGTATTTTTCCTCATGGCAAAACCCAGAGCAGGGGTGTTCTCTGTTTTTTTTAATTGTAAAAACAAAATTTATTTTATAAATTTTATTTATGGAAATGGTGGGGAGGGTGCTGCTAACAACAGCGTAGCCTCCACTTGGAGGCTGGGCGTTGCTGGGAGCAGCGTCCCCTGTTCCCATCCCTACGTGACTTTGTTTATTTTCTTTTTTAAAACTTAATGTATATATATTATATCATATATAATATATATGATATAAATAATATATATCATATATATTATATATAATATATATATTTATTTATTTATTTATCTTTTGAAGAATTGAATTTTAATATTGGTTGTAGATAGGAAATTGAAAAGAATATTTAGATTTACATTTTTTGTATTGCTTGGAAACGAAATTATGTCAAGACTAGTTATTTTCAAGTAATGTACAATTGACAAAAGTTAGGGTTAAACAAATTGTCATGAGTGGTTCTTGTCCTATGAACTAAATTGTCATAGATTAGAAGTAGTTGTGCAACATGTGATTGACTTATTTGGATTTAGGAAATCCTAATGTTACAATATTTATTTTCCTAAATTTGCTTATTGGTTGTGTCTTCATCGTTGCGTTGTTGGGCCAATGGGATGTTTGGTTTTGTAAGTCTTCCAAGGGAGTTTATGTTTTGTGGGGGTTGTTTATTTTGTTGGTTCAACTCTGGTGTTTTGTTTTGGGTAGTGCACGTGGATGTAGTTGATTAATCACCTGGTTCTCTTGAACAGAAAATGTGATACGTTTTGGTTACCGTGTACTATGAACGGGTTGTGTTACCTTACGTGTTAAGGTTGGAAATTAGTTATCATTTTTTGGGTGCACATAGTCTACCCATAGTTTGGGGATTTTTCAACCCAGTGTTGTCAGTAGGGGAGTGGCTCTTTGAGGGGGTCTGACGCACAAAGTGGTGTCAGGGTAACTCACTTAGAGTTTAATCAAGTGATAATCTAAAAGAATTAATGGGGAACTTCACACTAATAAGGTTAATGAATGCCTCTCTCATGAAGTATGTGTTGTTAAGACTCGAGATGAGATGAAATGCATAGTTTTGCATGAGGGTTTGGCGGCCGGTAGAGGCAAGCTAGGGTAACCCATGATGGGGGTCTGGTAGCCTAGGAAGGTTGAGCTAGGGTAACTCATGTAAATTTATGTATGACACTCTTCCTATGTCAGTAGTTAGTCAGTTATTGTGAGGTGTTCAAGTGAGGTACTTGGCTTATGTATCTTGGAAGCAATGTTTTGTCTTGTGAGTTTTCATACTGTGATAAGTGAGGTTTTTGGTATTTAATTCGGTTCAGTTATGTTTAGCCTTTGTCTAGAGGTAGTTGGTCTTGGCCAGAAATCCTTGTTACTATCTCCTAGCATGGGGGGTGAGCCTTTTGGTTTCACTTGGTTGGGTGGAACGTGCACCTTCCTCTGTTGGTTTTTTTTGCTCTTGCTCGTGTGGATGAGACTTTCATGTTGGAGAGCTCGTTGGATCCAGATGCTATTCTGGCTTCGTTCTTTTTAGTTGATCTTTATTCTTTTACCCCTCATTTGTATCGATGTGGAATTTGTAATTTGTATCATGCTTATTGGATTTACCTCATTTGGGGAATGAGTGTTGTAATCATATTGTTTAATGTTGTTAATTGGAATCATGAGGTATTTATTATCCTTGTTGTAATTGACCTTGTATGGAATGCATGTAATCTTAATTCCGTAAGTGATTAATGTTTTGGTTTCAATTGATGTTAATTGTTGTTTTGGTTTTAAAGTAATCTTTGTCTCGTGGCCTTAGAGGTTGTTGGCAATGTGTTTTCATCTTACATGTTATTTGTACTTAAACAAAAAAAAAAAAATTGGTACGTTTAAGTAGTGAATTGCAACTTCCTCTAGGGTTGTGTGGCAGGGTATTATAGATACTCTTCTATCATATGCCCACTAAGTTACTAGTACACCTATCTGTTGGATGTTGCTGATATGTGGTTGTCATTGATGTAAACACTATTGGAATTTATGTCTTTAAGGTTGTATATGTCAAGGATATTGAGAATATTGTAATAAAATATGTTGTAGGTTGTCAGTGGTGCAATGAAGTTTAGTTTAGCCTTTATACTGTTGCCTAGCTCAATATATTGATGATAAGAGGTTGTGGACTAAAGGGTTTGTTATCGAGTGTATCTAGTTTATCCACATAAAGTTTTAGAGGTTCACATGAAGATTTGATCAAGTTATGGGTATCTGTGTTCTAACAGTTGTTAAGTTGTTCTAACAGTTGTTAAGTTGTTCTAGTTGGTGTTCCTGAAAGAACATGATGTGATTCTAGTAATGTGAAGTGTTGTAGATACTTTTGTAGTGTTTCATGATGCTTGCAGATGTTTCTAGATCGTGCTCTATTTGTGTTGTTGATTCCCATTGATTGTTGTGCTCACGATTGGTGATTTTCTTTTGTGAGTTCATATATTTCATGTTCATGGCCAACAAGGTGATTGTAGCGTGTTGTGGATATTTGAGGAATATTTTTTGAAGGTGTTCCAAATTTAAGGATGTTTTTTTGGGTCCTCACTATGTTGTGGCTGACTTTGGTTGGTTTGCATTGTAAATTTCTTATTGTTTTGGGCCAAAAATTTGTATACATTTTATATTTTGTTGCGTTGACATGTAGTTGATGTTATCCTTGGTTGTGGATATATATGATCAATTTTTTATACCATTTGGATGTATGGTGAAGCGAAGTGTGTGAGTGTTATGTGCAAATAATGTTCTAATCTTTCAAAAGAAGAAGTAAAGTGTAAAGAAGAGTGAGCAGATGTTTATGTGCTCAACCAAAACTATAATCAGGCATTAGTAGATACTATTTTCTCAGTTCAAAACCTTATGGATTTAATCTGAATTTTTTTGTAAGATAGTGTTTCTTCCTTTGGGTAGTAATCCTCTTTGTATTTGAGCAGTGAGCTCTAGGAAGTGTGCCTGAATGCATGTGCATTCCCCATTTATTCTTTTATACTTTTAACAGGGTATAATCTTGTGGACTAACCTCCATCATGGTTTTTCCCCTAACAGGGTTTCCACATAAAAAATATTGGTGTTATATGTATTCTTGATGTGGTGATGGTTTATGCTTTCATTTTTATTTATTAGATCTAATCTTAATAAGTTTAATAAGTATAATTTCTATGACAACTGATTCACCCCCTCCAGTTGTCTTCCCTTGTGTTGCCAACAATTTTTTATCAGAGCAGGTTCCTCAGAAGAAGTTTGATAGTTTGAGGTGATCTAGGATGGTAGCATGTAAGAAGGATACACTACAACAAAACATGAAATTAGCACCTAAAATAACACCGTATTTTAGTGTATTTGAGTTCATGAATTGGGAACTTCTACTGGTGCAAAGCTCGGCACAAAATGGTATGTTCACTTTAGGGTCGGATTTAGCATCAGGTTTAGCGTCAGATATAGCGTTGGGTTTAGCACCGGATTTAGCACTGGGTTTAGCACTAGATTTAGTGCCAGATTTAGCACTATTTTTTGTTGCTTCTAGTTTGGCTTCTGATTTTGCTTCTAGTTTTGCTTGTTGTGTTGCTTCCACATTTGCTTCTAGTTTTTCTTTCGGTTTTACTTCCAGGTTTGCCTTCGGTTTTCTTTCCAGTTTTGCTTCCGATTTTGCTTCCAATTTTGCTTCTAATTTTGCTTCCAATTTTACTTCCAGTTTTGCTTCCAAGATTGCTTCTAGTTTGGCTTCCATTGTTGCTTCCTTTTTTGCTTCTAAAAATGCTTCTTGTTTTGCTTCCATTTATTAGTTTAATATGTTTTATTTCAATTTAATTAGTTAAATATATCACGCGTCTTAAATAACTCATATGATTATAGAGTAAGTAAATTAAATAATATGTTTTATTTCAATTTAATTAATTAAATATATCATGCCTCTTAAATAACTCATATGATTATAGAGTAAGTAATTTAATTATTTAACTCATATGATTAAATAACAAGATAATTATTAATAACATGATCATAATTTATAATTAAAACATGTGAGTCAAATATGCCACTAGATTAATAACATGTCAAAATGATACATGTCCAACAGTCGACATAAGTCAAAATGACACATGTACAAATGATATAAGTAAAAATGATAAATGTTATAACCCAAAATGATACAAGTCAAAATGATACGTGTCCAAATGATATATTTCAAAATGATACATGTCAAAATGATACAACTCAATAATATGGTACTGCAGGCCATGAAAATGATGCATATGATAGTAACCATGAAAAGAGGCATCATAACGATATATCAACAATGATCCATGATGCAGTCTATATGATCATGAATGCCACTAGCTACTACCAAAAATTGCCTCATCATCATCATCATCATCATCATCAGCCTCAGTGCCTTTTGTATCTGTGTCATCATCATCCTCTGCCATGTGATCTATACCAAAATGAACATATTCTAGATCTATATATCATAAGGATCATCTTGATCTTTTGGAAGACCCGTGTTCTACAAAAAAAAACATTTAAAATGAAAATTTACTATTTATTTCATGCAATAATTTATTTTTTTGTTATATATCTAATATTACAACATGTGAAATGAAACCATAATCATATTACATCATATCAAAGTGCGCATACCATAATAAAATTTCATAAAAGTTACAACTAATATGTCATTCCAGTGATGTAAAACATGCAACAATTCTATTAAACATTAGTAAAATATGCCATCATTTGGTGGAAGAGGAAGAAAGAGGACTGGAACTCTAGAGGCCCACCATAATGGATTTCATTATTCAACCATGAGAGCAGAAGATATCTGATATCATGTATAATCATGCATTCTTCCAACCAGCGGAGAAGGAGATGATTACTTTGCTTCATTTTCATTTGCATAACCATATCATGGTGTGAACCAGGAAGACCAAGGATGTCCAATTTTATGTGGAGGTAATGGATGTGGTCCAAAACTTAGGAGAGGCAAGAAGTTCAATGTATGATCCTGATGAAATTGAGGAAGAACGACAAGAGAGGGACATGAAAAATAAAATTAATGCAGAGTTTCAAGGATTTGTCAAGCAAGTAATAGAGCTATGGGAGCAGCCTCATCTAAAATATTTTGAACTAGAGTTTGATATACCATTTAGAGAGCTTGATTTTCATGGAGTTCATTTCAAAGTGTTTGCTTTTATTGTTCCTACGGTAAATTGTTTGATAGAGTTGGTGGAATTACCTTTCTTAGTAATCACTATTAGTGAGATTGAGATTGTTAACCTTGAGAGAGTAGGACTTGGGCAAAAGGAATTTGATATGGCTATTGTTTTCATCCTATACAACCATTGCAAGAAAAGTTAAGTTAGCATGAAATAACCAACAATTTTGAAAATAACATGAAAACTTTTAGTTGTTGTGCCTATGTCAAGAATAAAATAAAAGGAAACAATATTCCTTCTAGTGGCTTGATGATTGCAAATGAGGATTCATGATGAAATTCAATCTTATCGGGTTAATTTTTTTTTTTTGATAAAACAGGTCAATATATAGAACTTAAATGGAAATAGATACAACCTATCCTCATGTTGGTACCCATATGAAACTCATCTCGTATGCTCCCTTTTTTCATCATTTGAATTTTGATCTTGTATCCATCCAATCAATTGTGGTTCTTGTAGTTAGTTTTTAAAATCATCTTTTCATTGTCTTTTCTTTGCTAAGATAGAGAGAAGTGATCATCAACAAGTCTGATAAAAGATGACATTTAAATATTAGTATGCAAGAGTAGAAAACAATGAAGTTCTTGGTTGGTGTTGACTACGATGAAATAAAGATGACTATGGAATGGCTAAGGCATGAGGTTTGAATCAGAAATACTCTTTTCCCTTGGCACATATTTTTTTTGGCCCAACCATGGAGTTAGTTTGCCTAATTAGCAACAATAGCAAGGATCTAAGTGAATTCTTCCAAAGAAGTAAAAATAGAAAGTTAGGGCACATTTTTGTGTGGTTGAAACCAAAGAAAACTAAGCTCCAATTCTAAAAAAGGACAGATTGATTAGTGATTGATTCCCAACTTGATAAGAATTAAATTTGTTAAAGGGTGCTCACTTTAGAGGTGGCAATTCCACTAGCCTCCTTTCTCTAGCAAGTTTTAAGAATGGAAAAGTGATTGATGATCTTCACCCAACACTAAAGGGCTAAAGGTGCACTGTTTTAGAGGAAAAACCCTAATAAATCTGCACCTTCAACATCAAAACCATGGAAAATGCATTATGAACCCATGCCTATGTATGAGATCAAGCCTTTGAGTCAAGTATGATACACATCTTGGTGGATTTAACCACTGTAAATATCCATTGAATCATATGAAAGAGTGGCAGTAAGTTAATAAAAATTTGCAATTACATTAGTAATTAGAACTCGGATTTTAGAGAGAAAAAACCATCATTCATCTCTGCTTCATCGTAAAAAACATTGCAATTACATTAGTAATAAAAAATCAGCTAAAATCGAAAAAAATGAGACCTAAGGCAGGCATGCTTTATCATGGAAAATGCCATCCAAACCTCCACCTAAATCTCAGAATTGAGAGTGAATTATCAGATTTGAACCAAGAAAGAATATATGTCAAAATGATAGGAAAAGTGCACCTAACACAAAAGATGTCAGTTCAAAAGATAAAGCACACATTTTCATGGCTCAAAATAGCAAGAAGGCTGCCCAAAAAAGTGGCAAACAATTTATAAAAGTGCACGTACGATATGAAGCATGGTGAGGAATTAAGGAAAGAATACTTGGGTAATAAAAATGTCAGAAAAGGTGTTATGAATCTATGCCTAAGTGTTAAGGACAATTTTGGGAAAGGTGAGGTAAAAAATTTGAGTGGCAAAACAACTTAAAAATTCTACCAAGAAGATTTAAAATTGGCAAGAGGTTAAGTGAAAAGAGCCTAAAGTAAGCATGAAAATAAATTAATATGAGGTGCATTTTTTAGTGGCCATTATGTAAGCAAGGGATTAGGATCACTCAACAAACTCAATTCAATGAGCCTCAAACAAATTTCAAAACACCAACTCTTGAACACTTCAAATTTCACTTTTCAACTAGGCCTTTCCTAGTAGGTCTGTTGACTTTGTTTGAGATTTTTCTCACAAAATTCACAAAGGACTTCATAAAAAAATTAGATATTTATATACCTCTTAGTAAGTTACAAAACATACCTCAAAATCATTTGATGTTGTTTTGGAACATGTGCCTCAAAATGGGCCTTCATCATTGTCCTAATTAGGCTAATGAGGCCTAATTTACAAAGGAACTACCCTTTAAACTCTTCACAAACCTCAAGAATTTTTGAAAAATAAATTTACATGTGTCCAAACCCTAAAAAACACAACTTCTTTTAGGATAAATTCACCTCTACATACCAAACCACAAAGCCCTCATTTTAAGCCAATTTGAGGAGGGTTTCTTGAAAGTAATGTTTCCACACCATACCATAACTTTCCACTGCCTTATACCTTCATAAAAACATCTACACAAGCTCAAAATTCCATTACACATTCATCTCCATTCATATTTTTTCAAAATCTTACTTTAGTTCCTCAATTTCACATGGAAAACTCATGAAAACACCCTAGGGCATCACCCTAAAACCATAAAAAATGCATCCCTTGAATCCAAAACCATTTTTACACCTATATTATCATGAAACAAGACATTCCAATGAGTTAAAATTCATGACAGTAGGTGGAATGTCTAAAACGTTATTTTTTACACCAATCAAAACCCTTGAGAAGCTATAAACAGGCAGTTACAGAAAAATTAAGATATCTCACTCAAAACTCAATATTAGAACCTCCCACTTGATTCAAATGAAATATAACACATTACCTCAACACATTCCATCACCCTTGGGCCATGGTACTTATTTATAGATGATAAATTCATCTTGTAGCATCAAATATCTTGAAAACACATAATTTATGCAAATAAACTAATAGATTTTGTGGTATTTCTTTGAAAATGCAAATTTACAACCCCCATCATGAGGTGTACATGTATTTTAAATGTTTTACAACCCAAAAATAACTCCCCAAACTAACCAACCACTTTTCAAACCCCAACTAACCATTGACCTTTACAAATTTTGCATTTTTGCAAGTTTATTGTTGACAACATTTTGCATCTTTGCACTATTTTCACTTTTGACCCTCCTATTCACCTAAGACATTACCAATGAAATTTTTAGACCTTATTCCACTTAGAAGCATTACTCACCACAAAAAAAATAACATTCAACCTACCTTGACAACCTTTTAGTCAAAATTAGAAAGCCAAAAGCCATTATTTTTATAGAAATTTCTAATTTTTGTAACATTTTCAGCAATTTCAAGCCTTGGTACAAATTCGTACATGCCCTTATTTCTCTACAGGTGCTTGGATCAGGTGTGGGATGGACCTAGCTTTTATTTTCATCATATTTGGAGACTCTACATTGATTTTAATAGATTTTATTGTTGATCTACAAAAAATAGGTCTAAATTTGTACATACAAGGGTTTTGAGGCCTTAAATGGAGTTTGACCCATTCCACCTTATGTAAACTATTTTGACTAAGTGGAATGGGTCTATTAATACATTATTGGGTGTTTATAGGCTTGAGGGATTAGGGGAAGGTCGTTTGAGGTCAATGGGAATGAATCCTAGTTGCAAAAATGAGTGATTTTTGAATGAAAAAGAGTGAAATTGTGAGGTTTTAGTATGGAAAAGTGTGAAATTTGTGGGGCTAGCAATTTATGAAGGTATATTAGGTGTTTTCATACATATCTAAACATGTTATAAGTGGTGGCAAAGTGTTTTAAGGCATAGATCATAGTTTTTTCAAAAAACCCTCCTTGGAAGGACATAAAGTGAGGATTTTGCAATTGGGTGTTTTAGAAAGTGTTTCTTTTGAAGTGGAAGGTGTATTATGAGGTTTTGAGACTTGATAAGTAGCTTACCAGCAGAAAATTAGAGGGGCATCAAGTTTTAAGAGTATTTTCTTTGAAAAATTGGCCAAAATTGGCCTTGTAGGACAACGGTGAAGTCCAGATTTGAAGAGGTTTGTCCAAAGTGACCATAGATGATTTTGAGATATGTTTTAGAAGTCCCAAATGGGTCCTATAATTTTTTAATTTTTTTAGGAGATTCAATTTGGTGTTGAATATTTACCTGATTTCAACTATATGGACTACTACAAGAGTTTAAGTCCTTGAATGCAAGAATTTGTGAATTTGATGAAACAAAGCTTTTTGAGTGTTTTGTTGATTTGAACCTATCAAATAAATGATGTTTAAGGTGTACTAGAGGTCAAATGAGAGTTGGAATCAAGTTTTGGTGGTTTGGAGTCTTTTTGGCCTTGTGAAATCAAGGTATAGTGAAGAGAATTTGGGTAAAGTTTGTGTCAAAGAAGAGAATTTGAGTTTGGTTGATTTGAAGACCTCCCGTGCATTGCATCAAAAAAATTCAAGTTTTGTATTGATGTTTGTTATTCAGTAAGTGGTAACTTTTTTTTATCACTTGGCACTTTTTTTTGGAGTCATGTGTTGTTCAATTTGTTTAACACTCCCTTGTTGATGTAAAATTACTAGTCTCTACATTAGCAAAAAGTAAGCATTCATTTGTTTCCCCTTCAAACCTTGATTGCAATGGAATATTGGTCTTTTTTTTTAGCTAGTATGAAGTTGTGTTTGTTTTTTTGTGCTTGATAGTTTATCCTCTGCTATATTTGAAAAAATCACTACAATGCTTGATAGTTAAAAATTTGGTGTATGCATTTGAGGGAAAAAACAGTCATTTAGTGATTTCCATTTAGGAAAAACTCCCCATTGAAATCTTGTATATTGTACATATAAATTTTGTCTATAGTTTTAGTCTAAGGTTAGGTCTTAGGGCTCAGCCTCCCCTTACAATTTGAAGAATAGTTCTACGATGTGCTATTCTATTTTTAGAGGGTTTCAAGGCATATCTTATGAAAGTCAATCTTATTGGGGAATGATGATGAGATCAATGGAATTGTGGAAAGAGAACACAACTTCATTTCTAAGAACAAGAAAAATGAAATTACAATTACATACATCAAAAATAAAGAGAACCATGTGTATTTTCATAATTGTGAACCATATCATCTCCATTTTTGTATTGTTTAGAGAAAAATGAACATACATAAAAACAGTGCAATTGTCTTGTGAAGTAGGTTCTGAAAAATGAAAATGTAATTTTTTTGCAAGAAAGGAGAAGGATATGCAAAATATTACAAACCCATGGTTTAGGGTTTTTGGGCTGAGCCCCAAATGTGGAAGGATTTATTTTTCTTTCTGAGAAGTGAAAGATCATGCCAAGAGGCTTGCACTCATTTTTCTGAGAGCTCATATCTACAATAGGAGTCACAGGATTTCAAAAAATCCCAAATCAAGAAAAACCCAAAATAGCATTGAATAAAGCCCACAGCCATAATCATGGAGCCATGAAGGAGGCTCAAAAATATAATAAAGAAAAGTTTACACTCTATTCTTTTTGGAAATAGAAAAAATATTCTAGAGAGGTCGCAGCCAAGCTATCACTAGGAAAGAGAAAAAATGCAAAAATAAAAAAATATTTCATCATTTGATGAAACCAAATATGGAGATTATGATTTGTTTCATTTCTTTTGCTAGTGACCTAAGTCCAGAAAAGTCGAGCCAAGATAGAAGGGTTTCAAAATAAGGATGCATGGTAGAAACAAAACAACCATTCATTTGTATCTATTGAGTCCAAATCGACCTTGTTTTGACAGAAAATGGAGGTAAGATACAAAGAAATGGTGCATAGAAACTTACTCAACTTCTTGTTGTTCGAAGAAATGTGAGCTCCAGAAATGCTTTGATGTCAGCCTCAAGACAAGCAAGGCATCGACAAAGTAAAGCAAGAGAAAAATGCATGAGAATCCATGAAGGAATGTCTTTGAAAACACATACAGATAAGTGGAAACAAATGATGAACCATGAAAGCTTTACCTAATTTAGCCTCAACAAAAAAATTTGTGAAGAAAACTCCCAAAAGCAGTGAGAAAATAGATAGAGATTCCTTCATAATGCTCGAGGTTTCAAACCCTAATGATGGTGGCATGTGCAGGACAAGGGAGCTTGAAAAAACCAAGTGAAAATGAAAGTTGAAAATTAGGGCTTGGGTATTTTGTTCTAACTCATCATGGCAACAAAAATATTGATGTGAAAAAACTCCCAGACAATCACATATAGTGTATATGTTCAATCATTTTTAATATTCAAACAAATTTAGAAAACAAAATACATATA